>QGSO01000713.1:0-17500 GCA_011037825.1 Carya cathayensis | reverse complement strand
GCAGCGATATATTGGTTTGCGTTGCTATTAGTTTTTTTACAACGCTTATAAGTCGCTGCAATTAATCTAGATACGCTGCAAAAAAGAAAAAGATAAAAGCAACAATTCATCGTTTCGCTGCTTTTGCCACTTGTTGCAACGTTATATCTCGCTGCAATAGATTCAGAAAAGCGCTGCTAATGACATTTTAAAAAGCAACAAACTCACACATCGCTGCTTTATAAATCAATTGCAGCGTCAGGAAATCGCTGCAAATATGTTTTTGCAATGTAGTAAAATCGCTGCAATTGGTTTATAACAGCACTTCAAGTATCTATTGCAACGCTTGGAACTTCAGTGTGAAATAGTAATAGTAGCGAGCAAAAAATGCTGCTATTTCTCTTTTGCATTATTTTTTTTTTTTGGTCTCCGCTTCGTCTAAATCAGTAAATCTTGTGCATAAATCTAAAATTGTTTCATTTTCACAATCAACTATATTATTTTTTTTTAACTCACTAAATTTTTTCAATGTCTAATTTAAATACTAATTAGACATACTTACCCTTATGCATGTGCCCAAGAAACCTGATGATTTAATATATTAATTTTATTTTAATACATTAAACTGCACTTTTCAATCTTAATCTATTCTATGAATTTTGAATACTTTTGCACCAACATGCCAACGACCACACATATCCAAAACCCAATATTAAGTGCTTCAAAATTAGTAAATATATTAGAAAATCCTGAAACTTCCCTCATGCACTGATGAATATGCTGAATTAAGTTAAATTAGTACCATTTCCTTGTAATATAATAAAGCAAACACATTCATTCATCTAAACCCAGTTGAAAATGCACATTAATGTAGTTATGGGCTATACATGGGGTGGACCAAGTGGAAGAACGAACCTACAACTTATAAACTACTAAATATATAGAACACATTGTTGCTTCTAAACATTAGATGAAACCATCACTACATTCATTTAGATATTTCACAATGTCCTCCTCTTGTATATTTAAAAATGAGGCATCTACACCAAGTGCACCTGGGCATTGTAGGTTGGATAGAACAACTTCATCACAACTTTCTTCATGCGAGGGGAATTCACTTTCGTAAGTAGTACACGTCTCTCTAGGGAACCAACTCCAACCTGGCAGTGATTAGGAAAAGTTCTAGTCATATAATAAATTATAGCGATTTGTGTTGAAGCTAACAAAATATATATAGCTCAATGGACTGGAAACAACTATATCCAAAGATAACATCTACTGTCACTTTCAGGTTACCCAAAAAAATATATTTACACCTATCTCACATCTTAGATAGAATAATTAAAAAAATCAAAATATTGTCTAACTACTATATCGCCCATTTCAAACCAAAATTTTATGATGTCAGATTGGTACACCAACCATATGCAGGTGATAATCCATTGGTGCGATTTTCTTATTGATGAGGGATAATAAATTTATTTTCCAGGTTATAAACATGGCCCAACATTGTTTATGTGTTCAAAACTGGATAAATATTAGCTGGTGGATGGGATATTCTTATTCTATCTAAGATGCAACTTCTCATTAGATGCAATTGATTCCTAATTAGCTTTAGAAGGAAAAACAATAGCCTTAACTGCATGGTTCCTATGGTATATAACTATGTGATACTTTTAAATAAAGTATCTAACCCAAAACATGCATATAAATACACGTGAATGAACATATATTCTCACATCTTTTCTGCCTTTTTATCAGTCATGGTGTGCAACAGAATAACTATAAGGAATTCTAGTGTCTTCAAGTGTAAAAGCTAGTACAAAGACCAAACAGCATGCAAAAAATAGGAAATCAACATCAATTCAGTTAGATAGAAACATATTGATGACTAAAGCCCTATAGTCTTCTTTGAACAAGTACTGATGTGTACCTGTTGACTGCTCTTCACAATTCCCTCCACTAAATCAACAAGTTTCTTGCTATTTTGTGCTAGTGTAATGGCTTCTTGGAACTTCACATCTTGCCTTAGTAGCTGTGCGCAGTGACAGAAAATTGACAAACCTTCAGCTCATAATTCTAATCCACAATTAAACTAAAAGCAGATAAAACATATTTTTGATTTTTTGAACTCTTGAGTCATGCAATATAGAATTGGTGGCTACCTATATACTGCAAATAAAATATTATTCACTTTGCACACCTCAACATGCATCATAAAACTGTTATGCAGCAGAAGAGAACTTGAAACCTTCAACCCAGTTGGCGTTAACAATTATTCATGCAGCTTATATAATAGCTGGTTGTTAAACTTTTATATAATTGCACACCCCATTTAATATAGTATAATACCAATGCACATTAAGAAAATTATCCAACCTTCAGCACAGTGTTAATTTACATTTAATACAAGCAGCTGACCTTTCCATCTTTGCTATACTCTAATGGCTTCTTGAGTCATGCAACACCACATTGGTGTTGCCAATGTTGATGCAATTAGATGAAGTATATAAAAGCACACCCCATCTAGCATGACTCAATTCATCTAAGGCATAGAACTGCTTTTATGCCTTTTTGAACCCTTTTCATAAACCATATCAGATTTCAGCCTACTTTTTTCCCCAATCTGGGACCTTATTGAATGAAAATAAGGATGCTTGCTTTAGCATCAGTCATTTTATACATTCCAAATCGAGTAACCTAGCAAAGTACCATAGTATTTACCTGTTTGATATTGGGTTTTCTGTGCAGTAGAAAGACAGCAGATCCAACCTCAACTCTAAATTTTCTCAGGATACCATAAGAAAAAAAAATTATGAATGGAGTTACCAATATGTCTTTTCAACAAGAGATCTAAATAACAAATGACCAGGCAATTAATTAGCAAGAGTAGGTTCTACACCATACCAGAGCTGGACACCTATCCCTATTACAAACATAACTACAGTCAGAACTCCAGAAAGTTAATTGTGATAACTTATACATTTAGTAAATAACAGTTTCAGATTTGTATATGACATTCACATTCATCTCTTTACAATTCATTATAAGATATGAAATCAGACTTGTTATGTTATATCAACTGGCCTCAACAATATATCATCTCCAATATGGAACCACAATAATATTTTGTTGTGAAATCAATAGTATACCATTTCTATCTGACTTACTTACTTACCCCCTCGCAGTGTCTTAGTAAAGAGTGCATTTCAGCTCTTTTTAAATTCCATCACTCTGCAAACGGTTGATTGTGACCATTGGAGTAAATGACTTTATTAATGTGTAGCATACAATGTAATTGTCTAAACAAAAATATAATAAACTCAGACCAGGTGGCTATTTTGCCTACTCATCTCCCGAGGCAAACATTACAAAAGGATGAAGAGTATTTACCATACCTGAAATGAGTATTTAGACCCCAGTCACTCCAAGTGATATGGATGCAAGAGAATAATAAGTGCTGCAAACCAGTTATCATCTTCCCTATTGAAAAACCATAATATCAGTTAAGATAAGCCACAACCTCTCTACTATAAACTTTTTTGAAAAATAAACTTCACAATGCAGCGTAGACTTATACATAGTATGTCTAAGTCCACATAATACCCAGAAAATTATCAATTATATATCACTTTCAGTTCTTATCAATTATAGGTAGCCTTAATGGAGGTCTTCACAAAGAAGTTAGCCATTTAGAAGCATATGAATGAAATTATCTGTGGATATACAAGAACAATTTCTGTTGCATATAAATAGATCACATATTGAGATATAATAAGGCCTTAACCCATCACCACCATTCATACAGTGTAAAGATTATACTTTTGACAAGGAATCAAAGGCAACATACCATAGCACTTCCATAGATATTTTCTCATGCCTGCACTGACCATAATCCTTCACATAATTGCCAATTGAAGTGCTGCATACATCCTTTTTTGCCCACGCCATGAACATCTTGTACCAACATACATACTAGACTGGTTGAATATTCATATAGTCAAGCCCCATGGCTTCCAAAAACTGCCCAATTCCTCCGACACTTCACAAAAATCTGCAACCTTTCTCTTTATATATATATATATATATTGGCCACCAACCATCTCCCAATACCAAAAAGTGTCCAAACTACTCAAAAAAGTTGATCTCATTTTTTCTCTACAAGACCATCATGGAGTCTCTCCACGAGACTGCTGAGACTCCGTGGGTGTATGGAAGTTCTGGAAGAATTCCCTCATCATCATATCAGTTGCATTTTGCCTCTCACGAAGTCTCAATACTTCCTCTTGAATTGCATCAAACTGTGTCTTGTACTTCTCTGCATCTTTCCGGTAATTCTCAGCATCTTTCTTGTAATTGTCGGCATCTTCCTTGTGCTTTTCAATCAGAGCAAGGTACTCTTTTTCTCTTTGGCTCTCCCGTTGTCATGTCGACTCCGGGATAACCATCTCTCCGAGCCCCCTTGCATATCCTGGTCTAGAGCCTAGGACCTCCCTAAATACACTTGCTGCTGCATCATTGGTGCGTTGCTCAGGCTGTAGACCATCTAGCTTTCCAACCATCTCCTTCTGCACGTGCAAATTTGAATTTGTTATTGTTAAGTCGTGTACTGACATTATTAGTTTGTACAGCTTCAAATTCCAAGCTGGAAACCATAACCAGATATCAACAGAATATAACCTAATTTAACTAGCAAAGACACTCACATAGCTGGCTTCAGTTGCTGCTGTGACAAATTTGCCGGTCTTCTTTGAGAAATGAGTCTCCTTATAGAACTCGACCATATCCGCATTTGTAGCCCGCTACAAGATAGTAATTTTGTCAGGACATGGTAAATCATGACCATTGATTAATCCGGAACACATATAGACATATGTTTTGTCAAACACACAAACATATCTCATTATGAAACAAATGCAAAAGCAACATTTAAGGCTTTCTCAAACTAAGATTTTTGTTTAACCAACATGATTCGTATGGTTGTGTTAATACATGTACTATCATAATGGAATTGGTAGACCAATGGGAACGCAATTTCAACTAGTGTTGTGCTTCAAAGATTGTTGGAAAATGGGTTGTGACAAAATTCATGGATGATATTAGTTTAAATTACATACATTTTCCTCCAATATCCTAACAAATGATTTCCGGCCTGCTGTGTGGTTGATTATTTGTGCCTTTCTATTCTCCCGATTTTGCCTTGACATTTTCTGCCATTCAAACGCAATGTCAGCTTTCCCAAACCACATGAAGTTTTCAAACTATTTGACTTTTTCTTGTTAAATTAACGAGCTATATATTTTGAATAACCAATATTATACCTTGAATTCGTCGCTTCCCCACCTTCGACACAAGGTAATCCAAACGTTCACCGAAACCATTGATTGTCCAGAAGCCAATGCTTCTTCGTGGGTTCCGTAAGATTCATATTTCTTGTGTAATTGGTGATGGAATGCATTAAACTTCTTACGCAGCTGCTTCAAGGCCGTCAACTTGTGATTCTCCCGATCCCAATCCAACACAAAATCACCCTACATGGATGATTTTCACATTAACTTCAATACCGATTGTATATCAAGTTGCTTTGAGTCAATAAGAAAGGCAATATATCTTTCCCTCACACGTTCGATCAACTCGTCCTTTTGTGCTTGTGGCACATCGGTCCATTTAGCATAGCTCATGTCGCAATGTTGTTTGATTATTTGCGTTACCCGTGCAGTGAACATGTATGAGTTCGTACAGCACGGTGCCGTTTCACCGTCATTAATTTTCAGAAACACCTTTCCTTGCTTTCTCAGCATCTCAAATGCTAGACACTTAGCTGGCCCACGTTTCCGTTTGGGTTGCTCCATGTTCGAGTTAGGCATTGTGGGAGCAGTTGCATCTGTATTTTTAAGAAAAAATAAAACCCATATCAGTCTACAATTTTTTATATTTTGTTGTTTACGCATAAATGACAACCATACCGATATTCTCTCCGTTGGGTAGGGTCACAACCATATCAGTCTGGTCTCCGTTAGGTGGGGTCACAACCGCTTCATTGAAAGGCCCGTTAGGTGGGGGTTCTCTACTCGGCTCATGGGGGGGCATCGGAATGGGACTTGGAGGCTCCCATGGATGACTCGGAGGCTGAGTTGAGTCATCCGATCCTACCTCATGTTCTTCATTTGAAGGGCTGTGGTATGAAGCGATACGAACTCCTCGTGGTCGGCGTGCTCTTGTTGAGTATGGTACAAATCTCCGGCCACGGAAACCTCGTCCAGCCCCTCTTCCGCGGGAACTTTCTCCCATCGTGTCACCTACATTTATTTACAAAACCCCAATTACGTGTGAAGTTATTCCAACCAATTTAATAAAGCATGGGATCCCGCTTTAAATTAACTAGCACTCTAATACCCATTTTGAGGATAAATAATATTTTTTGCAGATATTAATATTGGGATGTCATGTGTGATACACGTATATATCAACCCATCATTAATTTCCCCCCATTATTGGGAGATGATGCTAACAAGTACTGTTCATGGGTTGATATATCATTCCCAAAATCCAATATTTCAATGAACTATGTAAATGCAAGGAAAGTGCTAAGAAAATTACTGAATATAAGAAAGTACTTATAGGCTACAAACCTCTGGAGTTGATCCTCATTTCTTGCAGTTCGCTGTTAGATCCAACCTCAAACTTTTTACTCTCTGCGCCTATCTTTGTTACGACCTGGTTACTGGTCATAGAACAACAATACGCCCACATTGTTAGTTATTAAAACATGTATATATATATACATATGTAGTAATCTCGACTTTTTAATTATAATCTCTATGGAGGTGGAGTTCGAGCTACTTCAAAACATTGAACAAATGTGCAAATATACTAAATGCTAAAGTATATTATAGAAGAGAATTAATACATGACAGTCATGACAAAGTTCATCCAGCCAGCAATGCTACCTAGCTATTTAATTACAAAGTTATAAATTTATTAAGAAAGCCAGACACATGCTGGTTAAAAGAAACTAATTATTTATTTATTTTAATACAGTCATTGCTAATAAAAAATAATTATGTATGCCCCTGCTCTTTAGAATTTATGGACAGTTGCACTCTTGATCATGTAGTAGTCCTCATGTGGGCCAAAATGATTAGCAGATTTTACAACATGGACAGCTCTAGATTTACAGTAATTTTGCATTTAATGACAAAACTATGCATTGCGATTTTCATCAACTTTTGCACCCAAAAAATGGTACATTACAGCTATATGAGTAGTTTGGGCATTCGGTGGTAAAGGCTTGCACAAAATACTAAGTATGAAATGATAGATTACTTGACCCAAATCGTTAAACAAAACTACCCAGATCATTATAACTTAGTTCAAAGGAGCATACATGTATTTCTTGATACCCCATCTTGTCCATATACACATTACAATATAAGGTATTCCTCAATAATGGAAGTGCCGCAACAAGCTTTAACCGGTTGTCTACGCGGATAGAGACTCCTCGTCTGTGGAAAGGTCATCCTCATCTGAATATTCCCCATCACCAGAAGCATCTCCTGAACAAGAATCAATTATGCCATCGTCAATAAAGTCTTCCGAATTTACATTTTGACCAGCCGAACTTGTCACTTCTCGTGCATCAATCAAGATAGGTTCTATATCATTCCTATTCAGTGGAGTTGACATTGGGCATGCATCACACTGCAATGGTGCATAATCATATGACTCCTCAGTTTCTTGATATGCATCATCGCCACTTGATGAGCCAACAATATCTTCTAACACTCTTGGCACCGATGGAACGTCATAAACATTCTTGTTCGTGTACTTTTGCACCACAAACCATCTCCCTTTTGCCCTTATGTCTCTGACGTAAAAACACTAGGAAGCCTGGCATGCCAACACAAATGGTTCATCCTTATACCAAGTCCTATCCATGTTGATACTAGTCATATGGTTATCAACCCGTACCCCTCATCTTGGATCACCGACGTCAAACCAATCACACATGAACAAGTACACTCGACGCCAACCCATGTAGTGTAACTCCACGATATCATTAATAACACCGTAGAAGTCAACGTTATTAGTATTTTCGTCCCCAATTACCAACACCCCTGAATTTTGTGTACGCCGCCGCAGTTCACGTTGTTTTGTATGGAACCTTTTGCCATTTATAATGCAAGCAGTATAGGATGCGACCCACCTTTCAGGACCGCAAGCTAATGCATATAGATCATCGGTCACATCAAGTGGGTTGGTGATACGCTAGTCCTGAACCTACAACAATATTTTGTTGGCAGGTTAGCACTTATAGTATTTACAACTTAATCATTAATGCTCGGGTTCATCAAGATAGGTTGTGTTCAAGCTAACTTACACGTTTCTTCAACCAAGTTGAAAATTCAGATTGATGTGTTCGATCGATACAATTTGGGTTGTGTAGCTTACACTTCTCATAATGCTCACTGCATTTGGAGAACACAGAATTGTGCAGCAATATATGTAAGATTTGCTAAGATCATATAACATAAATGGGTTGTCCCCAAAAGCCAAAAAAAATCTTGTTAACAACTTCAATTAACGAAAGCTTACTCTAGGTAGGGTCCAATCTCAGCACAGTTGTTGAGGACGTACGAAGTTGCTTCCGTTAAGAGTTTATCTGATAATTGCCTGTTGGAAGCTGTACCAATGGGACGAACTTTCTGGTTGAAAATTTTTATTCCATCGATATTCTCGGCTTCACCATCAATGTTGCGGTCCATTCTAGTAAACTTCGTCTCAACATCTTGAAGATACAATGAGCAAAATGTCAGGCATTCAATATGAATGTAGGCTTTAGCTATTGAGCCTTCTAGGCGGGCTTTATTCTTAACATACCGCTTGAACTTGCCAAGATATCTCTCAAATGGATACATCCACCTATATTGTACTGGACCCCCAAGTATGTCCTGGCGAGGTAAGTGGACAGCTAGGTGGACCATGATATCGAAAAAAGATGGGGGAAATATCATCTCCAATTTGCATAGAATTGTGGCAATATTAGTTTAAAACTGGGATATTTGATTAACATCCAGTGTTCGGGCACACAACCCCTTGAAGAAAGTGCATAGTTCAGTCAAGGCCAATGCAATATCAGTTCTAAAAAAGCCCCCAATAGCAATAGGAAGTAGTCTTTGCATGAAAACATGACAGTCATGGCTTTTCAACCCTGATATTCTGCAATCTCGTACTGAAACACAATGCCCGATGTTTGAAGCGAATCCATCTGGAAATTTCACATCAACTAGCCATTCACAAAATTTTTTCCTTTCGTCACCATGTAATGTATACAATGCTTGTGGCATTGTAACACGTTCACCGTCATACTTCAAATGTAATTCTTTTCTGAAGCCAAGAATCTCTAGGTCACATCGAGAATTGACATTATCTTTTGTTCTACCAGGAATGTTTAACATAGTGCACAATATGTTATCGAAAATATTCTTCAATATGCATAACATCTAGATTATGTCGAAGACGCAGGGTTACCCAATATGGTAGCCTGAAGAAAATGCTATATTTTGTCCAGTTCAACTCTTCAATTGTTCTTTTTCTCTTTCGATGAGATTTACCAAATTGCACATCCCCAAGCATCAGCAATTGAGTGGCAATATCAGATCCTTCTAAAACCCTTGGTGGTCTGCGATGATCTTCTTTACCATTGAACAAATTTTTTCTCGTTCGCCACATGTGATCAGCCGGTAAGAAATGACGATGTCCCATATAACAATATTTTCGGCCATACTTCAACCAATTGGAGTCTGTGCCCTCATTACAAGATGGACAAGCCAATTTTCCTTTTGTTGACCACCCAGAAAGAATCCCATATGCTGGAAAGTCATTGATTGTCCACATTAAAGCAGCATGCAACATAAACGTTTCCTTCGCGGAGGCATCATTCGTAGGTACCCCATGTTCCCATAATTCAAGCAGTTCATCGACCAACGGTTGCAAGTAAACATCAATGTCATTACCTGCAGATTTGGGACCAGGTATAATGAGGGATGTCATGAAGAATTGGTCCTTCATGCACAACCATGGCGGCAAGTTATACGAGACCAGGATTACTGGCCAAATGCTATATGGTTTAGCCATATTGTTGAAGGGATTGAAACCGTCACTTGCTAGACCAAGCCTGACATTGCGAGCATAATGTGCGAACCAACTATGGTCTTCATCAAATTTCTTCCATGACTCTACATCTGCAGGATGTCTCATACTAGACTCATCGGTTGGTCGTTGCTCTTTATGCCATCTCATATCACGTGCTATATTGGTAGTCATGAAAAGACGTTGCAATCTTGGCTTCAAGGGAAAATGCCTCAACACTTTTTGAGGGATAAGACGAGCCCTGTGTGTATTAGGCACCCACCTTGATGCCTTACAGATAGGACATTCATTAAGATTGGCATTTTCCTTCCAGAATAAGATGCAGTCATTGGGACATGCATGAATTTTGTGATAATTCATACCCAAACCCCGCTCCAATGACCTTGACTCCTCATATAAATGTGGCAATTCAGCATCAGGAAAGGCGGACCGCAACAAGTTAAGTAGCATATCAAACGACTTTATTGACCACCCACCGAATGTCTTAATGTGTAACAACTTCACAATGAAAGATAGTTTTGAGAATTTTGAACAGCCAGCAAAAAGTGGACGTCGTGCATCGTCTAGTAGCTGCTCAAAAGATGAACTTGGGGATGGATGTGGTATTGATCCCCCACTTGGCAATGGATTACTGTGATCATGGGGAACATCAACAAATGTGCCTGCCCGAATGTCATCTAACATATGGTCCATGTCATCAATGTAGTCATCTGCATAATCAGCAACACTATCGTCTTCGTCGTCATTGAAACTTCGTGTTTCCTCCTCCCCATGAAATATCCATTGGGTATAATTTGGATTGCTCCCTTTCATGTACAAGTGAGTCTCCACATCAAATATAGGCAAGAAGAGAGTATTACAGCATGAACAACATGGACATCGAATGTGATCACTTCCTCGAGAATGGTTTCATGCAAGGTTGAGGAAAGTGTTAACCCCCTCGGCGTATGCAGGCGATCGAAGTCTATCTGTCAAGTTCATCCAGCTTTTGTCCATCTAAAATGGGTGAAAGAAGCAGTTTAGTTACTCGGATAGTATTTAGGGTTCAATTTAGCTATACAAAAGATTTCCAACAGAATTTTAGAAAGTGAATTTGTGAGCAAATTCACAATTTTAATGGAAGCCACATGTAGTGGATCACAAGAGAAGTTGGAAGTGATAGGACTAACCGGAGTTGTCATGCAAATCGTTGTGGAATGATAAAGGTTGTGTTGATCAGTTTGGTGTGTCTATGCCAGGAGTATTGACGGTCTGCAAAATATGGCATCATGTTAAACATGGTACTAAATGGCAAATTGTTGGTATAGGGCAAAATAATTCAGTTAAGATGCTAACAATTGAAGTTTACTAGTTTTATGGTCCTATGTTGGCGTGTAGTTGGTATAATTCAGTAAATTCATTATTTATAAGGAAAGCAAAACGAAAGGTTGAATTGCCTTCAGTTCATAGGAAAATGAAAGTCACTTGTCCACGAAAGGGCTTGGGCAATAATAGGGAGGTTGCATCGAGTGACGTACGTGTCACTCGATGACATTGACAGTTTATTGGCGCATTCACAAATGAATTGTAGCTTAGTAACAATTAAATGAACATAGACAATCAAACCTAGGAGTTTTCCCCGAATTGATTCTCCAATAGGTAGATGGCTGGATGTAGACAAAAAGTCAAACAAGGTAATGAATTTTGAAAGATGACGAAGAGTGATGTGATAGTGGGGGGAAGGGTTTGTTTCTAATAACCAAATGTATTCAGGATAGCGTTATGCCATGCAGGAAGATGATACTGTGCATGGCATGATCATTATTTATAGTTCATATGGTTTTTAATATCTTATAATCATCCTCGATGATTATAAAGGGATGTTAGTATAACATGACCTGCACGTTACAATCTATCAATGGAAACACAAAAACCAGCGGATGAATTTATAGTTACACATGAATACATTTCTAACATTATTCATCATCCACTAATAAACCTCAAGCTTGTGGCAAAATTGTCAAAATGATGCCATTTTTTGGAAATTGCAAATGGACAGAAAAAAATGCATATGAGCAGAATGCATTTTTACCCTCAGAAATTTCCTTGACGTACAAAGTTACATTCCAATATACGCATAACGTTGATGGACATTAAAATATGAGTCTCACAAACAAAATTTCACAATTAAGCCAGTTTCAAATATAAATGCTACAATCAATAACATTTCTGCGAGAAATGCCCAAACCCATGCTTGAAAACCTTATAAACTGAAACTACCATAATGCAAACATCAAAATTGCCAATTCATAAACAGATTTACACACCATAATACTAGTTGGTGTGTAAATATATATCACTTGCATCAAACCACAAATAACACAAAAGTTATATAACGATGCTAGAAGCCATCCTGGTCATATATGTTGCGTTAATTTGTTCCCCTTATGGATTTGGTGATGAAATAATAAGTAAGACCAAATCAGGTTTTATATGTCATCCAGCCAGTCACACAAGTTTTAAGATCAATTACATACTGTAGTATGTATTTGTTTAGTGTGTACATATATATGTTTTTACAGTAGGATTTTCTTTTCTTTGGCTAGGGTAGTTGCTGAATTAGCTTTTAATATATCACCAGAAATATTACCTGTGCTGTGATTGCTGGATGTTTCAGATGATTCTCTAAGCTTGGAAGATGTTGGTTCTCCTGAATATTGGTGACATCAGTACAACAGCAACCATTCTACTGGAAATTCCAGTATAGCTTGGAAGGTGTTGGTTCTAGTGAGCAACTTCATCTACTCAACTTCAGTAATGGATCAAGCCAATTCACCTATAAACAAAAGTAGACAAATATAGAAGGGTTTAGAAATTTCAATTTCAGTTCATGTACTGCTGAGAGTAAAAATCACAACCTGAAATTACTTCTACTATCCCACCCAAGTATTTTCATTTCTTCTCATTCTTTGCTTTTCTTCCTCCCAGTTTTTTTTGTACATTTGTTTCCCTTTTCTGAACAGCTCCCTGCTATGTCAGAAAATTGGGAAAAAAATCTTAAATTGCCCATATCTTAAAAATCATGCCTATCTTGATCCCAGTTTAATTACTTATCTTGTAGACAACTTGACCAATCAAGTTTTGAAGGTTTTCATCATACCTCTGCCTTCCAGCCTCTAACATCGCCTATACTTGGCCACACATTATTCTTTCATGAGAATAATGTGTGGCAAATTTAGTGTACATAAGGAATACAACAACCAGAATTCTTGGGTTCAAAATATAGCTTATCAACATCCAATTACATCTGGGACTTACAGCTTAAAGAGCCCAAACAAGTGTTTCATGCCTGAGCAAGTGTATTAAGTGCAGAACTTCTACTAGTATCATCATGACAGATTGTGCAGTTTTTTTGTTTAACAACCAACGATGAACCATTTCTGATATTATGTACTGGCTATGAAGTACATATGGTGACAAAAAAGATTCATCATCAGCATCAACAAGATAATGCCTACCAACCTATCACTTCCTAAAGTTTAATCAATTGCAATATCTAGAAATGCATCTAGTGAAAAATTCTTACTATACAAAACAGTAAGAACCAAAGGATTACCTCAAGTGCTACCCTTCACTTTCAAGGTCTAACGTTCAGATATAAACGTCACTTGTATTAACAAACCTTCTGCACCCAAGGTTACATTGCAAATCACAATTATAGTGCAAGTTAGCCTTCATTCACCGAGAATCAGAATCTGCATTAGAGTCCAGTGCCTTCATACTTACATAGAAATAAATAGAACTAGAAAACACACCAATTTCTAAGATAACACTTTCTGTAACATGCAGTTCAAAGATTAATATATGTATTAAATTTCCAACTATCAATACCAGAAACATCTATATAGAGACCAATATTAAAGGTAGGAAAGATAACAATAATCCAGTCCTGAATGCTTGTCCAACACGCATATGGTAAGAGTAGTCAAGAGATGGTTAAGCGATTTGGAACATTTAATTATGGATTGAAATGAGTATTTAAATAGGAAGTAGGAACTTGTAACCTAAATATGTAGGTTTTTATAACACGACTTAAGCTTTTGTTCATAAACTATCTTTTGACCATTAAAAACTTGTAGAGAACCTTATATGGTTCTCTACAAGGTTGGTTATCCAAAACAACCTGTAACCTAACCTAATATTATTCTTAGGTTAAAAAATATATAGTAAATGGTTTTCGAAGGGTAATAAAGGTAGAATGAAGATGAGATCAACGAAGGGATGATTGGGGAGTAGTTTTAAAAGAAAGAAACAGTTCAACTTCTTTTTATTTTACTTTAGTTATTTTTTGTTGATAAGTTTAGATAAGAGAAAATATTTGTTATTTTTGTAAGAAAAGAGAAACATTTCCCAAACAATAAATGAATTACATTGTGATAATTACATATCCCAAAAAAGAAACTCATGGTATGTAATATGACAAAATTCTGGCATATTAATCGGAAAAAGAATTAAAAGATATAAGTTCTTTTATATCTTCATCTTAAATTGGCTATGTCTACTTGAAGTAGTGGCTGAACAGTAAGAAGGTATCTGGAATATGCTAATTTTTCAGTCCAATATAAGACTACCTTTGGTTGCTCTGCTAATTCAACAATTAATACGAGAAGATACCTTAATGTGTGATAATGTGTTTTTAATGTAGAAAATACAGGTGAGAAGATGCTACAGTTGACACATTGGTAATGCACTGGCACTTCATATAAATGATAATTACTTGAATAAGCCAGCCTCTGATTTTGTGAAGAGAATGAAGGTGCAATTATTTTCTCTATTATATTTAGTTGTTGATTAAATTACATATATTTTTGGTTGAAGGTATGACAGATTTTCATGAAATGCAAATTGAGAAGTAGAGAAATAAATACAAAAATTAGTTCTCTAGTGCCTGCTGAATTATGGTAGAATTAGTTTTATGTAATATTGAAGACATCAACCAATGACTTGAAATCCAATGTTCTTTCTTGTTCCCTCTTTCTGATAGCCATACTTAAGGGCTGAGTATGGATTATCAACACCAAATCAATGAGCTGGTAGTATTTATTGTCATGTCAGTTATGTCATCGTGGACGACTTTTTGAGGGAATCTTAACTCGTGCTAGCAGTAATAACCATGAGTCTTACCCGACTAGGATTTTTAAGTTAAGAAGAGCAGCCAATGCTTTGCACTATGTGTAGATCACTAGATTACAGCATATTTCAAGTAAGGGGTTCTAAAGTTTTAATGCATAACTGATACACAACTTAGAGTAAAGTGGAAGGTCTAAAAAAAACAATAGTATAATTCCTTGCCAGGAGTGAATTTATGAAGAAGGAAAAGGAAATAGTATTAACATAAAGTTTGATTGATCAAATACATATTTAAGTTCAACGCTATAACGTTCTCTCTATCTGCCTATCTCTCTATAAAGCATTATGTAGAGTCATTGGCTGGTATTTCAAGGAGGATCTGCACATATCAGACCATTGTATGGACTGGGTGATGCAGTGACAGATTTGGTTTTCATCTGTAACATTGGGCTTAAGAATGAGAGCTAATCATAAGTTGTTTTAATCATTATATACTTACTTGTTGGTATGCATTTGGCACGTTTAAGTGCAGTTTGTGGTGGAACTTACATGCTAAAGAAGCCAGAATTTAAGTAGCATAAGAACCTCCCAACTCTAAATAATAAAAGTCCCATCTATTTTTAAAGGAGTGGTTTTTGATTCCAGTCTAGCTGAATTTTCTGCTCATTGGGACAGTCATCACTAAGAAGTAGCTGATTCATCATCCATGGCTTTAGTTTGACTATTGTAGGGCATGGCAGTGGGAACTATGATCCTCAAACAGCAATTACTAAACATGGTCGATCCACCTTACATGAACACCAACTGGAGTTCCTGTAGTGAATGGACTACTGTTGGATTTGTCTCTGACAATCCAGGTATTCTGAAATTCAGTTTTTCTCCTCTTTATTTATGTATGAATTTAATCTTAATTAAATACATACATAAATAAATCAGTAATGTGTAAAGCCAATGCAGGGGTTTGGTTCCTAAATTAGTCACTTAGATGTACATCAGTCGTGTGGTACAAAACCAGCATTCATCGGGCAGAATGGGATAGGGAAAATGGAGACACTTCCTCACCCATGTGGAAGCTCTGCCTTGGTGCTAAACTGTGTTAGGCAGTGACAGAAATCCCACTAAAAAATCAACTGTTGTCTAATGTGTGTAAGGTTGGGCCATTTCTTTTAGAAGATGCAATTGTGGAAACTGATCAACTGCCCAAACAGATTTGATGAAATACAGAAACTTTTAGAGTTTCTTTTCTATTTGATTATGAGTCACATAGCAAAGTATACAGCAAAAGAATATCTTTGCTTCACAAAGATAGATAGAGAACCTGAGAATATGTTTCTAAACAATAAGACATAGAAATGAAGAGAGATAGATACATGATGTAACAATACCGTTCTTATATGCTTATTTCTATCACTCTAAATCATTGACTGTATAAACAAGGTGAATCATCTAGTGATAGATAGTATAATCTAATATGGAAAGATTTATGGAAGTTGAACGATTCCAGGGAAAGTAAAACAGATGAATCGGAAGGCACGTTCAGAAATACTACCTACAAAAGAAAATCTTTGTAAAGGCTGAAATGGTTATACTTGGCAACATATGCGTGAGTTTTGAATGACTAGGAATCATTTGTTATCCATGCTTTTAGGACATGGCCTCTAGCAGCTGAAGTTTGGGGGGATAGTAGAAGTCAAGTCAGAAAATGGAAAAGGAATTCTGAAAGCTTTGACTTCACTATGGGCTGAGATGATATCAAGATTACCAAAAGGAAAGTGTGGAGCATAATTGTGATATTCTGCACCAGATGTGGTATAGAATGATTTCATCTTTAAAAAAATCTTTCAAATGTCCTATGGATGTTCTTGGCTATGGCTATTTCTGAATTATCACAATTCCAACAACAACCCACCTAAGAAAATCTTGGGTATTAGAGAGAGTTTTCTCTGGGAGAGCTCAGCAAACTTGGTTTTGTCCAGTAGGGTATCTTGTTAAAGTCAATGTTGATTTAGCACCATAAGGAAAATGGAGCAATGGGCAACTCAATCATTATTAGAGATAGTGATGGAGTTGTGCATGCAATTGTTATTGCAGCAAAGAAGCTGTGTCTATTCAGCTAGTCAAGCAGAAGAAAGGACATTGGTCCAGCTGATTTTGAAGGGGATGCTAAAGTGGTAATAGACAAGATAATACCAGATCAGCAATTAATTGAAGGCATGGTCAACTTACGGAAGATATTAAGAAAGAGTTTCACTCAGATTCA
>QGSO01000712.1:152125-186813 GCA_011037825.1 Carya cathayensis | reverse complement strand
AAAACGGGGAGAAAGGAAGAGAAAGAAAGAAAAGGAAGGAAAAGAAGAAAAAGAGAAAAGGAAAAGAGAAAAAAAAGAAAAAAAAGAGAAAAAGAAAAGAAGGGAAAAAGAAATGAAGTCCAAACTTCACTTCCGGGATCCAGAAACTGATCCGTCGAAAACGACAATAAAAAACATAAACGACTAAAATAAATTAAACACTACATCAAATAAATAAATAAACATTATTTAAAATATTTTAAACGCAACATCAAGCTAAAATATAATAAATAACTAGTAAAAACCAACTATTAAATTTTAAATCCGAAAACAAGCTAAAATAAATTTAAACAGCAATTTAAATTCAACAGCCAATAAAATCCAATTAAAATCCGATAATTTAAAATAAAAGCACTATAATATTAATTAAATTAAAATATTCTTTCAGTGAAAATACACGTAAAAGCGGGTTATCACATAAACAACTTAGAAAACTAAGAAAACACATCTCTTCTCCTTCTTCTTTCTCTCTCAAGAAAACAACAATCCACAATACCTATATACAAATAAAACACATTCAGCCATGCTGTTCTATCCCAACAAAAAACTTGTAAACGAAAATCGGAATGAAAAATAACAAAAATTACATATTACCTCTTCTCCTTCTTCTTTCTCTCTCAATGCTTTCAAGCTCTCTCTCTCCACAACAGTCTCTCAGAGCCTCTGCCACGCTCTCTCTCCCCTTCTCACAATACAATCCGAGTGAAAATGAAGTGAAAGGATCGGATTAATAATATGTGCATTTTAGTTCGAACTAATTTTTATAAGTTCGAACGCGAAAATCTGAAAACCGCGAATTTTCCCCCCAATATTTTTCCCGTTTGAATTAATATTTTTCGCATTCGAACAAAAAAAAAGGAATATTCTCCAGTATATACTTTAATTTTGGCGCGAATTTTCCCTCCAAACAAAAAAATTCGTTCGAACATGAAATATATTTATTCGAATTGTTTTATTTTAGTTCGAACAGATAATTATAGGAATATATAAGTATAATATTATATATCATTATGTGTATATGTAAAAATTATATACACTATATAATACTAAGTGTCACTAAACGCATAATACTAAGTTTCTTATCAATCTATAATATTAAGTATTTAACATAGTATATTATTTTATTTACAATCACTAATAATGTTATACTTATAGTTAGTATCACTATAAGTATTATACTAAGTAATATAATAGTATAATACTAAGTGATATTAAATTATAGATAGTATAAAAATATGAAAACTAATAATACTGTAATACTTTATAATATAGTCTAAGTACTTTGTTTATTACTAATATATAAACTAAATATATTAGAAATATGTATTTTATACTTATATTTAATGCAATGTTTTACTATATACATTGTATATTTACTTTATAATGCAATGCTTTACACAATACTATTTTATACTCATATAATGCATAATATATATACTATTACATATATATATACTAGTTAGTCACAATATATATAAGTAACTAGTATAAAACTCAATACTATATATATATAGTTATCTAATATATATTATATATATACTAGTTCGAAATTTTTTATTAGTATATATATTAGTATTATATACTAGTATTACTAATATAAAACGTATTGTTTTACCTCTTCTACTTATATATATATATATTTTTGAAGTATTATATATTTCATTCGAACATATACCCTTTCAATTCGAACTTATACCCTTTTAGTTCGAATTAATTATGCTTCCGTTCGAACGAATTTACGTTATTTATCCCTCGAGATAGCTTCTTCTCCGACATTTTGTGCTTCCTCTCATTCGAACTTATGCTCACACCTCCGTCGTTAGCAGCCTCAACGCCACCACCAACTCCGCTGTTGTCCTCAGTTCTCCTAGAACAAGAGGTTAGGCTTAAATGCGTGTTATTTTTATGATTTTTTCGGTTAGTTTTGGAGGGGTCGGATTTTGAATGAATTCGGCCCCATTTTGTTGTTTTGGGGCCAAATGACTAAGTATTAATCAGTAGAAATGATAAGGATTTACTCCTAAATCATTTCTACCGATTAAAATGAAGAAATATTCAAGAAAAATGATAGTGTCGGTTCGGGACTAAGTCGACTCAGCCATGTCTGTTTGGCTCAGTTCCGTTCGAATGAGCCAAAATTTTATTCGAATGGAAGTCATCACATTCGAATTAAATTTAGGTTTATTCAAATGGAAAAAAAATTTATTCGAATGGAAGTTAGGCTCATTCGAATTAATTTAAATTTTATTCGAATGAATATAATTTAATTCGAATGGAATTAAAGGCCATTCGAATAAGCAGTTGTCAAACATGCTATGAGAACATCATGCATCCTCTAATTCACTTTAATTACATCACATATATATTTTATACATCAACAGCATACTAATGGCAAGCAGCAGCGGAAGAAAACGTTCCCGACCCCAGACAGTCGAAAGTAGCTCCGCAGCTACCGCTCCTTCTCAGCCGGCCGTGAGGCCTATACTAGTTGAGCGGGAGATCATTCTGGGCGACTTCCGTGACCTCACTTGGGAGGGGCGGAGCATACATGACATCATCACCGATCGTGGATGGACCCCGATCTGTCAACAGAGAGGCACAGCATATCCTGAGATGGTCGGTGAGTTTTACCGTGCCATGGGTGAGCAGTCTGGTGATGCTCTGTGCTATAACTTAGTAGTCCGGGGAGTGAGTATTATATTCTCTCCCCGCGTTATTGCTGAGTTTCTAGATTTGCGGCGAGAGCCGGGTGCATATCTTGCAGCAGCAGCAGCGAGAGCAGCGACTGCACCATCTGGAGAGGACACAACAGTCGCATCCTCATCGCCAGCGCCGGATGTACAGACCGCAGAGATGGATGCTGGCTCAGATGATAGTGAGAGCGGCGATGAGGTACCTGATGATGGTCTCACAGACGATCAGGTTCGTGACCTAGTGCGAGACCCTGAGGCTCCTCCATATGATGGTGGTAAAGTGATTCGACAGGCCGACTGTACAGCATTTTTCAGAATGCTTAATTTGATTGTCGGGTATAACATTGATCCGAAGAAACACAAGACTGATTTCAGGATCGAGCGGGCCAGATTTTTGTTACGGTTAGCACAGGGGGAGCCGATTGATCTAGTATTATATTTCTTCCTCCGCATTCGCACAGAGTCACGCTATTTGGGTGGAGGTAGTCTACCATTTGCATTGTTGATATCTAACCTCCTACTCCGTTCAGGGGTTACAGTGACTCTGACTGAGCGGAGGTCGCCACAGATGGGGCCTGTTAACAAGATCACATTCAGTAAGAGCAAGGGTCACTTGCCGAAGACTCGTGCAGTGCAACAGGATCAGCCACCTCCTATTGATCCAGCTTCTACTGCTGCTGCCCCTATTGAGAGACATCCTACTGGGGCTACTCCAGATGAGGTACGGGCTATATTGACGGAGCACTGCGACATTTTATTGAAGGACTTCATTCACCCCATGATTGAGAAGCTTAAGGACCTAGAAGGACGCATACAAACTTTACAGGAGGATTTTGATTTATTTAATAAATAAATATTGTTAGTTATTATTTTACTTTTTTTATGTTGTATATAACGTCTAACTCATTTTGGGATGTAATTAATGCAATATGATTTTTATTTTTAATGTTTGCTAGCCTCTTTATTGTTAATTATATTTTCTTCTCATTATACTTAATGTTTACGATAATTGAAAAAATGACACTATCTTTATTTTTAATATTTAGTTAACTAAAATACTTTTAAAATAATTACATAAAAATAATTTATGAATTTGTAAATATTTTAATTCATTGTAAATCATAATATATAATATATAGAACTTTTTATTCACTTTGGAAATGATAAATAATTAATAGAAAAAATATGTATTCTTACAATTTTAACAATATATCTTTTCAATTAAACAATACCATTCGGACGCGTTAATACTAATTCGAAAAAATAATATTTCATTCGAATTAATTAATTTTTTGTTCGAATTAAATTTTATTAGTTCAAACGGTATAAATTTTTGGAGACGACCTAATTCGTCTCAGAATCTCCAGTTCGAACTACTATGTTTTAGTTCAAACGGATTTATAAGGTTTTCCATGTTTTGAGACGAAATCGTCTCAGAAAAGTACTTTTAGGGTTAATTTCGTCCCTAAGAAATTTCGTCCCTAAAAATAAAATTTCTTGTAGTGTCTAGATGTAAATCTATTTCTTTTTATGTTCCAAAATGAGAGTGACATACATAGAATAATGAACCAGACTCCATGGAACTTCAAAGGGCACATTCTCATCCTAAAAAGCTACCTAGAAGGATCTTCATGGCAAGATATTAGTCTCTGCACATCCACTTTCTATGTCCAAATTGATGTTCTAATTAGAAAACATATGACAGAAAAAATGGCTTCAAAAATCAAAAGGACCCTTGGTAAGTACATAGGAGTGGATGTGGATCCTATATTTGGTTTGGCTAATAAGAAATTTATCCGTATAAAAGTGGAGCTAGACATCAACAAACCTTTGAAACAAGGAATTTGGGAACATAGAGAAACTAGTGCAACTTGGGTTTCGTTTAAATGCAAACATCTTTTTGACTTCTATTACGCTTGTGGCAGAATTGGACACTCCCATATTTTCTGCACTTTCTTAAACATTATCCCAGATCATATACCCTTTGGATCCTGGCTATGTGCAGACTCTCCTATGTTCAAATCGGTCCAAGCATAGAGAAGTCAATCTAGTGTCTCTAGGCTAGCTTTGGTCAACATGATAGAGGAGGAAGGTTTTGATAGTTCTCTTAAAAAATCAGAGACTGAAGGGAAATTGTATTTTCACATTTCAGCCCTAGCTTTAACATCACTGCCAAGTGAAATGGATGCTCCTCCTTTATTGGATAAGGGGAAAGGGATTGCCACCCCTCAGGAAGTAAACTTTTATGGTTTAGGAAGTCATTTCCCTTGGTTTTTAACGCAAGAGAATTTTACAAAGTACACCAAGGGAAAACCGGATGCAGGTTTTCCGGTTGCAAAGTACACCAAGAAACAACCGATGCAGGTTTGGTTTCCTCAAGAGCTCATCACTAGTCTTAACCCACTTGACAGCAGTTTCAATTTTCGGCAAGAAGAAAAAGCTGAAAAAGGAAAGGTTGAAGAACTCTTACCACATCGGAACGTGCAAGGC
This sequence comes from Carya cathayensis, assembly GCA_011037825.1. Lineage (NCBI taxonomy): Eukaryota > Viridiplantae > Streptophyta > Magnoliopsida > Fagales > Juglandaceae > Carya > Carya cathayensis. The sequence continues at coordinate 181,591 of QGSO01000712.1, read as the reverse complement.
ACAAACTTGATGCAGCTAGGCTTCAAGTCTCCACTTCCGACTACTCTTCAAGCTCTGATAGGCGGCAAAACTGGTAGGGAAGAACCGATTAATCCAAAGGTTGAAATGATTTCAACCACTGTAGCATACAGTAACTCTCTAGAGTCAAATTCTCCACCAAACCCATTCAATACGAGAAATTACTTCCCTTCACCAAACCCCCTTCAATCAGTCACTCAAGAAGGTCTTACCTCACATCCGATGGGAAACAGGGATCTCTACAGCAACACGATGGATTCATCTCTACAGGAAATCCCATCTTACTCAGTTATGAATTCTGAGACCTGTCATTATCGTTGGACGCAGCTACAAGATGCAGTATCGGGCATAAAGTCAACAAAGGCTAAATCGGATGGGCCACCTCTTCAAAGCCCACGGGAGATGTAACCTATATCAATGCAGTACAAAGCTCTAAAGCCCAAGCAAAGAAGCAAACTTGACTCAACTTCATCAGCAATGGGAAAATAAATGGAAGACAAGCCCACCTTTCAATGCTCTCAATGCCATGCTACAAAAACTAAAGATTACAAATTTCATACCCACAATTTCATATCAGCTCATTCTGGATAGTCAATGCTTGAATCTCCCTCTAGGATTTTCTTTAAACAAGAAAGTTGGGCCAACAATCAAGTATGTGGCTAAATATCTAGAAGAATTTCTAGCCCACACAGAATAGCAAATGCCATCAAAGAGTTCGGTCACTATGGTTCCTCTCTCATGTACTAAAGCTTCGTAAAAAAGAATGACTCCTATTGAGACTGAAGACACCTACCTCCCGAAACAAAAAATTCAAAAAATATCAGAGGATGTTGGCAAGACTTTTGAAAGAGGCAATGAAGAGAAAGAGGCAGCACTTATGCTCTTATCTATCAATAAAAGACTCTATGGGAAGGAAAAAAAATCCAAAGGAATAGAAAGAACAAAACCTTACAGTAGGTCTACACAAAAGGCATATTCAACTGGAAAAACTAAAAAAGCTGACGAGGCGGACTCAACCATGCCTCCAATTCTTCCATGAAAGCTTTGATATGGAATTGCAGGGGTTTGGCCCGCCTCAACGCAATCAGAAATATAAGGGTCTATATAGCTAAGTATAGTCCGGATATTACTTTTTTATCGAAAACCATGGTGTCCAGTGAAAACACGCCTACTATTGGAAATAGACTAGGTTTCCACCATTTTGTAAGTGCCCATGCCTCAGGAAAAAATTGAGATATTTTGTTATTATGGAGACCAAGGGTGGATATTGAACCAGTGCATGTTAATGCAAATGCTATTTCCATTTGGTTTACACTTATCCTCCTAATCATCCTTGGTTGTCTACTTTTGTTTATGCCCCAGCTTAATAGAAACACAAGGCAAAATTCTGGTCACATTTGGAATCAACACATCAATCTTTCCCAGGCTCTTGGTTTTGTATTGGAGATTTTAATGACCTGCTTAGTCAAATAGATAAAGTGTGGATTAAAAAGCTTAATGGATTCCCATGGCTTAATTGATATAGGCTTCTTGGGACCAACTTTCACCTGGACTAATAACCGTCAAGGGAATGCCATGATCCAAGAGAGGTTAGATTGAGGAATAACGAATGCACTTTGGTGCATGCTCTTCCCAGATGCCTCTATTCAACACTTAATATCTTCGACCCTAGATCACAAGCCTCCTTTGCTAAACACAATGAAGATAAGGAAAAATGCATCTCCTTTTAAATTTGAAGAATTCTGGACTCGTGAACCACTTAGCAATGTTATAATCCAAGATGCATGGAGCCAACATTTCAACGGAAATCCCGCTTTTATCCTTTGTAGCAAGGTCAAGGAAACAAAAAAAAAGCACTCAAGCGTTGGAATAATACTCAATTCAGGAGAATTCAGACTAATATTCAGCAAATTGAGATAGAGCTCAACCAGCTACAGAGTACCACGCCGAACCCATGGAGTTTGCATAGAGAGATTTTTCTTCTCCACAAACTTCAAGAACAACAAAAGCATGAGGAAATCAGTTGGAGGCAAAAGTCAAGAATAAATTGGCTCACTACAATAGACTTGAATACAAAGTTCTATCATCTGTCAACAAATATTCGTCGAAGAAGAAATGGGATAGACTTCGTCAAGCTTAGTCCAGTTATTTGGACAATGGATCAAGAAGTGATTGAATCAAATTTTATAGATTGTTTTAAATCCATATACACATCCACGGAACCAACTTTCCCAGAAAATCTTGAGAATCATTTTGAAAATCATATTTCAAGGAATGAAAAAATGAGTTCCTAACTAATTTGCCTTTGGATACTGAAATTTATGGAGCTCTCAAACAAATCCAAAACCACAAAGCTCCTGGTCCGGACAGAATTACTGCTCTCTTTTATAAGCATTACTGGCATATTATCAAGAGGCTTACAAGAAAAACGGGCTTTTGTGGCTAATTAATTGCAACGAAAATAGTATTTGCAACAAATTTTGGTTGCGAATACTATTTTCGTTGCAATAAATTAGTCACAAAAACCCGTTTTTCTTGTAGTGAGGGGTGTGATTGCAGCTATGCAAAACTTTTTTAGAAGCGGAAAGCTTTTGAAACAAATAAATCATACCCACATTGCTCTCATTCCTAAAATGGCCAACCCAAGTTTCCCCCATCATTACCGTCCAATTAGTCTGACAAATGTTATCTACAAAATAATCACAAAGATTCTAGCAAACCGTTAAAAGTGAACTCTTCCAAGTATCATCTCTCATTTTCAAATGGCTTTTTTGCCAAGATGAAATATCAAAGAAAATTCCATAATGGCCCATGAGATGTTTCAGCATCTAAAGAATCATAAAGGGAAGAAGGGTCAGGTAGCCCTAAAGTTAGCTATGGAAAAAGCTTTCGATTTTATCGAATGGAATTTTCTTTTTGCTATTTTAAAAGTGTTAGGTTTCAACTCAACCTAGATAAACCTCATCAAGGAATGCATCACTACTGCTTCTTTCTCTATTCTCATTAATGGATCCCCTAGAGGTTTATTCAAGCTCATAGAGACCTCCGATAAGGTGATCCTATCTCGCCTTTCCTCTTCATTATATGCACGGAGGTTTTCTCAAGGCTTTTGACACGATCTGAAAATACCAAGTAATTGGAAGGTATTAAAATTAGTAAAGATAGCCCCCTATTTCTCATCTTCTCTTCAATGATGATTTAATTATATTTGGAAAAGCAAAAGAAAGATCGACAATGACCATAAAAAATGCCTTAGAAAAATATCAAGACTGGTCAGGTCAACGCATCAACTAGAGTAAATCTTCTATCTACGTTACTCAAAATATTAGCCATATAGCGCGAAGGAAAATCTTGGAGAATCTACCATACAAAGAGTCGTCATAAAAAATGAAATATATGGGGAATCAAATGACTTTCAGGCGTTCAAAAAAATAGGACTACAAAGAGATGATGGAGAAAAAAAATAGAAGATTAGAGGGTTGGAAAAAGCAGGTAGATCTATGCTCATCAGAACAGTAGCAAGCACCATCTCCACTTATCAAATGTCAACACACATGCTTTCAAAGTCCATCTATAAGTCTCTAAACAAAAGTTTCAAACATTTTTGGTGGAGAATCACAAAAGATCAAAAGCACAAGTTCTGCCTAAAATCATGGAAGCCAATCTACCAACCAAAAATAGATGGAGGTTTGGGATTACGACAGATGGAAAACATGAACATAGCTTCATTAGCAAAAACAGGATGAGAAATGAGTCAACCAAACGGGGGTATATGGCACAAGCTCCTCTCAAAGAAATATCTAAATTCAAATGCCTTTACTAATGCCACATCTAAGATCACTGACTCAAGTCTCTAGAAATGAATTATGAAAACAAGACCCTTGCTGGAAAAAATGTATGTGTTTCAAAATATCAAATGGTTCATTGGTGAGAGTTTGGCTTGATCCCTGGGTCCCGACAATGGAAAACTTCAAACCTCCCTTAGACCCTCTAGCCGACCTTTCACCAAATCTCAAGGTTTTAGATCTGATTAATATGACAAATAGCACCTGGGATCTTCAAAAATTACAATCCTTATTCCAACATAATAGTGTCTTAGAAATTCAAAAAATCCATTTACCCATAACAATACAAAGACCGGACAATATTATATGGTCGAAAACTCAAAATGGGAGGTTTTCTGTCAAATCAGCCCATCATCTTGTATCCAACTTGACAAATACTATCTGAACTACCATCCCGAATATTTGTTGGAAAGAGATATGGAATTTCAGAATCCATGATCGTCACAAGCTCCTTTTATGGAAAATCATTTGGAATATTCTTCCAACTAGAGAAAGATTAAAAAGATTTATCTCCTCTATCCCCTCCACAAACTGTCCTCTTTGTGATGAGAGTGATGAAACTCTTATACATCTATTTATTGAATTCCCCATTACTAGAATGCTGTGGAGTCAGAGTAAGTGGCCTCTAAACATCCCTTCCTTGGCAACAAATTCTATGAAAGATTGGTTCCTTTTCATTTTAAACCCCAAACAAAAGTTAGGCCTCAATTCACAACATGAACAACCTTTCAAACTTTTTGCAATCATGATCATTGACCTCATTTGGCGGCTTTGGAACGATTTAGTTCATAATAACACGATCCTCTCTCTTCAAAGAGTATCACAGCAACTGAACTACTCATATCAAAAAAATCTTCATGCTTGGAAAGAAAAGCAAAATGCTTCAGGTGAGAAATTATGTCAGAAACCACTCCAAAACCAAATATGTATCTCCATTGATGTAGCTGTCAGAAACTCTTCTTCGGTTGTCTCAATAGTAAGCAGGAACACAAAATGGGAGATTATTGAAATATGGACTGAGGAAAATTGTAATATCCGAGTCTTATTACGTGAGTCGTTACATCATTTTATTTAATCCTTAAGTTGAATATTTTCATGAAAAGATTTTATTATTTTTGTATTCCAATTATTTATATTAAGTTGGGTGTGTTTTATTTTAGGTGATTTATTAAAATGAGTTAAAAGTATATTTTATACCTTTAATACTTTTCTTTTAAGTCCTTTACTTAGGATTAATTATAGATTTGCCCATTAATTATATGCCATTGGATGAGTAGGTGGGAGGATTATCTAATTAGGTTTAATCTTGGACGTCCAACCAAGATAAACTTTTGACTACTTTATCTTAATAGCTTCCATTGGTTTAAAGAATGAAGCAATCAATACATTTCTCACCTACAAGTCCATATCTACCTAACTAAAGATAAACATTGACCACTTTAATCCAAAAGCTTCCGTTGGTTTAAGGCAAATGGTCTTGAAATCCTTTTCTCTTCTTCAATCTAGCGACAACCCTCATTCTTCTCATTCTCTCTTTATTTTTTTTACAACTCAAGAGAAAAACCAAGGTACTTATCCATTTCTTGAACCGTGAGAGCTTCCAACAAAGGAAGAAAGAAAACTTCTTTCCCCAATCCGTGTTCTATACTCTTTCTTACCACTTTGAAGTTGTTTTTAGTTGGAATTTCAAGTTGTTTCATCCATCAAGAAGTGAAGGAAATAGGGGTAAGAGATTTCTAACTTATTTCTTAATATAGTGATAAATGGAAATTCTGAAATACAAGGCTGTTTTTGCTTGTTTTGTTTTAAATTTTATAAAAATACAAAGCTGTTTTTGTATTCTGTTTTGTATATATATTTTCATGTTCTGTTTTGAGTTATCAAACATATATGGGACTGTTTTATGTATATATACCTACATGTTCTGTTTTGAGTTATTACATAGATATGGGGCTGTTTTACATATCCTGTTTTGTGTATATACATATGTATGTTCTGTTTTAAGTAATTTAATGTATATGGGCTGTTTTAGTATTATGTTTTTTATGTAAATATATATACTTTGTTTAAGTGATTTAAAGGTATAGATGAAGTTATTTTAATGTTGTGTTCTTCCTTAGAAAGCTAGAGGTGTTAAGATTAATTTGGTTATATGTAATTTTATAAGTTGTTTTAAAAAGGGGTTGTTAAATGATTTAACTATAAACTTTGAGGTTAAGGGTTTGAATTACTTAATGGATTATCTTAATTATTTTCCTATGTTATGCCTTACTAAATAATATGTGTTAACTAGGTTAGTTATCTTCTTATATTACTTTTGTAAGGTTTTGTTGGGAGGGTAATCATTTGAAGTAACGTTAAGGATATAAAACGACGTTAGGTTTATAATATTGTAGTTTATCGTTAAGTGGATGCTTAAAGGATGTTGGATGAGTATTAACACACTTGTTATTTATTGGATTAGGATTCACTGAAGTTGAAGAGATTTCAACGGGTCAAGGTAAGTAGTTATGACCATGCGCCCACGCCAAGTCCTCTTGTGGAAGAATATTTCTCTATCTCTTTCCAACCGTTCCTCTAATTAAAGAATAAAGGAATTTATATTATGTACAAGCCTTTCTTGGTAGCCCCTGTTAAGCACCCTATTAATTATAATTGTTTGTATGTGTATATAGTAATGCATGCACGTAGATTCTAAGTCATGGAATTTTCATACATGCTCCTTGAAATAATTAAGGTTCTATTTATATGTAAGCATGACATGAAATGCTAATTTCCAAAATAAATGCATATGCATTGAACTAAGAAAGATAATGAAAATGATTGATTTCAAAGAAAGAAAAGAATGGAATGAAGGTTAATGTATGAAAATATGTAATGGCCATATGAAAGAAAGGGTACCAAAGAAATGGGCAGATTGCAATGCTGGGTAAGTAGTACTGGTAGTGCACCCAGTGCTGCTCCCTGACAGAAAGGGGTTCCTAACCTGTGGCCACGGGTGGAATTCAGGTCCAATAGGACCGCTAACCCCAAACACACGGGGCGTAATAGTGTGTTGGCCAAAAGAAAGTGAAAGATTAAATTTAGTGTATGCATGAAGATATGATATATATAAGTATGTATGAAAATACGAAATAAAGATTTGGCATAAAAGTATGAAGTGAGTATATGCATGATAGTAAGAAGTAAGTGTATGCATGATGTTATAAAGAAAGTATATGCATGGAAGTATTGTCAGAGTTAGTACTGGTTTATGGATACATGTTTTCAACAGAAAGAACTATATGTTCTTTTTTAGTCAACAGCATGATGTACTGCTTACTGAGTATTAGACTCATTTTGTGTTTATGTTTTTAAACGTCCAGGTACAGAAGAATCTGCTGAGGAGTTGGGTAGTGCTGAGGAGGGAGAGGCTGATGTTTAGTAGTCCCTGGATAGTTTGGTTCTTTATAATGTGTGTTTTATGGTGAGGTTATGGAAACTTATCCTGTTTAAAGTTAGTAGGAACTGAGTTCCTTTTTATTTAAGGTTGTTATGTTAAATAAATGGATGACGGACTCCGCGAGTCCTTTGTAAAGATATATAAAGGTATGTCTATTAGATGTTTCTTTCCAAAAATAATAATAATAATAATAATAATAATAATAATAACACTAATAACAATATGGGCATTCATTTAGAAATAAATTTATTGATATAATAGGAAAAAGAATAGGTACGGGATCACAGTCTCGCTCTTGATAGGGTGGGGTTGTGACAAAAATCCTACTACTACTTCGGTGATCGCAGAAGCTTTAGCAACAAAGTTGGCCCTCAAAATGGCGGAACATCTTCATTATCCATTTATCCTTTTAGTGGGAGACTCCAGTTAGTCATTTCTTCCATCTTTGAAGAAAATGTTATTTGGCATATCACCCCGATCTCAGAAAACATTGCAAGCTTATTGAGATCTCACAAAGATTCGAGCTTCAAAAAAATCAATAGATCCCAAAATCGATTCGTGCACTTAGTGGCGCAATGGGCAGCTACAAACTCTATGTTTGATAGCATTCCTTTAGATATCATTCCTAATAGTATCATGTATATTGATAGTGGGAAATACCGTCCTTAGTATCTTATAATATTCTGTTTATTGTTATGCGAGCTTACTTAGGAAAGAAAAAAATAAAAAATAAAAAAATAAAAACTTTCATGAACTTCTTTGGAATTCCTTCCACCAATGTAAGACATGTTCAATGGATTTAGCCTACACAATACTGTTGGGCTATATGAAAATAATACAAGATATATAGTAAACTCTAACTAGAATGTTGTGTTGGATCAGATCAGTAGGTTCAAGAGCTAAATATATGACACAACTCATAAACCCTACACGAATATGGTATGAAATTAGTGTGTTTGAGTTTGATATAAATTTTGGGTTTGGATCAAAACGAGTTGACCAATCAAGACATGATTAATAAACGGGTCAATAATAGATCAGCTCGCTTAAACTGAAATCAATTTGCAATAACCTGTTGAAATTTTTTTCAAAATTATAATTTTATTATTGTTAGGTTATAATTTTAGTATTTCTCAATATATTTATGTTTTTATTATTGTGATTGTAAATCTAGTATACTTGTTTTTATTACAAAAGTTGGGTTTGTAATATTAGTTTTATTATATGTTGAAATTTCAAAAATACTGATAATTTTTTAGTAGGTAGTCTTATTATTTTTTTCTTAAAATATTGTGGCTACTTGTCTAAATGGGTCAACCTATTATCATCTAACTCAAATCCGCTAATTTAGTGTTATGTCATGTCACATATTGCCACCCCTAATTTATAGCCTGAGGCTTTTTTATAATTATTTTGAACAAAAAATAATAATTTTACCCTCAAGAATAGGTCACTCCACGAATAATTAAAAACAATATTAATTATTAAAGATAGGTAGAAGTCGTGGATTCTTTTATACTGACTAAATTGTATTTTAACTGGTATATTAATCTTCTTTTGTAGTAATAAAGATGGAAGACTTATGCCTCATTTGGTTATATAGTTTAGATGAGATGTTTTGTTATAGAAAATTACTTGAATAAAGTATTGTTATAATATAAATTTTTAATATTAGTTTTGTTTTGAAATTTACAAAAGTTGAATTGTTTATTATATTTTGTATGGAAATTTATGAAAATTGTAATGATTATATGAAATGAGATTAGATAATTTGGATTTGGGTATCCAAACTTTAATAATTTCTAATTTCACGGAAGAGTGATCTCTTTGTACGTAGAAATTAACAAGCGAGGTAGAAGTCTAGAATCTAATCGTTTGATGCCTACGTTCTGCAAAAATATATAAAGTGCTAGAGATAAGCAAAATTTATATCTTACTTAATATATTAAACTCCCAAAAAGGATAATATTATAATATTGCATATATACGTATTTCCAACAGGACCAATTAATTAAGCATAACATGTCATGACACGTAAGAGAGTTTATATTAATACAATATGTGATCAACAACAAATTACTTTTGTTGCCCTTACCAGTTCACGACAGCACCCACTTCTTCCCATTTACCTTCTACTAAATCAATCTTGGGTATACAGGTATCCCGTACAATCGTTTCGCGTTAGCCTCATAAAAAGCACGAGCTGGTGACTTGATCTCTATTTCAATACTTAACTTACAAGACACAGAAGGAGACATTTTTCCTTCCGATTATAAAGCGTTTTCAGTATTTTATTACGAGAAAGTAGAAGCAATTAGTACTACGTACGAAAGACTCTCTGCTGGCCACTAAAGCTCTTTGGCTTTTATATATAGGAAAAAATGGCCAATCTTCTTCTAGTGGTGATCTTCCACGTTAATTCATTTTTCTTTGGCTAACATTATAATACTGCATGCATGTCACGTCTTCATGAACGATTGTCAAAATTAGGTGCCATGTGAGTAACAGTCCGTTAGAAATTTAATGGTGGAATTTCTATAGATATTAGAAACCTCGTGAAAATCCCATAAGTTTTCACGAATCAGCTAATCGCAAAGGTTTTAACCTGTCAATATAGTCAGTGTTATCACTCGTTATGATGCCAGAAATGTGATTTTAATTGTTTTAGGCAGTTAGAAGTGTCAGATTACGTTATAGTTTATGCCACTAGACTCAATAGAATATTTAAGATTTTATGGCCCAATAACCAATTTTTATAATTTCGGACAAAACGATTATTCGAAACTGTGAATTTATTTATAGGGGCACTTCGGGGTTGAGCTTTGGTAAATGGTTTTTTCTGTAGGTTAATATGAATATTTAGGATTTTTCAGTACTAAGTTTATTATGCGCTTTTTCGGAGTGAATAGTAACGTCGATAAGCGTACCAAGTGCAGTGTTTTCAAAATCACAGTGTGGAATGTCCAAATTAGGTTAGAGAAGTTTTATTTGGATACTTGGCAAGATCTTAACCACACATAATGAATAGTATTAGATACTTGACACAGAGAGAAACCACTAAATGGATTTGTGAAGGAAATCAATGTGTTAGATCATGCCACCTAAGCAAAACCTTTTTCATCTGATCAACCAAATTGAGTAAGATCAAAGAGGGTTTCAACCCTAATGAAACCCTAAATGGTTGGAATCTATTTGAAATACCAAAAACTTGGTTGAAACCGAAACCCTAAACGGTTTCCCCAAACCCTAAAGTTGGCCTTCAAATCCTTTTTGATCCAATTTCTAGCATTGTGTTTAATCACTTGATTAAATCACTTTCACATGCTATTAATTTTTCAAATTCCTATTATGTCATCTTTATCCAACATTTTAAACCTTAGAAATTTGATTGGGCTAAGAATAATTAGATTTGGGCTTGATGGCATCTCAAACCCTAACCAAACCCCTTTTAAACCCCAAATTGAAGCCCACTTGGTTGAGGGCCACTAAGGCCTACGAATTTGGCCACCTTGGCAAGGCTTCTTTGAAAAGTTTCCTCCCCCACTTGGCAGACCATTCATTCCCTCAAGCTGCACTCAATAGTATGGAGGAACCCACCCCATCAAACACCATGCCCCATAGCTTTTGTAGGCTGTCCTTTGCCCCCCACTATCCTCCACTTTATGTCACATATCTACCTCCACTCAATGATCATTAAGGTCCATATATTCCCCCTACAGAAGTCTTGAGTCTTGCAAGACACACTTACTTCACTTTAATCATTTCTTCACCCCGTTCTTAGAGAGAAACCCAAAAGAGCTCTCTCGGGCAGATTTCTGTGTCTTTTTATGTGGAGATTCTAGACCCTTTGTAAGTATTTTCACACGATTATTCCTTCATAAAAGTTGTTCCTCTTTGAGTCTAATTTCCGTAGATGTATTTTTTGTATCATTCCATGGTCATTTGGTGAGTCAAAAGTATTTTTAACCATGGAAAGGTCATTCTGGGCGTGAATCTGGAGAGTATGTTATGTTTTGGAGTTTTTGACCAAGCTAATGGACATATCTTGGTCCGAACATTTTATGGAGTGTTTTTAGCATGTGTTTAAGAGTTTTCATTGAATTTTTATTGCATAAATAAAGCTTTTGATGATAGATGTTCTTAGATCTAGAAACTTGAAAACTGGAAGTGGAAAAACAGTTTTTATTTGGAGAAAGTTTGAATATTTCGTGGTTTGATCTTACTCTAATGGCTTTGATATTTTTATATGATAATCCTAAGTCTCTTATTTTCATGTTAGGATGTTATTTTGGAGATATTTAGCATTATTTTCAAAGATATGATTTTTCTATGCAAGAGAATTTCGGTTAGGCCTAAGATTTGATGTTTTTAGGTTAGATCCATGTTTTGTTGAGTTTTAGCCATGTGATTTTAATTTTGATGGTTGTATATTCTTTAGGACACGTTTTTAAACCATGTGATTCTTCATTTCAAAAGTCTCACCTTCTTAAACCATTGATCAAGAGATTTATCAAAGCTAATTAAGAAAAAGTTTCTGTTTTTGGACTAAGTGTAAAACCAAAAACTCCAAGTGTTATTTTTGTGATTTTGGTGACTTTAGTTTGATGATTTAAATCATGGTTTATCTTAGAATGATGTTATGAATATGTTAGAAGTAATATTTGATTTTTTTTGGAATTCTTAGAGATGTTTTGAATTAAGGACAAAGCTTGTGATTCAAGTGTTTTGATCTTTTTACAAATACAAGTTTGGTGTTGATTATAAGTCTTTTCTAAATAGATGTTTTAAGTATGGTTTTAAACCTATGATTGGAAGATGCTTGTTCAAAAATTTTGGTTTAAGCATGAGTTTTGAAGTTGGAAGGAATTGCAACAAATATCAAGAGAAATGGCCTATGGATATTTTTGGCCATAGTGTGTTTTCCCTAGTTTTGATTTGTTTTAAATTTTTCTGAGTTGATTTTTGAGTTTATGACAAAATTTACATGAGGAATGTAAATTTTGAAAAATTTTAGAGTTAGGATGTGAAATCTTTAAGTTAGGGGTAAAATAGTCATTTTCCCACATGTAGAGGGTAAAATGGTAATTTTACTCTAAGTTGTCTCTTTTACACATTTCTAATTGTTAGTAATTAAATTTCTAACTTTTAGAATATCCTCTTACAGTTCCTCGTGTTTTGCACTTTATTTTCATTGAACGCGTCAAACGAGGTAAGTTAGCTTTTAACTTACTATCAGTTTACTGTGTATGTATGATGAGTAAGAGAACTACAATTTATGTATGTATATTATCATATATGCCATGTCATTATGTGTTTATCTGTTACGCATGATTTATTCTTTCATGAATATTTATCTATTACACAATCTTTTCTATCATGCAATGTTGTATGTTATAAGTATGCCAAGTTAAGTATGCCATATGTTACATGTATGTCATATCATATGATATTCACTATTGCAAGTATGTCACGTCAAGTATGCCGTCTGTTACATGTTCGGTCATGTTACGAAGTGTTTCCATCTCAAGTAAGTCATATCTTTCAAGTTACGTTTAAGTCAGTTATGTCCAGCGTACTCCTGGTGTAATCATTATGATTGCTAGGGTACATGTTTTTAAGATACTCTTGATGGAATCATTTTGATCGTCAGAGTAATATGAGGTACTTCTGGTGTAATTATTCTGATTGTTAGGGTACGTGTTTTTAAGATACTATTGATGGAATCATTCTGATTGTCAGAGTAATATGAGGTACTCCTGGTGTAATCATTCTGATTGCTAGGGTATGTGTTTTTCTTAAGATACTCTTGATGGAATCATTCTGATTGTCAGAGTAATATGAGGTACTCCTGGTGTAATCATTTTGATTGCTAGGGTACGTGTTTTTAAGATACTCGTGATGGAATCATTCTGATTGTTCACTATTTTTGATGAAACGACTGGCGAAATCATTTTGATTGTCAGAATTCAAGTCCAAGTTCATGTTAAGTAAAGAAGCAATATTCCAAGTTTATGTTAAGTCAAGTTCCAGATCAAGTGCATGTTAAGTCAAGTTTTAAATCAAGTTCATGTTATGTTATGTTATGTTATGCTCACATACATGTTATGTTCATATTCACGTAAGTTTCAAGTTCATGTTCATATCATGTTATGTTCACGTTTATGATATGTTCAAGCTCACGTTCATGTTATGTTATGTTTCAAGTTCACGATTCTGTCATGTTATATTCACGTACATGTTATTTTGAAGTTCACGTTCATGTTATGTATGTTCACGTTCATATTATGTCTTAAGTTCACATTTATGCCATGTTATGCTCAGGTTTATGTTAAGTTCAAGTTCATATTTATGTTATGTATTTTCACGTTCATGCTATGTTTCAAGTCTATGTTATGTTTCAAGTTTACGTTCATGCTATGTTGCTAGTCCATGTTATGTTTTAAGCTCAAGTTCAGGTCATGTTAAGTCAAGTTCAGTTCACATTTAAGTTCAAGTTATGTCAGTTATATCATGCTATATGTCAAGCTATGCTATGCTTACTTACGACTTTAATTATGCATTCATGCTTTTACTGCCATGCATGCATCTTTAACCTGTAGGGAGGTTTTATGTTAACTTGCTGAGATTTGTAATCAAATCTCACTGTGGTAGTCCCAACTACTATTCCCCCTGAATGGTAGATCTTGTTACAGGACCCGAAGGAGAATTGGAATCTGACCAACTGAACACGGTCGACTAGGCCACGGTGTGATGTTAATGATGGCATAGTATTTAACTTAGGTTACTACTTGTACTTTTGGAGTTGTATCTCAAGTAGTCTTTTGATCACAACCATTTTGGACTAGTGTGGTGATCATGGCTATTTAGTAGGCCTTTATGTATGAAATATGTTTCAAGTATTTGGGATGTTTTTAGTTTGGTGCATAGTATTGCTAAAGAAAAAAAAAATTATCCACTGCGAATATTACATAATGCTAGATGCATGTTTGGAACATTGCATCTTATATGTCATGAACAGGGACAAGTAACCTTGTGTTGCATGTCCTGACGCTTCAGATATCCGTTCGATCCCAAACAGAATTTGGGGGTGTCACAATGTCCTCATGTGCGTACTGTACGTTAGTAAAGTCACACTCGTGCCTTTAAAACAGCTAGCTAGTCGACCACCCCGCACTACAACAAATATGGCTTTTAGTGATGGTTTCCAAACTGTGACTAAAACGTATTTTCTGTAACGATTTATGGGAACTGTCACTAAATGTTGGGCAAGAATTTTTTAACGTTCGGACGTTTCACTTAATTTGTTCGTAAGTCACAATAACGTTCGAACTTTATGAAAATTTACGTGTGAACGTAAAAATTTAGTGCGAACGTTCGAACATTTTCTCTACTTACTTGCGAACGTTAAAATTATTAGCGCCAAAGTTTGAACGTTAAAGTTATAAGGTTCGAACGTTATATGTTAATTTGCATAAATTAACCATAATATATATTTGTTTAATAGTAAGGTTGAGTAACGTTATATTAAAGAAATTTAAAAGTAGAAATTAAGCTACAATACATACATTAAATATCTGTGTCCATTACATATGTTGAAAATAAAAAATAAAATATGATTAATTTTTACAAATGACATTCAAACCTGCTAGTTTACAAAAGATCGAAACTCCTCAGTCAATGTCTCAACCTCATTGTTTAGCACATCTACATGACGTGCAAGATGTGCGATAGCCTGATCATTATGCGCAATTTGTCTATCGATCTGTCGGTCTATATGCGCCTTCATATCTATCATCACTGCATCAACCCAAACAGATCACTCATCCCCCGCAGATGCAACTGCCAGCTGTTGGCTAGTACTCCCAGACGGGCCAGCAACATCAGCCCCAGACTCAGTCGGGGGAACAAGATCTGGCGTAGGACCAGACTGACGCCGAGCTGAGCCTCTCCGCTGTCCAATGCTCCAGCGGTGTGTGGTCATGTCGATAGGGCTCATCTGGTTTAGCATCATCTCCTCCGCCTGGAGTGGCACTCCCCGGGCTACTAATAAGCGGCTGATGATGACTCCGTATGGGAGATTATCCGTTGTAACGGATCCGCTCAAATATAACGAGGGGCAAGTCAATGAGCTCACCACGTGCCAAGTGAATCAGGAGCTGTGCACGAGCTCGACTGAATGTGCTCTTATGTGCCACAGGGTCTACATTTGTTGCAACAAAAATTTGCAACATGCGAAAGAAAGGCATCAGCTGATTTTGGCTGAAGGAGTTTGGCCTATCGAGCTTCGTGCAGTCTTTGCCAGTGAGGATATAGAAATCCTGATCCCGCTCATCATCACCAACCTCAGTAGCAGTAGGATCATCCTCGGGTCGATCTTCTTCATGACTGGGCATCAACTCAACAGGGCTCGAAGATGAAGTAGAAGTAGCTGGATCTGTCTCAAATGTGCCCGGGGCAAATGCAGCTGCTGTGTCACCAGCTTGAGCAGTTGTCGCCTCAGGTAGTATACGCGAAATCTGGAGTAACTCGGCGATAACATCCGCCGAGAACTGAAACTATACACCGCGTATAGTGAGGGTATGGGATGATGCATCGTTAGGCATGGTGGTCATCCCAATGTAAAACTCTCGAACCATTGAGGGGTAAATCTTTCCCCTCAATGTGCATATTGGGCCCCAGCCTCTGGTGACGAAGACGTCTCTCAGTGTCTTCCACTCCCAGCTGAGCTCAGCGAACTCATTAATTAGGATTTCTCATTCCCCCATAATAGTTCGTGCCCCTAGTCGAGCAATGTCTGGATTGCCTCCATCCCTCCCTCGCTTCCTGGTCGTCATATACTGAGCCATATCCTGAAAATTAAAAAAAGTAGAAGTTATAATATTTAAAAAAATGATTAGAATCACAGATACATACGTATTATGACATATATGGATTATACAAAAAATTAAAATATCATCATTATAAATTTACATAATTTTGATAGTAAAATTTTTAAATAATTTCACTTTTTCAATATCTAAAATAATAATAATAATAATAAACAATATAAAAAATTTTTAATAGAACAACGTTCGAATGTTAGTGAATTAACATTCACACGTTACAATTAAAAAATGCATGTCCGAATGTTTAGTGATTTAACGTTCGAACGTAAGTTGTAAAATTCAAACGTAAACCATTAACATACGAACGTATATCTCAAAACTATATGAAGGATAAAACGTCCAAATGTAAATTCGCACGTAAATTATATTTGGATATACGTTCGAATGTATTGGAATAAACATTCGAACGTAAAACAGATCCAAACGTCCTCATATATCTTCAAACGTTTTGTTGACGTTCGGACATTTTATCCAACGTTTAATTTAAACGTTTGATAAAAGGCTATGAATTAGCTCATTACATCTGAACTTTAAAACTAAACGTTCAGACGTAACGAATTTGAATCTTCATACGTTCAGACGTTCTTTGTAGCCAAGGAAGACCAACGGTTTACGTTCGAACGTTTTATCCAACGTACTCTTAAAACGTTGGATAAAAACATTTGAACGTCAGAATTTACGTGTGCACGTTACAATTTAACGTGTGAACGTATGGAATACACGAGGCCACACGTTCGGACATTTGGTTGTAACGTCCGAACGTTACGAATCAGAATCGCTGAGTCGACTTAGCCATTACCGAAAGCTTGGAAACACATGTTTCGAAGCAAAAAACAACCATAATTGTGATGACCCGTTTTTACGTGTATTTTCACTGAAGGAATATTTTAATTTAATTATTATTATAGTGCTTTTATTTTAAATAATCGGATTTTAATTAGTTTTTATTCGCTGTTGAATTTAAATTTGCTGTTGAATTTATTTTAGCTTGTTTTTGGTTTTAAAAATTTAACAGTTGGTTTTTGCAAGTTATTTTATTTATTTTAGCTTTGCGATGTGTTTAAAATGTTTTCTTGATTTTTATTGCTTTTAAAGTTCTTTTTTTGAATCAGTCGTTGGACTCCCAAAGTGAGGCTGGACCTCATTTGTTTTCTTCCATCTTTTTTCTTTTCCTTTTCTTTTTCTTTTTCTTCTTTTTCTTTTTTCTCTTTTTACTTTTTTCCTCTCCTCTCTCCCGTTCGGCCTCTCTCTACCCGCGTCTCTCTTTCTCTCTCTCTCTCCTCACCCACGCGTCAACCGGCCTCCACCCCAGGCCCACCGTTCGCCGGCGCCGTGGCCGGCACTGCCCCTACCGGTCGACTCCCCTCCGGCCGGTGACCACCCCCTTCGATTTCCAGCCCCAACCGGCCGGCCTTTTGGCCGGAATACCCCCAGCCAGCCGCACGGCTTTTGGCTCGATCCGCCGCCGTCGCTCCACCTCCGGCCACCACCTCTTCACCACTTCATCACCGACTCCTTGCCGTCCTAACCCACCCATCCCCGGCCTCAAACGGTCACCGGAGCGGCTCCCACGAGCTCAACTCCGATTTGCCCTTTTTTCCCTTCCACCGGCGTTTTCGCCGCCACCCACGGCCAAAACTCACTTCCACTAGCTTCATAAACATCCCTAGACCATCCCCTATCAATTTGGTGTCTTGGTTTGTCCCCGGTCAAAAGTGGGTATTTTGCGACCCACGGGAACAGTGCATTTGCACTGTTACGTTGCTTTCGCATCGCCGTTTGCTTCGCGCCGAACCTTCTAAAAATCCTATATAGCTCTGTAAGTATTTTCCAAACTCTACTTTTAGATTTAAATATATTTTGACTCTTCAATAATTTATTTGGTTGGTTTGCTGATTCCGGACTGAGTCCGAGGAGTTCGGGGGTCGGATGGATGGAGGACGGAGTTGCTTGAATTGTTGTTCTATGGTTGGTTGTATTTGTCGAGCATTGAAATTTGCATTTACATGGTGCATGCACGTGTATTTTATTTTAATTGAGAAAATCCTGTTTTATTGGCGTAAATGGATTTTTGGGAGTGTGCGTATCACGAGCCCAAGCCGAGATGGGTTATTATCTCAATGGAGCTCCTCTGGTCACTCGGGAGTGGATAATACTGAGTGACATCCCCTGGGTTGTCGCTGGGCGACGACCGGATCGCACGATACGGTAACGCTGTCGTGACGACTCCGTGGTCCTTAGAGTGGCGGGGACTAGAGGATGGCCTGGCCAGGTACGCGCGAGATGGAGGCGCGAGTCTGGGCATCACTCGTGTAGGTGTCACACGCGTAGACGTTACCTGCGGTGTGGTGCAGAGCCAGAGTGTGCAGATGATCCCTAGGGGAGATCATGGTGCATGCATAATCGGTTGGTTTTTATGGTTTTTGGATACGGGCCATTTTCGGGGAAAATGGCAAAGGACTTGTGATCCATTTTCTGGGAAAATGGTGGTTTGGGCCATTATCGGGGTTAATGACGAGACTTGGTTTTAAAGGATATGTTTTTTAGCCAAATGGGTTTTTGGCGTGCGTGGAAAAATATGATTTGTGAGTTTTGTGCATTGGCATTTATTCATGCATATTGTTTGAGTTTAATATGTTTTTATCTAGTGGTGTTTTAGATTTTACTTACCTGCGGCACCATTTTTGGTACCGTAGATTTTGGTGCAGAGTTCGAGGAGGAGGAGGAGGCTGAGCCAGAGTTTAAGAAAAATTCTGGTACTTAGTTATATGTATTTGCTATCCGCTGCGTATCTCTTCGTGCACTTTTGTCGCTTGCACACACTCGGCACTCGTTGATAGGGTGGTGACCCATGTTGTCACCATCCGGACGTCTCAATTTCCTCGTGTCCGGGCGTGGGGACTTGGGGGCGTCACAATAATAGAGATCTAAATGCAATGGGAAACCTTTTTACGGTCCTATTTTATCAATTTATAGCGAATGGTGACCGGAAATTCAACGTTTATAACCGGCCTACGGTGGGTTTCAAATTTTTGAAACCCAACAATTAAAATGAAAATAAATAGTAGAGGGGGAGGGCACATTACCTTTTAGTGATGGTTGCGGTGGCGTTTGACGGCGGCTGCGGCGACATGCGTGGCGAAGAGGAAGAGAGAGAGAGAGAGAGAGTTTAGTGCGAGAAATGGCCTAGAAACAGTCGGGCTTGGCTTTATATATAGTTAATGTTCGAAAGTACATTAATGAATGTTCAAACATTTTATCGACATGCGAATGTATATCTTATACGTTCGGACGTTATGTCGACATGCGAACGTATAACGTATACATTCGGACGTTAATCAATACGTCCGAACGTTAAATTATAACATTCGAACGTTATAATTTCTATAGTTATTAGTTTTGTTAGTTTTGTTACAGATACGATAGTAATAAGATATAATACTATATAATACAATAACTGTTGGCTCTGATACCAACTATGTATACTAGGATATATATATATAAGATATAATATAATTAATACAATATAGGAATATTAATAAACAAATGCATGAAGTGCGAAAAATAAGGACAGGCGGTACAACCGTCCTTAATGCATGAAACAATATAAGATAAAATTAACTTTATTGAAAACATAGTACTTATAAGGAGATTAACTCTCAAAGGATTGAAAGGCAGGAGACATGAAAGAAGTATACAAGAGAGAGGTTTTAGAGTGACGAGAGGACTGGGAATGACTTTAGATGAAAGTTTTCTGAATGCCTTTCCTCACAAACAACTTGCCTATTTATAGACACCGAAACAGTAACTTACAATAATATTGCTGACATGTACAGTGACTAACTCATACACAGTAAATAGGCGGCTACATTTATTAAACGTGGGCGGCTAAACAATAAATGGACAGCTGGACGATTCTTAACCGACGTGTATTTCGAACAGTGTTATGATAATGGACAAAAGACAATAATTTTTTGGAATTACCTAATCTGAGGGTTATAATATGCCAATTCCAATTCAAATGGATCTTGAGAATCCATCAAATGCGAGGGATAATATGGAGAATTCTCATGCGAATGAGAGGCTTGTTGAGAAGGAGAGGCCTGTTGTAATGGTGATGATGTTGTCTGTTGTGCTGGAGATAATCTGACTTGATGGTCTTCTTCTTCATCACTATCTAAGACTTGTGACATTGCCTCAGCTAATTTTTTCAAATTTTTTTATTGGTAATCGTTGCTAATTGAACTTGGAAACTGTTTCTCTGAACTAGAACTTCAGGAGCCTTGGTAATCTTTGAGAACATTTTTACAACATGATCATAATTGTACTTTTCCCACCATTTTACAGAAACTTGGCGGGCCAAGAACATAATGTTTTTGAGAGAAGGATGAGGTTTAATGACATATTCCCACTTTATAATCCAATTTAATTTGGTTTTAAGGAAGAAAATGAGAAGTGGTGGACAGTGTGATAATGAATGTGGATATTCGTTTTGTAATGTAAAGGCTTGAAGACTCTCCTGTAGAGGTGAAGGGAGAATAAGAGATTCTGGTCCAAACTAATCCCACCATAATAGGAACCATCGTGGCAGGGTTTTAATTTCTTGCAATTTGTCAAAATGGAGAAACCAGGAATTGCGCAAATTCTTGTTTTGTCTTAAAAATGTCTTGTTCCATGCTTGCTGGTAATCATAATAATCGAAGTAAGGAGGATCATACGGCTGAGAAAATCTTCTTGTCAAATATGAGCTTTTTCCCCATTGTTCTAGAGTAAGAACTTGCTTAATAGTAACTTTGTGGAATGCAATAATCGGAGTTACAGGTGGAGAAGGTTGAGATTGTAGAGAACAGAAAATTTCAGAAATAATGATGGAATCTGTGTCTACTAGAATAAATTCATAAAAATTATGGGTCTTAGTAATATTTTGGAGAACATAATGCCAATATGGTAATAAAAAAGCGTCAAGCAATTTTTGTGGTTTAGAAAGATGTTGTAATTCTGATTCGATTGGAAAGACAGAATACCAATGGGTTTTGAAGATAATCGGTGTTGCAGAAGGTTGGGATAACAGTGGAGGATTGATAATTTGGGAAGGACTAGAGCCAGAAGAAGAAGAAACAACTTTCGAATATGTAGGTAATTTTGGAGAGGATAATTGAGAAAATGGACTATAGGATGGCCTAATGTTTTGTGGTAATGTCCCTAATACTGTATAGGGTTTTGGTGTAACAGAAGGACGAGGTGAAGAGTAAGAAGGAGAAGGTGGTTTGGCATAGGACGATTTGGATTTCACTCTAGACTTTGAGGTAGACATGATTTTTCCTGTAAGAATTCTCGGGATAGAAAATCAGGAAGAGAATTAGAATCTCCTTTAATATGCTCAATATCAAAATAAAAAATACTTAAAATAGCTTGCCATCTTGCAAATATTTGTTTGGCAGCTGTGACACCCCCAAATTCCCACGTACCAACACGGGGAATTCAAGACGTCCGGATGGTGACAACCCGGGTCACCATCCTATCGTCGAGTACCAAGTGTGTGCAAGCGACGCATGTGCACAAGGAAATACGCAGCGGATAGCAAGGTCATAAAAATTAAGTACCAGAATTTTTTTGTTAAATAAAATACAAAGCGGTTCAAATATACATAATAAAATATTACAAGTCATAAATATTGTTTCAAAACCAATTACAAAGCATGAACTCCAACTCAGAACTCCGGCGGAGCCGCATCCTCGGGCTCAGCCTCCTCCTCCTCCTCGAACTCTGCACCAAAATCTACGGTACCATAAATGGTGCCGCAGGTAAGTAAAATCCCAAACACCACTAGATAAAAGCATATTAAACTCAAACTATATGCATGAATAAATGCCAATGCACAAACTCACAAACCATATTTTTTCCACGCACGCCAAAAACCCATTTGGCTCAAAAACATATCCTTTAAACAAACCTCGCCGTTATCCTCGATAACGGCCCACACACACCGTTTAAAACAAAGCCTCGCCATTATCCCAGATAATGGCCCAAACCACCATTTTCTCAGAAAATGGATCACAAGTCCTCAACACATCCTCGCCATTTTCCCAGAAAATGGCCCGTATCCGAAAACCATAAAAACCAATCCAATTATGCATGCACCATGACCTCCCCTAGGGATCATCCGCACACTCTGGCTCTGTGCCACACTGTAGGTAACGTCTACGCGTGTGACACCTACACGAGTGATGCCCAGACTCGCGTCGCCTCGCGCGTACCTGGCCAGGCCATCCTCTAGTCCCCGCCACTCTAGGAACCACGGAGTCGACACGACAGCGTTACCGTATCGTGCGATCCGGTCGTCGCCCAGCGACAACCCAGGGGATGTCACTCAGTATTATCCACTCCCGAGTGACCAGAGGAGCTCCACCGAGATAATAACCCATCCCGGCTTGGGCTCGTGATACGCACACTCCCAAAAATCCATTTACGCCAATAAAACAGGATTTTCTCAATTAAAATAAAATACACGTGCATGCACCATGTAAATGCAAATTTCAATGCTCGACAAATACAACCAACCATAGAACAACAATTCAAGCAACTCCGTCCTCCATCCATCCGACCCCCGAACTCCTCGGACTCAGTCCGGAATCAGCAAACCAACCAAATAAATTATTGCAAGAGCAAAATATATTTAAATCTAAAAGTAGAGTTTGGCAAATACTTACAGAGCTATATATGATTTTTAGAAGGTTCGGCGTGCGGCAAACGATGGGCGGAAAGCAACGTAACAGTGCAAATGCACTGTAGCCGTGGGTCGCAAAATACCCACTTTTGACCGGGGACAAACCAAGACACCAAATTGATAGGGAATGGTCTAGGGATGTTTATGAAGCTAGTGGAAGTGAGTTTTGGCCGTGGGTGGCGGCGAAAACGCCGGTAGAAACGAAAAACGAGCAAATCGGAGTTGAGCTCGTGGGAGCTGCTGCGGTGGCCGATCTAGGCCGGAAATGGGTGGTTTAGGTCGGCACGAGGTAGGGGAAGAAGTGGTGAAAAGATGGTGGCCGGAGATGGTGCGACGGCGCCGGAAACGGTGACAAACCTTGCGGCTTAGATGCGCTTTTCCGGCCAAACGGCCTGCCGGTTGGGGGAGATCTTCGGAGGGGTGGTGCACCGGAGGGAGGGGAAGTTTTCTGGGTGGGTAGTGGAGGCCACGCCGCCAAAAAGTGGTGGTTCTGGGCGGAGGAAGTTTTCGGCTACAGTGGAAAAATCTGGGTTGGTGCCACTACTTTGAGCGGCTCGTGGCGGCTAACGGTGGCTCCGATGGCTCTGAAAATTGGAGGGGTTGTAGTCTGCCATGAGAGGAAGAGAATGGCGGGGGTGGTGTATGACACCTCCAACGGACGGCAGAGATTTGGCTAGCCAAAGGTGGCTGCGCGGGAGGGCAAAGTGCAGAGGAGAGAGAGCTGGACGACGCACGGGCACGGGGAAGAAGAAAAGAAAAGAAAGAAAGAAGGAAAAGAAGAAAAGAAAAGGAAAAGAAGGAAAAAGAAAAAAAGAGAAAAAGAAAAGAAGGGAAAAGAAATGAAGTCCAAACTTCACTTCCGGGATCCAGAAACTGATCCGCCGAAAACGATAAAAAAAAAACGTAAAACGACTAAAATAAATTAAACACTACATCAAATAAATAAATAAACACCAAGAAAATATTTTAAACACATCGTTAAGCTAAAATAAAATAAATAACTAGCAAAAACCAACTGTTAAATTTTTAAAACCAAAAATGAGCTAAAATCAATTAAACAGCAATTTAAATTCAACAGCCAATAAAATCCAATTAAAATCCGATAATTTAAAATAAAAGCACTATAATATTAATTAAATTAAATTATTCCTTCAGTGAAAATACACGTAAAAATGAGTCATCACAGCAGCCATGTTATTAACATCTTTAATTAAAACTTCCTTGGCTAATTTACAATCAATTCTAAGTAAAAACTTTTGATTTAAAAGATCATTTTGAAATTTAGAAATGCATAATACAATAGCTAAAATTTCTTTTTTAATAGTACTATAATTATTTTGGATAGGATTCCAGCATCCTGAATGGAATTGAATAATCTGTTCTTTTTCACCTGATAATTTTTGTTTCAAAATTCCTCCATAACCAAGGTCGGAGGCATATGTTTCAACAATTTTAAAAGCATTAGGAGATGGTAATCCTAGACATGGTAATTTTTTAACATGAGCTTTTATTTGTTTTATAATATTTGTATGTTCTTCTGTCCATGGAGGTGGATTCTTTTTTAATCTTTTGAATAATAGCAAATAAAAATCTTTGCTATTATAATACTGTGCACTTCCTAAAAATCTTTGCAGTTGTTGCTTATCCTTTATTTCATTAGGGAATTTATTAGCAAATTCTATAGCCCTGCTTATTGGAGTAATAGCTCCTTGATAAATATCATGTCCAAGGAATCTAATCTTGTTTTGGAATAATTTAACTTTGGATGATGAAACTACTAATCCATTTTGTTTAATAATCTGGACAAAAGTATTCAAATGTTTCCAATGTTGTTCAATTGATGAAGAGAATATTAGTACATCATCTATATAGACTATAGAAAAATGAGTGAAGGGAGTAAATATTTCATTCATAATATTTTGAAATTCACTAGGAGCATTTTTTAATCCAAAAGGCATAACTTTCCTGATCAGTGCAAAACAGCAAGTGCACAGTATCGTAGTTTTATAATAAAGTGATAAGAAGAGTATCGTCCTCAGGGATTGGTACCTTACTTTTGCCAAATACCAAAATTATACTAATCTCAATTTTATCTAGAGGAATCACTAAAATTTTTTGTAGCTGCAATTTAAACTAAAATCAACTCAAAGAAAAATATGCAAAGGAAATAAAACTGACGTTCGAAGATCAGATTAATGGGAAAGAAAACTTCTAGAAAATCAATTTCACCGAATTCTTCACTATGCTTTTCTCATCCAACTAATTTAATTTAATTCTTTTTGTCTATTAGCAAATTTCCAATTCATCCACAAGCCTCTTTTGATAGTCAATTGAAAATTATTCTTGTTTATCAATTCACACAAGAATATGCAAATTAAATAATCAAGAAAGCAATAAGACCAATGATTTAATTACTACATAGGTTCATACAAGTCTTTCGATCTCTATACTTACCTATGTTGAAATATTCAAGATCTACCCTATGATTCCCTCTTTCGATAGCAAATCACAATATTAAATATCATCTAATCAATGGCTAGTTAATTAGAAGTAATAAAATCAGAATACATCAGATAAACAAAGAGAGAATTGCCTTAAACTATCATAGACAATCAAGCATAGTTCGGAACTAGGTTACATCGTTTTCCTAGAATAAAGAAAATTTAGCTTATGCTAAAAATAGAATTCAACATAAACGAATTCACCATAATTGTTCTCAGAATATTGGAAGAAAATAAACGCTGAAAAGTACTCCTTGTAGCTGCAACTCGTCTTAAAAAAACTCAAGGGAATGATTCAATGCTTTTCTCTCGTCTGTGCTCGTGTATGATTCCAATGTACATGCAATATGTGGAACTCCTGCTCCAAAATAGATGACTTGAATCCTTCTAGCTGTGCTTTTCTATCCCAAAAAGTGTTCTCCAATCAAAAGGTATGGCCATAAGGTGAAAAATCACTTTTATATGCTCTGACGGCAGAAAACCCTAGATTTGTAAAATATGGTGTTCGCTCGAGCGGGCTGTTGAGCGAGTATCGAGCGTTCGACTCTGCCTGAATTCGCTCGAGTGGCTTGTCGAGCGCACATCGAGCGTTCAACTCTGCTTGATTTCGCTCGAGCGGCCAATGTCTCCGCTCGAGCGATCTTTGTTTTCCCGCAACCCGCTCGAGCTCACTGTCGAGCGGCCATTGAGCGGTTGAATCTGCCTGAATTTGTTTGAGTGGCCAAAATCCTCCGCTCGAGCGATCTTGTAAATCTGCAACATGAAATTTTGCAAGTCATCAAATAGTCCCAAACTTACAACTTTGTTTGCCCTCAAACAAAAAGAAAAGCAAATGATACTTTAGGCAATATCAACTCGACCCCAAAGAGAAGTATAATCACTCACCAAGCTTTTATGAATTTAGATTTCATCACTAGTATCTTACTCTTTTAACATCAAAGATAGCAAGAAAATCAATCAAAAATTTTGCAATTTGTCAAGCAAGAGTTAGGCGTTTACTTCAACCTAAAGCTAAGACCTTGAGTGTGTGTGTGCTATAGTCAATTTAACTTCAAACCACCTGCAAAGTTAGATAAAAGTAAAACAACTAAAATCAAAAGAACTCTCTCAAAACTTAACCCCATAAGTCCAGTTTTCACAAATCCTCTCCACTAATGTAGTCAATACCAAAATCAGAGATCAAAAGGTCTTTAATAAGATTGTAATGATAGGCCACAGGGTGAGGGTTAAGAAAGAACTGGATATGGATAATCAAAGCAAACTGGAAAAATACTTGGTGAAAAGAACACTAAAAGAGATTTTCACATGATTCAAATCATAACTCTTTCTTGGCAATATGCTCATACTTGTGGCATTAATGTTGCTATAATCACTGAAGCAATACCAATAATTCCCTTAACAAAATCTGGGGTGATACACTCTCCGCTTAGTGACTTTTTTTTTCTTCTTTCTTTCTTTTCTTCTTCTTCTTCTTCTCCTTTTTTTTCACTTTCTTTCTTCTTCTTTATTCTTCTTCTTCTTTGATCAGATAGAGTAAACATAATACGGATCATTCTCTTTCAACTAATTTTCTCTTTTAAATGTAACTTTCCACCAAAGTATTTTCTCAAACTATCAAAGGTAGATTCATTTTTTTTCAGGCTTAGAGCGGGCATGGTTTATGTAGTTCAAAGAATAAATAAAGGCTTATGTAAAATAAGGCTCAAGGGGGTTGACTATGGAAACACACCATGTAATGATGGCATGATATTTAGGACGGCTGGGAAAGCTTTTTGGTTATGATAAAGAAATGCCTAGATCATTTCTCTAATATTTGGTCTCAACTAGGATTTCACCTCAAGGACCCATCAACGGATTCTAAAGCAAATCAAAATCAAACCTCCCTCTTTCAATTAATTCAACTTCTTTTCTTCATAAGCAAAATGGAATAAGAGAAAAAATAACTATGTGCTCAATTGTGTTCAAGGTCAAAGATTTAAACCAAAGTACCCACAAAACTCCACTTGACATAAAAGAAATTTTTGAAAATTTTTCTCAAAACCATCTTCAATCGCAAATTTCAAAGTCATAGAGAATTCAATCTTACTCTAATGCATGCTTGGTAAGAGAATCAAACAACCCATCAACAACCCAAGACTTTAGAAAACAAGATGATCAAATGATTATAGGAGTTTACACCCCCAAACTTAAACTAAACAATGTCCTCATTGTAATGCAAAAGTAAAAAAGATTGAAGAAATAAAGAAACTTCCCTGGTTTCGTGATGAATCTTCCGTAGTTTAAAATTTTTCAGCTCTTTATTCATGCTAAATAAACCTGCATCAAAAACCAATTTATTAAAACTAAATAAATAAAGATAATAAAATAAATGAAAGAATGAAAGAAAGATCAATGGGTTGCCTCCCATAAGTGCTTGTTTTAAAGTCTACAGCCAGACTTTTCAATCTTCATCAATTATGATCTCTAAGAGGAATAAATGCATAGTTCCTCTCCACTTGTTCTCCATAGTAATGCTTCAATTTTTGACCATTAACTCTAAAAATATTCCCTGTCTTGTCCTTCAAGTCTATTGCTTCAAAAGAGAAAACTTCATGAATTGTATAAGGACTTGTCCATCTTGATTTTAACTTTCCCGAGAAGAGTTTGAGTCGTGAATTGAAGAGTAAAACTTGTTGTCCTGGTGCAAACTCTCGCCTAAGAATTTGTTTGTCATGCCACTTCTTTGTCCGTTCTTTATAGATCTTTGCATTTTCATATGCATCATTCCGGAACTCTTCCATCTCATTCAATTGAAGCAGTCGCTTTTCATCTGCTGCCTTCAAATCATAGTTAAACTTTTTTACAGCCCAATAAGCTCTATGCTCCAACTCCACAAGAAGATGACATGCCTTTCCAAACACTAATCGGTATGGAGACATCTCGATAGGTGTTTTAAAGGTTGTACGGTATGCCCACAAAGCATCATCAAGCTTATTTGTGCAATCCTTTCTATTGGTTTTGACTGTCTTCTCAAGGATGTTCTTGATTTCTCTATTTGAAATTTTAGCTTGGCCATTAGTTTGAGGATGGTAAGCAAGGGCTATCTTGTGCTTTACACCATATTTAGAAAGAAGATTATCAAACAACTTGTTGCAAAAGTGAGTCCCTTCGTCACTAATAATAGCTCGTGGAGTGCCAAATCTTGTGAATATATTCTTGTGCAAAAATTTGAGCACTACCTTTGCATCATTTGTTGTTGTAGCAATTGCTTCCACCCATTTTGACACATAATCAACTGCTAACAAGATATAAGTAAAGCCAAAAGAAGGAGGAAAAGGCCCCATAAAATCTATTCCCCAAACATCAAACAACTCAACTTCTAAAATATTTTTCAGTGGTAACTCATGATGCCTTGTAATATTTCCCATACGTTGACACCGGTCACAAGTTTTCACCAAAGTATAACTATTATGAAAAATAGAAGGCCAAAATAACCCACTTTGAAGTACCTTAGCTGCTGTACGGGTGGCTCCAAAGTGTCCTCCATATGATGATGAATGGCAATGATGGAGAATGGCTTGCATCTCTTCTTCTGGCACACATCTTCTAATGATTTGATCAGGGCATCTTTTGAACAACAAAGGCTCATCCCAAAGATAATAATTCACATCATGCAAAAACTTCTTGTGTTGATGGTAAGTAAGATCAGGTGGTAAGACTTTATAAGGTAGGTAGTTTACAATATCAGCATACCACGGAAGCTTGATCTCACATGCAAACAACTGCTCATCAGGGAATGTCTCTTGGACCACTGAATCTGGTCTTTCTTCCTTTTGCTCTAACCGAGAGAGATGGTCAGCAACTAGATTTTCACTTCCTTTCTTATCTCGAATCTCCAAATCAAATTCTTGAAGAAGGAGGATTCAAAGAATTAGCCTCGGCTTAGCATCCTTCTTGCCAAACAAATAGCGAAGTGCTGCATAATCAGTGAATACTATCACCTTTGTACCAATGAGGTAAGACCAAAATTTGTCACAAGCAAACACCATAGCAAGCATCTCCTTCTCAG
>QGSO01000712.1:142125-147125 GCA_011037825.1 Carya cathayensis | reverse complement strand
ATTCGCTCAAGCGGCTTGTCGAGCGCACATCGAGCGTTCAACTCTGCCTGATTTCGCTCGAGCGGCCAATGTCTCCGCTTGAGCGATCTTTGTTTTCTCGCAACCCGCTCGAGCTCACTGTCGAGCGGCCATCGAGCGGTTGAATCTGCCTGAATTCGCTCGAGCGGAGGATCTTGTAAATCTGCAACATGAAATTTTGTAAGTCATCAAATACCCCCAAACTTACAACTTTGTTTGTCCTCAAACAAAAAGAAAAGCAAATGATACTTTAGCCAATATCAACTCGACCCCAAAGAGAAGTATCATCACTCACCAAGTTTTTAAGAATTTAGATTTCATCACTAGTATCTTACTCTTTTAACATCAAAGATAGCAAGAAAATCAATAAAAAATTTTGCAATTTGTCAAGCAAGAGTTAGGCGTTTACTTCAACCTAAAGCTAAGACCTTGAGTGTGTGTGTGATATAGTCAATTTAACTTCAAACCACCTGCAAAGTTAGATAAAAGTAGAACAACTAAAATTAGAAGAATTCTCTCAAAACTTAACCCCATAAGTCCAGTTTTCATAAATCCTCTCCACTAATGTAGTCAATACCATCAGAGATCAAAAGGTCTTTAATAAGGTTGTAATGATAGGCCACAAGGTGAGGGTTAAGAAAGAACTGGATATGGATAATCAAAGCAAACTGGAAAAATACTTGGTGAAAAGAACACTAAAAGAGATTTTCACATTGGCAATAGCGCTTTCTTGGCAATATGCTCATACTTGTGGCATTATTGTTGCTATAATTACTGAAGCAATACCAATAATTCCCTTAACAAAATCTGAGGTGATACACACTCCGCTTAGTAACTTTTTTTTCCTTCTTTCTTTCTTTTCTTCTTCTTCTTCTCTTTCTTCTTTTCACTTTCTTTCTTCTTCTTTCTTCTTCTTCTTCTTCTTTGATCAAACAGAGTAAACATAATACGGATTATTCTCTTTCAACTAATTTTCTCTTTTAAATGTAACTTTCTGCCAAAGTAATTTTTCAAACTATCAAAGGTAGATTCATTGTTTTTCAGGCTTAGAGTGGGCATGGTTTATGTAGTTCAAAGAATAAATAAAGGCTTATGTAAAATAAGCCTCAAGGGGGTTGACTATGGAAACACACCATGTAATGATGGCATGATATTTAGGACGGCTGGGAAAGCTTTTTGGTTATGACAAAGAAATGCCTAGATCATTTCTCTAATATTTGGTCTCAACTAGGATTTCGCCTCAAGGACCCATTATCGGATTATAGAGCAAAGCAAAATTGAACTTCCCTCTTTCAATTAATTCAACTTCTTCTCTTCATAAGCAAAATGGAATAAGAGAAAAAACGACTATGTGCTCAATTGTGTTCAAGATCAAAGATTTAAACCAAAGTACCTATGACACCCCGTTTTTACGTGTATTTTCACTGATGGTGGTATAGTCCCGCCTGTGATTCCCGCCTAGGGTGCACGACGAGTAGGGATGGTGGTAAGCAGGGATGGTAGTAGAGTCCCGCCTGCGATTCCCGCCTACAGTGCTTTGATGTTTTGGTTAATGGGCCATTTTCTAGGAAAATGGCGAGACTGGTTTTTGGGCCATTATCTGGGATAATGGCGAGGATATGAGTAAGGGAAATGCTTTTGGGCAAAATGGGATTTTTGGCGTGTGTGGAAAAATATGTTTTATGGGTGTTGTGCATTAGCATTTTATTCATGCATATTGTTTGAGTTCTATATGTTTTTATCTAGTGGCTTTTGGATTTTACTTACCTGCTGCACCATTTTTGGTACCGTAGATTTTGGTGCAGAGTTCGAGGAGGAGGAGGAGGCTGAGCCCGAGGATGCGGCTCCGCCTGGAGTTCTGAGTTAAAGTTTAAGTTTTGGTTTTGGCTTTGAAACAATATTTGTGACTTGTAATATTTTATTATGTATGATTTGAACCGCTTTGTATTTTATTTAAGAAAAAATTCTGGTACTTAGTTATATGTCTTTGCTATCCGCTGCGTATTTCTTCGTGCACATTTGTCGCTTGCACACACTTGGCACTCGTCGAAAGGATGGTGACCCGTGTTGTCATCGTCCGGACGTCTCGATTTTCCAGTGTCCATGCGTGGGGATTTGGGGGTGTCACAGGTGGTATCAGAGCGGTTTGGCTCTGGGTAAAACCACATGTCCCATAGGAGAGGTACCAGAATGTTTTTAAAGTTGTGTTTTAAAAATTTATTTTAAGTAAAGTTGCTTTTTGACGTATTTAATTGTTTTGAATTTATTTGAGCTAGTTTGCTTGTATTTGCTTAATTAGCTATGTTATTGTATGCTGGTTTCCTTTTGTTTCTTGTGATGTGGATTGGTTTTGGTTTGGTTTTATGTTATTGGTTTTATTCGTTTTCTCAAAAAGGGGTCAAAGGTTGTGGTGGCAGGAAAAATGGTGAGACCAAGGAAATCTACACAAGGGTCACGGGACGATACACAGAGAGATGATTCCATTGCCCAAGCTATACGGCAAATGACGGAATTTATGCAACAAAATTTTAGGCCTCAACAAGGAGAGCCTTGCCCACAACCTGGAGGTCCTTGGCCACAGCAAGGAGGGCCTTGGCAACAAGGAGGGCCATGGCTACTACCGGGAGGGCCTAGTGGAGGAGTGCAAGCGGGGTGCACGTATGAGCGCTTTCTGGCGCATAGGACTCCACACTTCACTGGAGACGAGGATCCACCACAAGCTGGAAAGTGGATCAAAGACTTGGAGAGGACTTTTGAGGTATGTGGTTGCACTGAGGCTCAACAAGTTCTCTACGCCAGCTATCTGTTGCAGGGCACTGCTTTTGAATGGTAGGATACCAAGAGAATAATGCTGGAGTCAGAATTGGGGTTTTTCGTCGCTGTGACCTGGCAGCGCTTCAAGAAAGAGTTTAATGATCGCTTCTTTCCTGCTTCTGTAAGGCGGCAAAAAGCAAGAGACTTCTCACACTTGGTCCAAGGGAGCATGATCGTGGAACAGTAAGCCCGAAGATTTATAGAACTTGGGCGATTTGCTCCCCACCTCATCGCCACCGAGGAAATGCGAGCCAAGCGTTTCCAGGAGGGTCTACGTCCTGATATACGCCGTATGGTGGTCGGCCACCGGATGTCCACTTTTCAGGATTTAGTGGATGTGGCCACTCTTGTGGAGCGAGAGATTAATTTGAGTGTGGGCTCTCCTACAAGTCAGAAAAGGCGGAGTTTTACTGGAGAGGGAAGTAGCTCCGGTTCGCCTCAGAAATTTGTTCAGCGGTCTGGGACCTGACCACAAGCAGCCTGAGGAGTGCGTATAGGAGGTCAGATGCCCGTTTGCGGAATATGTAATAGAGCTCATGGAGGCGAGTGTCGTCTTGGTAGTAACCGATGTTTTGAATGCGGTCAGATGGGGCATTTTTCTCGTGAGTGCCCTAGTCGAGTTCAAGGAAGCCGTGGAGGTAGAAGAGGTGGAAGAACAAATCCAAGACAAATAGTGCAAGCCCGGGTTTATGCTGTTACCCCTGGAGAGGTGAATGATGAGGCACCAGCGACCCACGATGCTGGAGTGATTACAGGTATGATTCTGAATTAATTTCTGGATTTAATTTGGTGTGGTTTGGTTTTCTTTATTTTTTGGATTTCATGGGTATATGTTCCTTGGTTCCGTGGAGTTTACGAAATGGTCTTTAATGTAGTAGGTTGTAAGATCAACAAAATTCAAGGAAGGATTTTAGAGAATTATAACAAAGTTTTAAGGTTTCGCAGATTTTTGGGAAATGATTGGTTATTATTTAAAATTTTATGGTTTTGAGAGTTTCGGGAGTCGATTGTTTTGTGGTTGAATATAAATTCGTCGACGTAACGGATTTTAGAAAAGGAATTTTGCATAATTTAAGGTTACGGGATCGCGGATTTGAAGGACCGATTTATAATAAGAGTTGAGTTATTGATATGAAAATTCTTCTGGAGTACATTCCTTTGAGAATGGAAGGTAATGATTTAGCACGTATAATTCTTTAAGGATTGTAGATGTGGACTTAGTTCAGAAAATGATTATTGCTAACTCAAGATTGTAGTAATAAATTTTAGGAAATGATTTTTATCGGTTTGGAAGAAATAGATCCATCGAGGTTTTGGAATCAATAGTTTAAATTGTTGGTATTGAATTCGATTGAAGTTGAGACCTTATGTTCTGGAGACTTTGGGAATGGATCATTAGCAGGTTTAAGGTCATTTCAGTACAAAGCTTTAAGCGATAACTGTTTGCTTATGTTAAGGGTATGGATTCAGTTTTAGTGGTGGTGAGGGTGTATGGATTCAGAGAGTATGAATCCTAGTCTCATTATGACTTCAGAGAAGTGGCTTTGGTGAGTACTGAAGTGGATTAGATGTGATAGTATTAAAATTAAGAGATCTTAAACTTCGAGTTCTTGGTGAGTTGATCGGAGTGTACAGTTGAAGTGGGTTACCAATTGGAGTGATGGTTGGCACTAATAATTGAGACTGTCTTCGAGAATTAATTGTGACATGAGGTCGCATAGGAATTTAAATTTTGATACTATACTTTCTTTTGAAGTTTGAGTGTCTAGTTGGAAGAATTACAGACATTTTGTTTAACTTGAAAGGAAATTGTTGGGTTGCCATGTGTAGTGGATAATAAAATCTTGAAGGTGGAATCTCGGGAATCAACAGTGAATAGCCTAAACAAGTACGTAAAGTAATAAGCAGTAGGAATCAGGAGGGTAATGCAATAGTTTTGATGGATTGGAGATTTGAACAGCATGGCCTATCTTGAGATTTAATTTTTATGCTATTGAAGGAAATAGTCGTGCTACTACTGAGGTTATGGGAAGGGAAGTAGGTAAGTGAGTTTCAGGAAGGGTTCATTAAGGGTATGGTGAATTTAATCGTGGTTCATAGTGAATTTAGTCATCTCTAAATTAGACGATATTTGGGATTTAGGTGATGATCTTGAAAGTGTGGATTGT
>QGSO01000712.1:84530-139613 GCA_011037825.1 Carya cathayensis | reverse complement strand
GAGTAGGGATGGTGGTAAGCAGGGATGGTGGTAGAGTCCCGCCTGTGATTCCCGCCTACGGTGTATGATGAGTAGGGATGGTGGTAAGCAGGGATGGTGGTATAGTCCCGCCTGTGATTCCTGCCTATGGTGATGAGTAGGGATGGTGGTAAGCAGGGATGGTGGTATAGTCCCGCTTGCGATTCCCGCCTACGGTGCACGACGAGTAGGGATGGTGGTAAGTAGGGATGGTAGTAGAGTCCCGCCTGCGATTCCCGCCTACAGTGCTTTGATGTTTTGGTTAATGGGTCATTTTCTAAAAAAATGGCTAGACTGGTTTTTGGGCCATTATCTGGGATAATGGCGAGGATATGAGTAAGGGAAATGCTTTTGGGCCAAATAGGATTTTTGGCGTGTGTGGAAAAATATGTTTTATGGGTGTTGTGCATTAGCATTTTATTCATGCATATTGTTTGAGTTCTAGATGTTTTTATCTAGTGGTTTTTGGATTTACTTACCTGCGGCACCATTTTTGGTACCGTAGATTTTGGTGCAGAGTTCGAGGAGGAGGAGGAGGCTGAGCCCGAGGATGCGGCTCCCCCAGAGTTCTGAGTTGAAGTTTAAGTTTTGGTTTTGGTTTTGAAACAATATTTGTGACTTGTAATATTTTATTATGTATGATTTGAACCGCTTTGTATTTTATTTAAGAAAAAATTCTGGTACTTAGTTATATGTCTTTGCTATCCGCTGCGTATTTCTTCGTGCACATTTGTCGCTTGCACACACTTGGCACTCGTCGAAAGGATGGTGACCCGTGTTGTCATCGTCCGGACGTCTCGATTTCCCCGTGTCCATGCGTGGGGATTTGGGGGCGTCACAGTACCCACAAAACTCCACTTGATGATACATTAATAGTTTTGTTACAGATACAATTATTCTTATCTAAGAAATTACAAACATCAATTTCATTTTCAATCTTCTCGTTTTCAAAAGATTGTTCTGAGAAGCTTGATTCTTTTAATTGATAGATTTCATCTTCTTCTATAGAAATTTCATCTTCTTCACTTGATTGTATAAAAATATTTAGTAATTTTTCTTTAAATTCTTCAGATATATCTAATTCGTTAATTTCTTTTTTAACTTTATAATTTGATGCATAATGTCCAACCTTTCCACATTTATAATAGACAATTTGTTTTTTCTTTTTATTAAACTTTTTTATATTCTTTACTGGTTTCTTATATACTTGTTTTTCTATTGGCTTTTTGTAAGGTTTTTTATATTTTCTTTTCTTAGTTGGATAAGTTTTATAAATTCTTTTTCCTTTTTTATGTCTTGTAGAAGGAGCTAATAATGGAGAATAACCAATTCTTTTTCCTAATTCTTTTGTAGCAAATTTCTTTTCTTTTTCCATTTGCTTTTTTAATCTTAAATCATTATACATAACCAGACCAGTTCTATTAATAGAAGATATTATGTCTCCATATGTGAGATTAACAAAATCAATAGTACCATCTGATTTTACTAAAGATTCTCGTACCTTTTGGGCGAAGTAATATGGAAGTCCGGCTATAAACTTTTCCTTCCAGTATGATTGTTAACAGTCATCTCTGATCATAACTTTAGTTAGAAAGACATCTTTATACCATCTAAACTCGGATAATTGAGGACATCTTAAATTGATTAATAAATCACTAGTTCTTTCTTTAAATTGAAAAGGATCACCTACAAAATGCTTTGTTAATATAAATATTAGAGTATTAACAGCATCTTCTATAGGTTGTCCATCTTTTATCTGAATCTGTTGTAGATTTTCATCATGTTTATAAGCATTTAATATTGCTACTGTTTGTTCTTGTGTAAGATAATGATCCCACCAGTCTTTTAGTTGGCCAGTAAAACCTGTAACCAGAACATGTGCTACTTGATGATCTGACCTCCTACTAACTTTATAAACATTTGCTACCATAATCATTTCTTGGAAATGATTTAATATTTCATACTCAGATAATCCATCTATATTACATTCATATAATGCATCTGGTGCAAAAGTAGATCTTACTATATGTTCTCTTTCCTCGAAATGTATATCCGGAGGGGTAGGCCTTGGATACCAATTACGAGTAATGGAAGTATGCTTAGCAGAACCCCTAGAAATATATTCATTTTGATGATTACTTTTAATCTTATTTATTTGTAATTCTGTAGATGATTTAGAATATATAGATCAAAACCAGGACGGAACAGTCCAAATTGCCTTTCAACCTTTTAGGAAATCATTTTCTCATTATTCTTCTCAAGCACCATCCAGCTACCATACACCACGATCTACAATGAGTAGAAATAGGTCACAAAATTTTGATAATAGATCTGCAATTATTTCAATCTCTAGAAATAGATCACAAAACTTTGATATTAGATCTCAAAATCTAGATACTCAAGTCCAGGGAGTTATTCCTGGAAACATTATAGATACACCGATATATTCAGTCAATCACCCTAATTTAGCATCCTCCTCAAATCCCCATCAGAATAAAGAATCTTCTTCTCCGACATATTCACAAGTAGTTGGAGATGATGCCCAAATATTTACCCTAAGTAAAGAAGAATTAAAATTAATAAAGAATATCTTAAACAAGATTATATGAAGGAAGAAAATAAATAAAAAAAATTTGTATTTTTCTCAACTTTCTCAAAATTAGAAAGAGATTATATCCAAACAAAATATTATGAATATTTAGAAAGCATACAGATTAATATACATTTCTTCACATGGTTTGAAATATATAAATCAAATCAATTATCGACTATAAATAGAACTACTAATCAATAGATTAAAGTAGAAAATAATCAAGTTATTTATAAGGAATACCCTCCTTTCGAATCCATTAAATATAATCAAAGAAATACACAAATATTAGCATCACCAATACAACAAAATACTAATAATATAATACTGATAATATAATACTAAAAAACAAAAAATAACTTCTCCAGAAACTAAAAATACTGATAATATAATACAACAAAATAATTATACTAATTTATATTTAAAAACCATGAGTAGACAATTAGAAAGAATTGAAAACAGAATATCCCCTATTAAAACTCCTGTCAAAGAAGTTAAAGAAATTCCTTTATTTATTCCCCATGAAATACCTATTCATTTAAAATCCAGTTTTACTAAGGCCAAAGATGATTTACTAGAACAAGTTTCTAGCAAATTAGAAAAATTAAATCTTGATAATAATGCATCCACTTCAAGACAATCTCATATTAATGTATTAACTAAAACAAATTCACCTGAATTATCTGACTCTGAATATGTAAATGACTTTAATATACTACTATAGTCCATATATATATATTTATATATATATATATACTACTATATACTATATTATATACTACTATATTATATACAAGTAGTATATATACTATATAATATAGATACTATATTATATAGTTATTATATATAGATAATATACTATAAAATACTTATACTATATTATCTAATAACTATGTTACTTTAATATAGTTATTAGATATACTATAATATGTACTATTATACTAGTATAATATACAATTAGTACTATATACTATATTATAATATACTTATTATAACTATAATATATAATATACTTATTATATTATAGTTATAATATAATATATATTTTATATTATTAGTTAATATAATATTATAATATATATTATAACTATCTTATATAATCTTTATGTTATATATATTATAATATATTAACTGTTTATATATTAAATTATATATAATATAGTAATATAATAAGTATATTATATATTATTAGTTAATATAATATTATAATATATATAATAACTATATTATATAATAGTTTTGTTATATATATTATTATATATTAACTAATTATATATTAAATTATATATAATATTTATAATCTAATATTAGTATATATTATTATATATACTAACTTCTATTTTATAAATACTTGAAATAATATTTACGTTCGAACTTTCATGGTTAACGTTTGAACGTAATAATAAATTCGGAGGGAATTTTCCCGCTTAATCTTTGGTTAAATAGTACGTTCGAACGTTTATAATTACGTTCGAATGTTATTCTTGACTCTGTGGGCGGGATAATTATACGTTCGAATGTACTATATAAATATTCGGCGGGATAATTATACGTTCGAACATTAATGTGTGTACGTTAGCAAGTGAAATTAACGTTAGAACGTACTTTAATGAACGTCTGAACGTTAATTGTATAACAAGCAGAATATAAAAACTTTCACGCACGGGAAAGCAGAGTCATTTTCTGCTTTTAATCCGTGCGTGAGAGAGAGAGAGAGAGAGAGAGAGAGAGAGAGAGAGAGAGAGAGAGAGAGTTTTAGAGAGAGGGAGAGAAGAAGTAGAGAGTTAGAGTGAGAGAGGGAGTGAGAGAGTGTTAGAGTGAGAGAGGGTTAGAGTGAGAGAGAGTAAGATTGGGTTGTTGAAAACATTAAGGTAATAAAATTTTCTCCATTTTTATTTGTAATTTACATGATATTTGTCAATGTTTTTTTATATGTATTTAACTAACTAGTATTGTGGATTTTTTTAAGGATCATTTCTTGTGGCTTGTTGAAAATTTGTGATTTTTGAAGAGGAATATATTTTGAGCACAAGGTATATATACTAAACTCTATTGTTACATTTTATTGTGGATTTAATTTGTGATATGGATTGTGTTGTACCATGAATCAAAATGATCCAAATCAAAATGATCCATGGTTGTTATTGAATATGTTTATTCTTAAATGTGATATGTTTTAGTAGTGTGTATGTTTTTGAATAATAATTATTTGTGAATTTATGTGTTTATATGTGTAATATGTTGTGATTAAAGAATATATATAACAATTTCGATAAAAATAAATAGTGTGATTATTTGTTATGCATAGTAGATATTATAATATAATGGGAGGACTATATGCAATATATATAGTATAGTTGAATAATAACAATTGGACATAAGTTATAATATTATGTACAAGTAATATTATGGAAATTAGTTAAATAACTAATATAATAAATAATATATTATACTAAGTGTCAATTATAAGGCATAATAATTATATAGTAAGAATTAAAATTTGTATTAGTAAAATTATCAATAAATAAGTATCTATATTATATATTAACAATTATTAAAAATTATCATTATAAAATATAACTATATATTTTATCTAATAATATATAGTATAGTATTATTAGTATCAATCCCTAATAATAATTATAATGTAATATATAGTATATTACCAATAAATAAGAAATAAATAAAAAATATTGTTTTTAATTACTTATAAAATAATAATAATAATAATAATTTTGGCAATAATAGTAATAATTATATAATAACAAAAAAAAATTAAATGTTAATATAGTATAAATAGTAATTATAATCAAATTTATAGCATATTATATTAAATAGGAAATAAGTAAGTATAAATTATTATGATATGCTATATAATAACAAATAAAATATAAGTGTTATCAATATATTATACTTATTATTTAATCTATGGAGAATAGTATATTATATTAAATAGGAAATAAATTAGTATAAATTATTATATTATACTATATAATAACAAATACAATATAAGTGTTATCAATCATTAATAATATAATATAAACATTTGTACATAATGTTAATTCTAACAAGGTATGCACTAATTTGTTTGTAGACTTTTTTGTTAGATATTGTATAACATTGCATAAATAACCTTAGACTCGTTTGGGAATTAGTGTGGACAGTTTGAGATTATATTATCTGTATTGCACATAAACGTTATTCCTACTTTGAACGTTTAGTATGAAGTTTCGATGTCTTCCTTTCTTGTTCTCCGGGTATACTGTTCTTAGGGTCATAATCCCTATATGTGAACATGTATACTTGGAGAACTATGGGGAAGTGCTGTCAAAATTTCTACTAACGTTCAAAGTAGTAGAGTGACGAGACTTGTGCAATATGGAGAATATAATCTCGAATGGGATAGGACCAACTACCTTGAGAAATAGTACTTTGAACATGATGTATCATGACATGCATGTGTATTTAGGTCTTCTACGTGTTACTAATAATTAGATGTTTTTAGAAATGGATAAAAGTTGGATGCTTCTACGCGATAGACTTGGAAAAGATTACATACCCTATGCGCGTGGAGTAAGAACCTCCATTGATTTTGCAAAGGCCTCTGCTGATAGTCGTGGTTACATTACGTATCCATGTCGAGGTTGTAAAAATTTGTATACGATAGGGTTGGATGAAGCTGAAAGTCATATATTTGTAAACGGTATGGATTTGGGGTATACTCGATGGGTACTGCATGGTGAGCTGTATGCAGAATCAGCGAATGACTTATTCAGTCAGTGGGAAAATTTGCCGCACGTGGATGATGATTATGAGCGAGATGAGATGGAGGAGATGTTGAGTGACATTGGAGCTGGGATGTTTATGGATGAGGTTGATGAAAATGGTTCAAGTGGCCAACGGAATGATTCAGAAAATTTTCCTGCAATTTGGAAGATGCAAAGCGCGAGCTTTATCCAGGCTGTACAAAACATTCTAAAATATCGTTTATTGTGCGGTTGCTTCATATAAATTCATTGTGTGGAATGTCAACCAAAGCAATAAACATGGTATTAGACTTATTTAACGAAGTGCTTCCCAAAGGGTCTGCATTACCGAAGAACTTTTATGAAGCGAAACAGTTGAGAAAAGGATTAGGGTTTGAGTATAAGTCCATACATGCATGCAAGAATGATTGTGTTTTATTTTGGAAGGAGAACGACGAGAAACAAGCATGTCCTGTATGCGGAGAGCCGAGGTGGAAGGGTAAGAAAAGCATGCCGGTTAAAGTATTGCGATATTTCCCATTGAAACCTAGGTTGCAAAGATTATACGTGTAAGAAAATAGCTCACGATATGAAGTGGCACAAAGAGAAAAGAGTTAATAATGATGGATTTATGAGGCACCTAGTTGACTCACTTGCGTGGCAATCTTTCAATAATTAATATCCAGAGTTTGGGATAGAATCCAGGAACGTGCGCCTCGGACTCACAATCACTGGATTCAACCCTTTTGGGAATATGAGTACAAGTTATAGCACTTGGTCTGTAGTGTTGATTCCGTACAATTTTCCACCATGGAGGTGCATGAAGGCGCCCAAATTTTTGCTAACTTTGCTTATCCCTGGCCCGAGATCACCTGGGAATGACATTGACGTATATTTGCAGCCGTTGATTGAAAAGTTGAAAGAGTTATGGGAAGCAGGCGTCCGAACTTATGATGCATCCACATCGACAACTTTTCAGATGCATGCTGCGGTAATGTGGACGATAAATGACTTTCTGGCATATTAGAATCTTTCCAGCTGGAGTACTAAAGGAAAGTTAGCGTGTCCGACGTGTAATAAAGAAACTACTAGTGAGTGGTTAAAATATTCTCAAAAGTTGTGTTTCATGGGTCATCGACGTTATCTACCAACAAATCATGCATGGAGAACAGAATCCGCTAAGTTTGATGGACGAGTAGAAGATAGAATTGCGCCAAATGAGTTGTCTGGGGAAGAGATACTAGAACAATTGGTACATGTGACAGTGAACAATTTTGGCAAAGGTCGGGGAAAGAACAAGAGAAAACGAGGCATAGCAGAATTGAATTGGACAAAGTGTAGTATTTTTTTTGAGTTTCCGTATTGGTCGTCCTACATGTTGCGACATAGTTTGGATGTAATGCACATAGAGAAGAATATTTGTGATAATATATTGGGTACATTGATAAGCATCAATAAAAAGATAAAAGATACGATTAAGACAAGGAAAGATCTTGAGAGAATGAGAATTAAACATAATTTGCATTTACGAGTGGAAGGTGAGAGGGTGGTTATGCCGCATGCATGTTTTATAATGACAGGGAGGAGAGGATGGACTTCTGCAAATGGTTGCAAGGTGTGAAGTTGCCAGATGGTTATGCTTCAAATATCAGTAGATACATAAGCCCTGATGACTGGAAAATTGGCAGATTGAAAAGTCATGACTGTCACGTATTTTTGCAGAAGTTATTACCAGTGGGAATTCGTGGGAAGCTAACAGTTGCTGTACGTGTTGCCATAACCGAACTATGTATCTTTTTAAGGATTGGTGTGCTTGGGTAGTGAATCGAGATATGCTGCAGAAACTGGAAGAAGACATTGCTACTATATTATGTAAATTTGAGTAAATCTTTCCATCATCACTTTTTGATGTCATGGTCCATTTAGCAATACATTTACCCTGGGAGATAATGTTGGGTGGACCGGTACAGTTCCGTTGGATGTATCCAGTTGAAAGATATTTAGGTCGACTAAAACGCACTGTTGGGAATAAAGCCAGAGCTGAGGGTTCAATAGCAGAGGCCTATATACACGATGAATGGTTAACATTTTACTCTTGATATCTTCGTGGTATTAAGACATGATTTATTCGTCAATAATGAAATGCTGATCTTGCTGATCCGTATCCTCGTGAGCTATCAGTGTTTTCTCCGAATGTATGACCTTTGGGTGCACAAACGGGTTACGATTTACTTGATATAGAGTTGGGTAAAGTTCGGTGGTATGTGCTAAATAGTTGTCAGGAGATTGATCACTATCTCAGGTATGTCGTTGTAAAAGGTTTAAATAATTCTAAAGATAATGAGGTTAACTATAACGTTTGTTATGTAAAATAATATGATAAATTATTATATACAATGAGCACATGGACAAACTTGAGATGGAAGGCGTAAAGGATATAGTGGCAAGACACGAGGAAGAATTTTCTGAATGGTTTGAACAACATGTATGAACTAAACTCTATAGTATATGTTAGATTATGAAAGTTTTAACTCTAGCTAATATTTAATAAATGACATTATTTAAATTGTTAGATATTGGAACAACGTGCTCATGATCCCGACTCAGTCTCTTTTGAATTGTATGCATTGGCCCGTGGTCCATCAAACAGAGCACTTCGATACACTGCATGCACGGTTCAAGGTTATAGATTCCATACTCTAGACCGTGAACGTAATAGAAAACTCAAAACTGTGGTGTCTTGGTCGAGGGGAGTCATGGAACAGATGATATTGATTATTATGGTGTCATTTGTGATATTATCGGATTGAAATATCTGGATGAATCTATAACATATCTCTTTAAATGTGATTGGTGGGATCTAGGCAGTGGTCGGGATTCAATATATAGGGATAATCATTTTATGAGTGTCAGTACTGCATCTAAATGGTACGAGGATGATCCATTCGTATTGGCTTGTCAAGCTACTTAAATCTATTACTTGATTAATCCAATGAAAAGTCCTGATGAAGATAGTGGAGAGATAAGTTGGCGAGTTGTACAAAAATTTGTCCCTCGAAATATATATGAAGTAGGAATGAGTGCATATTACGATAATAGTGGAGATGAAGATGACACTCCAAATGTAGAGGCCTACCAGGAAGATGGAGGAGGTATTAACTTATTTGTTGACCTCGGTGCACTCGAGTTGCTCCCCTTATGTAGAGATGATGTCCCACTCATCCATCTCAACCCGTTTTCATTAAATTATCATTCAATTGAAGAAAGTGAGAAAAGTACAGAAGAAGAGTCAGAAGAAGAAGACGAAGAAGAATCCGGGGGGGAAGTGGATAAGGAGGACGAAGGCGAGCTTGATGATGATGATGTTATAGAGAGAGATTATGAAACAAACATGGAAAATACATCCGAAAATGAAGACTAAAAATACTAAAAACTTTATTCATATAGGTGAGTATAGAATTTTATAATAATAATAAATTTATTCTAATTATATTTTTTTGTTATATATAATCATTTTCAAGTATGCCGCCAAAAAGATAAAAAAGAAATGTGCCTCCTCCACCGAGTCCAAGTCCTGAACCCATTGAGGACTCCCCACCTGAGGAGTTCATTCCTGAAGATGAAGTTAACATTACAGAGAATGATGCACA
Source organism: Carya cathayensis (assembly GCA_011037825.1). Classification (NCBI taxonomy): domain Eukaryota; kingdom Viridiplantae; phylum Streptophyta; class Magnoliopsida; order Fagales; family Juglandaceae; genus Carya; species Carya cathayensis. The sequence continues at coordinate 129,609 of QGSO01000712.1, read as the reverse complement.
GTCGACACCTACCAGTAAGGAATGTTTACGTTAATACTATATATAATTAATACTTTTGTTTCAATAACTATATATATAACCTTAAAAATTATACTATCATATATTAGTTTATGCATCTGCTCGTCGCGGTCGTGGCTATACACGCGGCATCTCACTTGAGAAAAACTGAAGGCATGGTAAACTGAAAGTCACAATTCCTGATAATTTTACTGGAGGAGTGAATGATAGTGCAGCAGTGCTTTCCTCCTATATTGGCACAATAGTTCGAGCTTACGCTCCATTTTATGTGCGCTCCTGGAGAGATGTGCCGAATGAGATTAAGGAACACATTCGGAGTCGTGTGCTGGTGAGTTTACTTATTATATCATTTTTTTCACCTAGATTAGTTTATCATATTTTTAACGTAATTAATTTATAATTAGGATGAATTTGACCTCGACTTTCGTTGTAGTGAGGATTTGAGAACTATGAATGAGTTAATGGCTACACTATTTCGACGTCACAAGGGACGATGTCACGACCACTTCAAGAAGTTTGAGACGTTTGAAGAGGCTGCACAGTGCCCTTTCTAGCAGATGAAGTTAGAAGATTGGATAAAGTGTTGTGATCTTTTTACTTCTCCAGAATATCAGGTATTTTAGATTTATTTCCTATAATTATTTACATTTATATTTGTTGTTTATATTATATGTATATACATATATTACAATTAATGGTGGGAATTATTTTTGTAGCACTTAAGTTCTACAAATGCACATAATAGATCTGCTTTGACTATTCACCATCGTGCTGGTTCAAAATCATTCCATCGTCTTGCTGAAAAAATGGTAATTAATAAATTATATAATTCATATTTTTCCTTATTATTCTTTTATATAAGTACTAACACTGTCTTTTTCAAATTGCTAATGTCGTTTTCTTAGAAACGTGATGATCCTGAAAACTTTTCCCTCGTTCATGTCATGTTGCTGCTCACACTAATGAGCATAGTGAGTGGATGAATCCTGCCGCTGCAATTAATTATGTAAGCGGTGCTCCTTTTGTTAAATAAATTATGCAACATGTGCTTAAATTATTTTTTATTTGTATTTCTTTTAATATGTTATTTATTGTGTGTTTTGATCTTTCAAAGTCCAGGGAAAAATGATGGAGATGTAGTCAGCTTCTGGGGAATCCTCTCCTAATGACTTAGACATTTTTACACAAGTGCTTGGGCCCAACTCTAGTATGGCAAGAGGTTTGGGATGATCTTTCAAGCATTCCAGTTTATCTTTCTCAACCTCATCGACATCACAAATTAATAATCTTACCAAAGATTTAGAAGCTGCACGACGCAAGAATGAGTATATGAGGTCTAGACAACAAGAGCTAAATGAGTATATGAGGTCTAGACAACAAGAGTTGGAGTCCCTCATAGAGCCATAATCTCATTTAGAGACGTGTTTGCAGGACCAACAAAGAGACTAGGAGGAAATAATACGTAGTGAGGTCCAAGAGCAAGTGCAACGAGAGATGATATTGCAAATGGAGCGTGTTATGTCATTGCAACAAAATCGTGCTGGACGAGGAAAAAAAAAGAAATGAATTTTATTTGTGTATTACGTTTTTAATATCTAATTTGAAAACAGTTTTGAACAATGTTGGTTGTGAAATATGTAATGTAATATGATACAATTGATATGTTTTTTATTTGGATGAGTTTAGTATTTTTGATATGTACGTTCGAGTGTAAATAAAATACGTTTGAACAGTATTACAGGTTCGAACGTAACCACACAAAATAATAATAGAACGTTCAAACGTTTAAACCCCAAATTAATATAACGTTTGAATGTCCAAAAAGTTAAACATTCCAAACATCTGAACGTACATTTTGCATTCGAACTCTACTTTCTTAACATTCGAATAAACGTTTGAACGTTATGATACGAACGTTCAGACATTATTTCATTTACGTTGGATTCTAGATTCGAACGTAACGTTCGCACGTATAAACGTTTGAACGTAGATATAATACGTCCAAACTATAATCAACAAACGTTACCTTCTCTCATTTGGATGTTAGTTCGTCTACTTTACGTTCGAACATAATATTTTACATTCGAATGTAATTTTCTGTGACAGATTTTAATAGTCACAGAAAATAAAACGTTCAAACGTTATTTCAAATGGCACATCACCAACTGTCACTAAAAATATTTTTAGTGACGCTTGTATAGTAAACTGTCACCAAATGTAATCTGTTATGCACATTACGTGACAGTGGTGGTGACGGTTTCTGACCATCACCAAATGTATTTCGTGACATTTTTTCCATTTCTTGTGACAATTTCATCTGTTACTAAAACCTATTTTTGTTATAGTGCCGATCTTTGATTGTTATTTTGATAATTAAACTTCAACAATCAAGGCAAGTGCGTATAATACATGCATATCATGTCTCCATGAACAATTGTAAAAATTAGTAGTGCATGGCAATATATATCACTACAACAAAAAAGATATTTTGGGATGATCTTTTTTGGGACGAATTAAAAATCGTCCAAGAAAGTGAGATTTAGGAATGAATTTCATATTTCGTGCAAAAAAAAAATGGAATGTCCGTAACGTTCGAATGGTCTAGTTAGGGACGAAATATTTTGTCCCAAATAAGTAAACCGTTCAAACACTAATGATTCACCATTCAAACGTCTAAATTGTACCATTCGAACTTAGATTTTGGCACGTTAAGTAAATTTTTTTAGAGTGAAATTGCTACACCATTCTAACGTGCGAATTTAACCATTCGAATGATGAATCAGCACTGTTCGAACTTGATTTGTAGGGTCAAATGGTGACCAGGTTTTTTTTTTTTTTTGCAGAGTTATATTTATATTAACTAGTAATTATAAGAAAATGGTCAATTAAGTAATAGGAATAATATAAATTAATAATTAGTTCAAAAAATATAAAATAATACTATTTCATTGTTAAATACTGAATTTATAAAACACAAAATATTGTCCATGCTTAAAACAAAAAATAAATAAATAAAAGATAGAAAGTACTAATTAAGACCCCATGTCTTTGCACACTTCCTCGACTGCAGTTATACGTTCCTCTATTTGTGTCAATCGAGTACTGATGGTCACTTGAGTTGCAGACATGGCATCAAACTCTGCACGTAATGCAATAATCTCTGTACGAAGCACAGACAGCAGAATGGATCTCCATATGCACTGCAACGATCACCGCTGATGTCTGTTTGCTGATCACTCTACACACAATCTTAGCCATCTCCTCACGAGTAACATTGTATACTAATGCCTTGGCTTGTGTAGATGTCTCAGCAGCTGATACTCCATGATCTCTCAATTGTGCATCTCTCTTAGGATCAACCGGTTTTGGAACATGTCCATGAAGACGCAGTCTCGAGTGTCCCGTGCTGCGTGAGAGGGTGGTGCTGTTTATCGGTCTCATCGGCTCCCGTTTACGTTCGGCAACATTAGGTACAACACCAGCAAATAGCAGAAATCAGGTGATCAGGATTTCGAATGGCAGTATATCCATCAAAGTGTACCGAGACTCTGATCGAATCCTATCGAATATATATCCCACCAGGTCGATAGGAATGCCACGAGTGACCCGTATCATAAATTTCGTCCGATGTTGGTAATTATCAAATTCAAGATCTTGAAGAAAGAAGATAGATCTGTCTGTTTGATGCTCTTCATCCAGTCAAAAAGTGGAGCATCTGGACCAACAATCAAATTCCTCACCTCATGATCAGCAAGGGTATCAACCTCATCAGTATAAACTGATTCCTCCTCCTCAACTGTCTTCACCTTAGCTGAAGGATCAGACTCTCTAGGCACCACATTCGAATATGCATCTGGCAACCTAGGAATACCGAGATGCTCAGCAAGTCCATCCCGTGAAAATACAACTAAAACTCTTCGGACAGAGATACTGTATGCCCATCCGTCATCTGGGCTGGCACTACCGAGCTCTCTATAGAACTCAGCAACAATGTCAATATAGGAGACTAGCTCCCATTGTCACAACCCCACCCTATCAAGAGCGAGACTGTGATCCTGTACCTGTTCTTTTTTTTTCTATTATAACTATAAGTTTTATTTTAAATAAATGCCCATATTATTATTAGTATTTAAAAAAAAAAAACGGGACAGGTTTGAACGCATCACACATGAACTCTAGATTTCTAACTAAAAGAAACACCTAATAAACATACATTTACATTCATTTATAAAGGACTCTCAGAGTCCGTCATCCATTCATTTAGCGTAACTACTTTAAACAAAAAGGGACTCAGTCCCTTCCAACTTAAAGCAGGAGGGGTTTCCATAACCCCACCATAATACACACATTACAAAGAACCAAAACATCCAGGGACTACTAAACATCAGCCCCTCTCTCCTGAGCACTACCCAACTCATCAACAGATTCATCTGTACTTGGATGTTTAAAAACATAAATACAAAGTGAGTCTAATACTCAGTAAGCAGTACATCATGCTGTTAACTTAATAAGCATATAGTACTTTCTGTTGAAAACATGCATCAATAAACCAATACTAATTCTGACAATACTTCCATGCATATACTTTCTTTATAACATCATGCATACACATACTTCTTACTATCATGTATATACTCACTTCATACTTTCATGCCAAATCTTTATTTCTTATTTTCATACATACTTATATATCATATCTTCATGCATACACTAAATTTAATCTTTTACTTTCTTTTGGCCAACACACTATTATGCCCCGTGTGTTGGGGTTAGCAGTCCTATTGGACCTGGATTCCACCCGTGGCCACAGGTTAGGAACCCCTTTCTGTCAGGGAGCAGCACTGGGTGCACTACTAGTACTACTTACCTGGCATTGCAATCTGCTCATTTCTTTGGTACCCTTTCCTTCATATGGCCATTACATATTTTCATACATTAACCTTCATTCCATTCTTTTCTTTCTTTGAAATCAATCATTTTCATTATCTTTCTTAGTTCAATGCATATGCATTTATTTTGGAAATTAGCATTTCATGTCATGCTTACATATAAATAGAACCTTAGTTATTTCAAGGAGCATGTATGAAAGTTCCATGACTTAGAATCTACGTGCATGCATTACTATATACACATACAAACAATTATAATTAATAGGGTGCTTAACAGGGGCTACCAAGAAAGGCTTGTACATAATATAAATTCCTTTATTCTTTAATTAGAGGAACGTTTGGAAAGAGATAGAGAAATATTCTTCCACAAGAGAACTTGGCGTGGGCGCATGGTCATAGCTACTTACCTCGATCTGCTGCAAATCCCTTCAACTTTAATGAATCCTAATCCAATAAATAACAAGTGTGTTAATACCCATCCAACATCATTTAAACCTCCACTTAACGATAAACTAAAATATTATAAACCAACGTCGTTTTCTACCATTAACGTTACTTCAAGGACTATCCTTTCGACAAATCCTTACAAGAGTAATATAAGAAGATAATTAACCTAGTTAACACATATTATCTAGTAAGGCATAACATAGGAAATAACTAAAATAATCCTTTAAGTAATTCAAATCCTTAAGCTCAAGTCTATAATTAAATTACTTAACACCCCCTTTTAAACAAATGTATAAGATTACATATAGCCAAAATAATCTTAATACATCTAGCCTCTTAAAGAAGAAAACATAACATTAAAACAACCCCATCTATGCATTTTAAATCACTTAAAACAGAGCACATATACATATATATATCTACAAAAACAGAATATTAAAACACCCTTTCATGTTTTTTAATCACTTAGAACAGAATATGTACATGTATATATACAAAACAGAATATTAAAGCAACTTTCATGTGTTTAATCATTTAAAATAGAACATGTACATATATATCTATACTAAGAAATAAGTTAGGTACTCTTACCCCAAGTTTCTTCACTTCTTAAAAGATGAAAGCACTTGAAAATTCTCAACTATAAGAAACTTCAAAGTGGTAGGAAAAAGATGTAGAATACTTGGGAAAGAAATAATTTTCTTCCTTCCTTTCTGGGGGTTCACACGACTTGTATAATGGAAAGCAACCTTGGTTTTCTCTTGAATTAGAAGATGAAGGAAGAATAAGAAAAATTAGTAGCTAGTAGATGCCGGCTTGAGGAATGAGAAGAAAAATTTTCTTTGGCTTATAGAAACCGACGGATTGAAGAGAGGATGAAGACTTAGGGCAGGTTTGGTAATCAAAAATTCTCATCTCAAACTCAAAATTCTTATCTCATTATTACACATTTCCCAAATTCCCATACAAAATATAATAAATAATTCAACTTTTTCAAATCCCAATACAACTTTTTCAAATCTCAATACAATAATATTACTAAAACTAATATTTTAAACTCTAAACTCAAACTCAAAATTCTCATCTCAACATCCAAGCTTCCCCTTAGTCAATTTCTTTTGGATTGAGAGGAAAGGGACGAATTGGATGATAAGTATAAAGAAATTATTACTTCCCCTACCCTTGACTCAAGACCAACGATGGATGAGGAGATAAGGACTTAATTAATTCAATGAAGCTTATCCCATAAGCCATCAAAGCAACCAACGGGAAGGAGAAGGAATTACTTTAGACTAGTCAAAACTTATCCAAAAAGCATGGTTTGGATGGCTAGGATTAAGTTTAGAAAGATATTCCTTCCAACTACTACATCCAATGGTGTAAAATTATTGAGCCAAATTCATAAATAATTTAAAGTTAAGGACTTAAGAGAAAATATATTAAAGGTATTAAAATCATGATCTCAACTTATTTTAATAATTCACATAAAATAAAAACACACCCATCTTAGAATAAAATAAAATGAATTAATAAAATAATAAAAATATTTACATGAACATATTTAACTTAAGGAATAAAATAAAATGACGTAAGGACCCACGTAGTAAAATTCGGGTATTACACCCATGCTTCCTCCTGCTCATCTAGGATAGGTCCCCAACCATGATCACTAAAGACTGATGACAAGGAATGACCCTCCTAGACAAGGCTATGGAAATCAAAAATCTTCATCGGTCGCTCCAGTGAAACAATCCTCTCCTTGACTGGACCACTACTAGTCTCAGCAGGATTGCATCGCTTACGTCCCGCCTTGGAAGAAGACATTATAATCAATCTGAAATTTACAATTAAAAATTAGATATACAACATTAACAATAAAAATATAATAAATAACTATTAACAGTACTTTCAAACGAATAGTAATTTAATAAAATGAGACATTGTGAACAACATAATTTTCAATAAATAATATCACATTATTTAATATTAATTAGATTAATATTAATAGAAATTTAATATTAAACAAAATGTAAATTTTGATATTAATTTATTTATAATATAAACATTATTCTCGTTAAAATTTAATGGAACAATAATATGTAATAAAAATAACAATTCCCAAATATTACTAAATTTAATTATACCGTTCTAACTCCTAAAATAGTGCTCGAATAGTACACCTGTACAGTTTGAACATATAAAAAAATGTTCGAATGTCATTGGATTGGCTTCTACAGTTCGAACGTGTAAAACAATGTTTGAATGGATAACTATTACCGTTCGAACTCTCAATATGGTGATTGAATGGTACCTGTACTATTCGAACGTTTATATGAACGGTCGAACGGGATTGGATTAGGTCTAAAGTTTGAACGTCTAAAACAACATTTGAGTGGTTAGTTGATACCGTTTGAATGTTGTTTATAGCGTTCGAACGGTATGCGAATCGATTCGTATACCAGGCCGAGTCGACTCAGCCATTGAAATCCATGGAATCCTTCAATTCTATGGATTTTTCACCAAAAATAAATCAAATAGAAACCTAAATAAACCTTCCTACAGTGGATTAAAGCAAATCTACGGTACGTATTGATGGATAAATTGCTTTATCCTAATTCAAACAAATATTCCATCAAAAACCTAAATATAAACAGTAAAATGGTTAGAAAAAGAAGAATACTGGTACTTAAGGAAGAGACTTCGAGTGGGTACTATTCATGGCGGTGAAGACGGCATTGAACGACATAGATGGATGGTTAAAGCCTTGAAAGGAAGAGTTGGATGGTCTCTGTTTGGCATCCGTGAAAATGACGTCCGCAGTAACTTATATATGATGGAGTTCAGGCATCCAAACTCTATCATTCATAAGGCTCAAGATGATTTCAAATGTTTCAAAATAGCAAAGCAGAACACTTTAAATGGCCAAGTTGTAGAGACCCCTAGAAGACATCAAAGATGGACTGCACCACTTGAGGGAATCTACAAACTGAATTGTAATGCTGCATTAAACCAACCTCTGAATCTAATAGGTGTTGGGGCTATCCTCAAGGATTGTAATGGCCAAGTTCTAGGTACAATCCGAGCAAGAAGAAATCTAAATCTCTCCCCATTCACTGCTGAAGCTTATGCAATGATGCTGGCAGTGATCTTTTGCAAAGAAGCAGGATTCCACTCAGTCATATTCGAACGAGACTCACTCCAAGTGGTTGAGAGAATGCAGAAGACAGTCATGGATTGGAGCCAAGGAGGGTTAATCATTGAAGATACAGAACAAGTCTTACAAGAATTTGTTACTTGGAATTTTTGTCACACAAAGAGGGATTCAAATATGGCAGCCCATATGCTAGCCAAGGATGCCCTTCTAAATGATTGTAATCTCTATGATTTAGAGGAAATACCATCTTGTATTAGACTTGTTGTTCATTCAGATATTTGTAACAGGATGATTTAATCAATGAAAGTTTCCTGATTTCAAAAAATATATATATTATAGTATTATATAACATATATGTGATATTAAAGATCACATATATGTTATGGTAAATATATGTTTTGATTTGTTTAGTATATTAACATATTATATTTTAGTTATAGGCTAATTAGATGACACAAAATATTCTAGTACTATAGATGACACTATATATGATAGTATATATATGTTATATATAGTTTTTAATATTAACCTATTATATTTGTCTTTTAGTCTAATTAGAATACACTATAGATGACACTATATATGATAGTATGTACATGTTATACTAGAAAGTATTATATTATCATATTATATTTTAGTTATAATATAACTAGATGACACTATACATGCTAGTACTACAGATGACACTATGCCATGATACCATATATATGTTATATATAGTCTAATATATATACTTGACTATATATTATATGTAGTACGATATTATATATTATATTATAGTAAAATATAATATAATTATAATATATGCTTGATTATATATTATAATCAAATATTACTATGTTACTAAACTATAGTATATTATATATTATATATTAATATTGTTATTTTATTTAAAGGTATAGTACAAATTTTTTTTACTAAACATAGTTCAAACCGTTCGAACTCTTAATAATAAGCGTTTGAACGTTTTGGTAAACGGGCATTAACGTTCGAACGTCAAACTTAAGGAGGGAAACTTTTACATCTTCATTGTTTCACGTTCGAACGTAAATGTTCTACATTTATACGACAGAACCTCACAATCTCGCTCTCCTCCCACCACTCTTAGTCTCGCTCCCAGAGGCAAATCTTCCAACCAGCGCCATTCTTCTCAATCCAGCCCCCAAATATTAATAGTTTTCATCTTACTCCTATATTTTTAGATTAAGAGGTTATTTTTACTGCTTTTTGGAAAGTATTTTCGTTTTGGGCATAATAGTCTCCTTGCATTTTCATCTCTCAAAACCAGGTATATATGCTATCTTATTCTCATTTTAGTTTGAATATGAGTGTTTTCGTTTGTTGTACTGAGTTTGTGATATTGTGTATTTTCGTTTGCTATACTGTGTTGGTGATTATTGGGATTTTCGGTGGTTGAAGACGACTGGAATCTAGAATAAATCCGTTTGAATGGTACACGATTAACATTCGAACGGGTTTATTACGTTCGAACACAGTTTAACACCGTTTGAACGTTATGTCTAAATGGTGTTAAAATATTAATTAGAAATTAGAATACTAAAAAATCTTTAAATTTTCAATTTCAATATTAATTAAAATATTACTAAATATTTAAATTAATAAAATAAATTTTAATTAAAATACAAATAGTTCAGATTTAATAATACTTAAATACTTAATATTGAAATTAATCAAATGAATTTTAATTAAAATATAAATAGTTAAGATTTAATAATACTTAAATACTTAATATTGAAAGTAATCAAATGAATTTTAATTAAAATACAAATAGTTAAGATTTAATAATACTTAAATACTTAATATTGAAATTAATCAAATGAATTTTAATTAAAATACAAATAGTTAATATTTAATAATACTTAAATTGTGACGCCCCCCAAATCTCTACGTATGGACACGGGGAAATTGAGACGTCCGGATGGTGACAACACGGGTCACCACCCTATCGACGTGTGCCAAGTGTGTGCAAGCGACACATGTGCACGAAAAAATAAGCAGCGGATAGCAAAGACATAAAACTAAGTACCAGAATTTTTTTCTTAAATAAAATGCAAAGCGGTTCAAAGATACATAATAAAATAATACAAATACAAATATTGTTTCAAAACCAAAACCAAATCATAAACTTCAACTCAGAACTCCGGCAGAGCCGCATCCTCGGGCTCAGCCTCCTCCTTCTCCTCGAACTCTGCACCAAAATCTACGGTACCAAAAATGGTGCCGCAGGTAAGTAAAATCCAAACACCACTAGATAAAAACATATTAAACTCAAACAATATGCATGAACAAATGACAATGCACAAAACTCATAAATCATATTTTTCCACGCACGCCAAAAAACCCATTTGGCCTAGAAACATATCCTTTAAACAAAAACTCGCCATTATCCTCGATAACGGCACGAAACATATCGTTAAAAACCAAGTCTCGCCATTATCCCAAATAATGGCCCAAACCACCATTTTCCCAGAAAATGGATCACAAGTCCTCAACACATCCTCGCTATTTTTCCAGAAAATGGCCCGTATCCGAAAGCCATAAAAACCAATCCGATTAAGCATGCACCATGATCTCCCCTAGGGATCATCCGCACATTCTGGCTCTGTGCCACACAGCAGGTAACGACTACGCGTATGACACCTACACGAGTGATGCCCAGACTCGCGCCCAGCGCATACCTGGCCAGGCCATCCTCTAGTCCCCGTCACTCTAGGAACCACGGAGTCGACACGACAGCGTTACCGTATCGTGCGATCCGGTCGTAGCCCAGCGACAACCCAGGGGATGTCACTCAGTATTATCCACTCTCGAGTGACTAGAGGAGCTCCACCGAGATAATAACCTATCCCGGCTTGGGCTCGTGATACGCACGCACCCAAAAATTCATTTACGCCAACAAAACAGGATTTTTCACAATTAAAATAAAATACACGTACATGCACCTTGTAAATGCAATCTCAATGCTCGATAAAATCAACCAACCATAAAACAACAAATCAAGCAACTCCGTCCTCCATCCATCCGACCCCCGAACTCCTCGGACTCAGTCCGGAATCAACCAACCAACCAGATAATTTATTATAAAAGCAAAATACATTTAAATCTAAAAGTAGAGTTTTAGAAAATACTTACAGCGCTATATATGATTTTTAGAAGGTTCGACGCGTGGCAAACGATGAGCGGAAAGCAACGTAACAGTGCAAATGCACTGTAGCCGTGGGTCGTAAAATACCCACTTTTGAACGGGGACAAACCAAGACACCAAATTGATAGGGAATGATCTAGGGATGTTTATGAAGCTAGTGGAAGTGAGTTTTGGCCGTGGGTGGCAGTGGAAACGGTGGTGGAGGGCAAAAACGGCCAAATCGGAGTTGAGCTCGTGGGAGCTGCTCCGGTGATGGATCTAGGCCGGAAATGGGTGGGTTAGGTCGGAAAGAGGTAGGGAAAGAAGTGGTGAAGAGATGGTGGCCGGAGGTGGTGCGACGGCCCCGGAAACGGTGAAAAACCGTGCGGCTTAGATGCGCTTTTCCGGCCAAACGGCGGCACGGATGGGGGAGATCTTTGGTGGGGTGGTGCGCCGGAGGGAGGGGAGGTTTTCTGGGTGGGTGGTGTAGGCCACGCCGCCGGCAAGTGGCAGTTCTGGATGGAGGAAGAAATCGGCAACAGGGGAAAAAACTGGGTTGGTGCTGCGACTTCGAGGGGCTTGTGGCGGCTAACGGTGGCTCCGATGGTCCTGAAAATTGGTGGGGATGTAGTCTGATGTGAGGGGAAGAGAATGGCGGGGGTGGTGTACGACACCTCCACCGGATGGCGGAGATACGGCTGGTCAAAGGTGGCTGTGCGGTAAGGAGAAAAGGGAGAGGAGTAGCACGCGGGAGAGAGAGCCGAACGGGAGAAGAGGAAGAAAAAGAAAGGAAAAAAAGAAAAAGGAAGGAAAAGAAGAAAAGGAAAAGGAAAAAGAAAAAAAGAAAAAAAAAAGAAAAAGAAAAGAAGGGAAAAGAAATGAAGTCCAAACTTCACTTCCGGGATCCAGAAACTGATCCGCCGAAAACGATAGTAAAAACATAAACGACTAAAATAATTTAAACACTACAACAATTAAATAAATAAACACCAAGAAAATATTTTAAACACAACGTCAAGCTAAACTAAATTAAACAGCACTTTAAACTCACAACAAATAAAATCCAATTTAAAATCCGATAATTTAAAATAAAAGTACTATAATATTAATTAAATTAAAACCACTCCTTCAGTGAAAATATACGCAAAAGTGGGTCATCACATAAATACTTAATCTTTAAATTAATAAAATGAATTTTAATTAAAATACAAATAGTTATGATTTAATAATACTTAAATACTTAATATTTAAATTAATAAAATGAATTTTAATTGAAATACAAATAGTTAAGATTTAACATACAAATAATTAAGATTTTAATTAGAGTTTTTGTTGTATTGTTGTATAAATAATATCTTTTTACTGTTTGATACATGTTAGCATATCTTGCATTGTTTGTTCATCAAAATAAACCTTAGACCCATTTGAGAGTTATCAATCCGGGTGAATTGAAAGATTGATAACTCTTGAATTGTCTAGAGTAGACAATTTGGGATTGTAAGATCATTCTCGCAAACTATCAAACTATATCTGTTGTTCGTCTAGTATTAAGATTTTGGTAGATTCATCCCTTGTTCTCCGGATATGCAGTTTCAGTGATGGTGCATCGACGTGTTAATCGTCAGTGCACACAATCAAACGTGCATATTTGGAAAACTATGGGGAGATGTTGCCAAAATTTTGTGGGACGTGACAGATAATAGAGAATAGGTTTGCAACTATGATCTTACAATCTCGAATGGGATAAGACCAACTACCCAGTGAAAGGTGGCATACTCATTGGTTAATACATGATATATGATACATGTTTATTTGTTGATGCAGAAATGATTGTTTGTAATGAAGTTAGTCATCATGGATAAGAGTGAGATGCGAGTTAGCGATCGATTGGGTCAGAATTACAATGTATATGCGGAAGGTGGTAAGAAATTCTTAGAGTTCGCATTGGGTACATGTGATATTGATAGGCATATTAGATGCCCATGTAGAGAATGCAGGAATTTGCGTTCTCATAAGATAGACTTGGTGAGAGAGCATCTGTTTGTCAAAGGTATTGACAAGGGTTATACTGATTGGGTCTTACACAATAAACCATATCCAACTTCATACGATGTTCCACATGAAGAAGAAGAGATCGATGAAGATGTACAACCAGATGTTGTTGGAGATGAATACGATGAGGATATGGAGCAAATGTTAGGTGACATTGGTGTGGGAATGTTCATGGATGAAGGTGATACAGACACATCAAGTTCAAATGATGGGGGTCATAACACTTTCGCATGATTGTGGAATGATTCACAACGTGACCTATATTTAGAATGCAGAAGACACAATAAGTTGTCATTTATCATAAGACTGCTTCACATAAAATCAATGTGCCGATTATTAATTAAGGCTTTTAATATGTTACTTGAGTTGTTTAAAGAGGCACTAACATTAGAAAATAGTTTACCTCGTAACTTCTACGAAGCAAAAAAGTTGAAACGAGGACTTGGATTTGATTACAACATAATACATGCATGTAAGAATGACTGCATATTATTTTGGCAAGAGAATCAGCAGTTGAATGAGTGTCCCATATGCCACGAATCAAGATGGACATCTGACAAGAAAAATGTGCTGCAAAAGTTAGTATGCCACTTTCCATTGATACTTAGATTACAACGATTATATATGTCACGTGCAATGGCTATAGACATGAAATGGCACTCATCAGCCAGAGTTAGGAACGATGATATTTTGTCACATCCTGCTGACTCTCAGGTGTGGAAGGAATTTGATCAGGAACACCTATGATTTGATAGAAAGCCCAATCCAAGGACCAAGTTTAATCAAGACTCTTGTTTCAAGTGACCAAAATAAACCGAAATAGCACAATATTTATTAATTGGGGGAAACCAAAATAGCACAATATATGAAAAAGGTTTGTGATGCAAATATTGTGGGATGTAATATTTTTGCATTTTTTTTAAAGAATGACGGCCCATGTTGGAGCTTTTTTTTTTGAAAAAAAAATCCAAAAACTTGGAGGCAAATCCATTAATTGCATTCACTTCTTTCAACTGATCTTTTAATGATATAAAGACACATAGAGATATAATACCCATAATGACCAAGAACTGTAGACAACAAAGGTAAAAAAATGTTCACAAATTGAAATTACAAAGCTTTGAGGTGGTGGTCATAGCTGCAGATGGTTTGACCTTAACTATATTCATGATGAGCTGCCACAGATTGATCATATGGGTTCTTAAAATACCCATTAATTATAGACAATCATGAATGGCATCTAATTTAAGGTTAGCCATCCAAACCTTTCCAAGTATAAACAGGCTTTGGTTGAATTTTTATATCTATCTAATGCTCTGTTTTGCCAAAGTTTGGAAACAAACAAATACACTGTGAACCGTGAAGCCTTATCTAAGCTAGCCATCTTGTCAAGGGAGAAATTGAAGACAAAATAGGTTAAGAAAAGTAGTCAAAGATTAGAGGAAGACCCTAGACCGACAGGATGAGAAAACCCAGGCAATCTAGAGGGAAGGACTAGTTAAACAAACATCGATCTAAACGAAACTATGAAGGACAACTTATGAAACTAATGGGAACTCGATGCAGATAATCTAGTATCTACAGTAAACCCCACAAAGCTAAGAATCCAACTCCAAGCACGGACCTTTTCACGATAACAAATAACTAACAATTAATGTAGTAAAAGAGCAAATTGTAGAAATCTAGATGTTACCTTAGAAGTGAGAACTTCAGAGAGGGGCTGAGATGGCGAGATGTGCAACGGCTGTGAGGGGAGGTGCAGAGACTCTGAGAGTGAGGTAGAGAGACAGAGATGAGAGGTTAGAGAGGCAGCACCACAACGAAGGCAGAGAGGCAAAGAGTGATGAGGCGGAGAGGTAGAGAGACTGAAAGCTAAGTGATGAAAACTGAAGAGAGGGGCTTGGGTGAGATTTAGCGAAAGAGAATAGATTTTAGGGTTTACTCAAGAAACGGTGCCATTTCCTTTAGGTTTGGGAAATTTTGTTTTTTTTAAATGATCATTAAAAAAAAATTGATGTATGATTTGGAAAATTGATCATTATAAATTTATAAATATTTTTAATACATATAAATATTTGAGTACTATATATTATACTATTATAATGTTACTACTACATATAGTGATATTAATACTATAAGTCTATATATAGACTATATGGTTATACATTAAAAAATATAATAGACTATTAGTATTAGCGTATATATATGTGTAATAGACTACTAGTATTAAAGAATATATTAGACTATATATATATATAATAGACTATTAAATTGGTTGCTAATAGTCTTTTGGTTGCATTAAACCGGTCGTAAAAGTCAATTTTTCTTGTAGTGACTATATAGTTATACAATAAAGAATATAATAGATTATTAGTATTAATACTATAAGTCTATATTAGACTATTAGTATTAGTATATATATATTAATATTAGTTATGGTGATTTAGCATAACTATAACTATAGTCTATATTCGACTATTAGTATTAATATATATGTGATTATTTAGTATAGTGATTTATATACTAATTTATATATAGACTTAAAGTATATTACTAATAGTAGTATAGTATTAGACTATAGTATTACTACAAATATTAGTATTAATTATAGTGACTAGAATAACTATATATTAGTATTTGTTAATTGCTATAATGAGTTAATTTATTATAACTATAGTCTATAGTGATTATTTTATATGTGATTATTTAGTATAGTAATTTATATACTAATTTATACATAGGCTTAAAGTATATTACCAATAGTAATATAGTATTAGACTATTAGTGTCAATTTATCATTATAAATATTAGTATTAATTTTAGTGATTATAATAACTATATATTAGAATTTGTTAATTGTTATAGTGACTTTAGTTTATTATAACTATATTATTAATAGACTATATTGATAGTATTAGTATTACTATATCATTATTTTATATGTGATTAGTTAGTATAATGATGTATATACTAATTTATACATAAACTTAAAGTATAATATAGTATTAGACTATTAGTATTTAGTATTAGGTCATAAAATGTAAATTGTATTAATATAAATTATATACTAATATATATTAGTATTATTAATCTACTAATGTCTTATTTACTTATCAAACAAAAATATTGAGAGTTTATTAAGCCATCAAAATTTAGGAATAATATTTGAGTGATTTTCTTTCTTTTTTGGTTCTTACTTATGATAAAATGTTATTAATATATATATTTACAATATTATATATTTAAAGTATATGATCAATTAAATTTTCATGTTTAACATTAAACTTTTATTTTATAAAGTATAATAACATTATCTTATATATAATTATAATATAATATAATGATAAATTATATATAATATTAAAAAAATTAAAAATATATATTAAATAGGACCGGTCTGGTCCAAAAATGTCTAGAATCGAAACCGGACCAGTTCTAGTTGGTTTTTCATTTCCAGAAATTGGTTCAGGACTAGACCGGTCCAAAACCAGTCCAACTGGTTCGGTCTGAACTGGTTTTCTATGTTTTTTTTTACACCCCTATTAATAGGCCTTTGGATCGATGGATTTTTGGATATGGGTCATTGAAATTTAAATCCTTATTTGGAAAATGCACACACACACAAACACACACACACACATATATATATATATTTATATATATGTAAATTTAGATTTGGATTTGAAATTTCAGTTGATTTTAAATCCAGTTCCAAATTCAAATATAAATCTGAATTTTTGTATCTAAACAAAACCTTCAAAATTCCGACATTAAACTTACAAAACATATTTATAAAATAAAAATAAATTTTGAAACACAAACAATGTAAAAAAAGTATTTTAAAATAAATAGAGTTGTCTTCCATTAGCCCAATATAACAACTGCGAAAATGGCTTGCGATTGAGCCACCTCATGGTCGTTCACAAGATGGCTCAAGAACAACCTAGCTTTAGGTAGCTCAAGTGGCTTGATTGGGTTTGGAGTTCCCTCTCTTCCTAGTCCCCTTAGCCACCCCCAACGTAGATTTTCTTGGTTAAGGGATCCATACATTTGTATGCATTTTGAGTTTGAGAATAACCAAGAAAGATACACGGAGATGATTTAGGCTCCATTTTATTGGTGTTATATGGCTTGAGAAAGGGATAGCAAAGACAACCAAATTTTTTTAGTTTGTGATAATTTGGCTTTTGACTAAATAATGCCTCAAAAGGGGATTTATTTTGAAGAAGAGGTGTGGGTTGACGATTTATGGGGTAAGTGGCGGTTTGAAAAGCATGTGGCCAATATGAAGGAGGTAACGAGGCATCATGAAGTAAGGTTAGACCTGTTTCCACAAGATGACGATGACATCGTTCAGAAACACCATTTTGTTGAGGAGTATATGGAGCCGTGGTGTAATGACTAATCCCATGGAGAGATAAAAAAAATTTTAGATGTATGAATTCACCTCCATTGTCAGAGTATAGACTTTTTATTTTTGAATTGAAGCGCATCTCAACAAGTTTTTTGAATTGTGGGAAAATGATTGAGACACTGGACTTAGTGGTCATGGGATAAAACCACATATATTTGGTATAATGATCAACAAGTATGAGATAATACCGAGGGCCATCTAAGCCAGTGTAGTGGGTGGGTCCCCAAACATCAGTATAAATTATTTCAAGAGGCGAATGACTTTGAAAGCTTGAAGAACCAAACGGTTGTTGATGTGCTTTATTAATAGAACAGGAAGCGCATAAAGATGAGGATTTTTTTGTTGTGGTAAGCGGAAGGGAAAACAAATTAACAGGACTTTGAACAATCTTTATGGATGGGTGTCCAAGACGCTTGTGCCACCCATCAATTGAAGTTCATTCATGCACATTTGCAACCTTTTGGTGTGGAGATGCCGCCAATGAGTTCGGAAACGTGTAGACGCCACTTTCACACGCCCCTCTTAGTAATATCGCCCCCATGATCCGATCCTTCACAAGAAAATGAGATGGGTGAAATTCAACAAAAACATTGTTTTGTTTGGTAAGATGATGAACAGAGATTAAATTTTTGTGAAGATTAGGGACGCAAAGGGTATCATTTAAATGAAAATTTTTTTTGGGTGAATATAGATCTAGAGAACCAATATGTGAAACAGTCAAACCTGTGCCATCACCTAGAACCACTTCATCAGTTCCATCATATTCAGAATGAATTGACGGATTTGATAAATCACCAGTAATATTATGAGACGCTGCGGAATCAATCAACCATTTGGTGTCGCTAGATTTTGATGTAGTAGCACAGTTAACTGACAACTCAGTGGACTGAAGCTGAGGACACGATTTGGCAGTGTGGCCCAATTGATCACAGAACTGACACTTGGGCTGATAGCGTTTCTGGGCTGGATTGGTGCGGCTCGAAGACTGATTGGAGCGACGGTGATCCTTGTGCTGCCCATTGGTTGGGCGAGAAGATCCACGAAAAGAACCATTTCCCGTCCGTGAAGGTCCTTGTCCAGAACTATTTCCATGGAAGTTAGGGTTCCGGGAAGTGAAATTGGCAGCGGCTACAAGCTGTGTGGCAGCAGCCTCCATGCGACGCAGATAGCTGTCATGGCCAACGAGCAAGTCGTGGAGCTCTTCAAAAGTTAGGGATTTCTCTCTCGCACGAATCGGTGCAGCGATGTCCCTGAAATCCGGACCCAATCCATTGAGGATGTAAAGGGTAAGATCATCATCGGAGATTGGATGATCTATGAGAGCAATCTCATCAGCGAGTGCTTTAACAGCATGTAGATAATCTGGAACCGTGCGATTCCCTCGCTGAATCAAGGTCAGTTCTTCTTTCAATTGCATTGCTCGTGTACGCGATTTACTAGCGTACATATGTTTGAGTTTTTGCCAAGCTTCATGAGATGTCTTGGCAGTGGCTATGAGGGGTGTGATGGTGGTGGATGTTGAGGCAAGAATAGCACTGAGAATTAGTTTATCTTGCCGAATCCAGTGATGTTGTTTAGACTGTGATGGAGGAGTTCCATCAGAGACAGGGCACAGAGAGGTGCCATTGACATAAGCTATCAAGTCATAGCCAATGAGAAGTGCCTCAAACTGAGCACGCCATTGGGGAAAGGTGGAGGGTGTGAGTTTTTCATTGATTTGTGCAATTATGTTGAAAACAACTAGAGTGGGGTCAGAAGATGAAATGGGTGGGGTATTGGTGTTTATTTCGGAAGCCATGGAAGGGATCAAAAAAAGTCGTTTGAGGATAGTACTGCTGATACCATATAGAGAATAAGACACTGCTGTTTTTTCAATGAAAATAATTCCACACACTATATTGAATAGATCAACGGAAATATATAATACAGAAATTCTATCTAAGGCAATATGCAGACATTAAGGCTAAGATACAACTGTTACAGAAAATACAAGATTTTAGCCTATACTAATTATAGAGAATCCCTTGATTTTGTGAGCTGTCCTTCTGTGAATTACTTTCCTTAATAAACCCATGATGAGAAGGTTATGTTTGACCAATTAATAATAAAGGTTGTGTTTGTCTATCAAAATTCTCAAGGTTGTGAAGTTTGTGACCAACATGGTGACTACTAGTGTGTTGTCATTGGGGGTGGAGCAGCCCTCTATTGTCTTATTCATTGAATATGATGACATCGGTTTCCGAACACTTCCTATATTTAGTTGGGGGCCTTTTCGTTGTGAAAACCTCCTCCTATTGGGCTGCTTGGGTGTGGGTCTTCCATCCACCTGCTATGGTGCGTATCTTTCTTTAGGGACTATGCAGTACTATTACTATATGCCAAGATATGGTTGGAGGAGTTTCGAAGCATCTCTCATTCAATTCTCTACCTCTTTGGGCTTTCACTCCATGGCGACCTCATGCGCTTGCCTCCTTGGTCAGAATGCTATTGGTCCTTCATTAGGTGTGGGCGCCTAGACATTCAAACTCCTCCACCTTCTTCTTCAGTGTGTAACAGTCTTCAGTTTGGTAACCGTCCTTTGTATCTTAAGTCGGTGCTAGTCAGTCTAACCTAGAGGTGAGCCTTTATACCCTTGTTGAGGTGGACCCCACTTTTTGTCAATTGGATGTTCAGGCATCGTATTGGGTGCCATGCCTGCTACAGGATGACTACTTCCTACTTCAGACGCCATGCCACTGCATTAAATGCGGTACACTTCTTTGTGCGTCTTGTCCCCTATGGAGGGTGTGAAAGTGCCCCACTCCCTAAGTCCCTGGAAAAGGTGAGTCTCCTGACAAGATTGTTGCTTGTTGTTGTCTCTGTTCATTTAATGTGGCATGATACCCTGCCTCCCGTGTGGGCTAGAATGTGTTAGTGATGTGATGGCCTCTTCTCCTCTAAGGCACACCCCCTGGGCTGGGTCGGAAACTCCTTCCTCTTGGGACAGATAGGCAAGCCATTCACGAATCAGATGGGCTTTTCAGGAGTGGAGTTGGCATGGCCCAATGGGGGCAGGGGGATATCCCTCCTAACCTACATCTAACATTCCCAACATCCCATTATGATTAACGTTGTTATATCGTTATTATATGGTTTTGTTGAGATTTCATATCTCAAAAGTTTGACAAAGGATTAACTTAGATTAATCCTCTTACAAAAGTGGGAGAGTGATTCATAGAGACATCTCTTTAAAATATTTGGATAGCCTCAGAGGGTGATCGGGGTCTACATAAAAAATTGTCTTGAAGAATATTCAACAAAAAAAAAAAAAATTGAATAGATCACTCAGAATGGAGGATTGTATTCCTGTAGACAAAAAGAAATTTTGAAAGGAAATAGTGATGTAGGAAGATTCGAGTCAAATGAGGTTGAGTTGTCAGATGGGATGTTGATGGTGTAGAGATAACTTGAGTTGGCAGCTTAGTGCAAAAATAGCAGGTAATCGTGATCTTTTCCTAATTAGGGTAGTTTTGGATGCGTTTCGATATTTTCGACATAACTTTGGTTATGGGTATGAGAACCACACATATGACCCCAATTCAAAAAGCTCTTTTTAGCGCACATATCGTGGCCACTAAGGTTGGCTTTTTTCTGAGGTCAAGATCCACTATTTTCCCTTTCGAATCCCCATTTTAGTTATTTTTTTCCTTTGATGGTAATATTTCATTTATCATTTAGGAATTGATTTTGAACCTGATTTGAGCAAGATTTTTGGCAGATTACGTTTTTTTTTTATTACCTATTTAATCATGGAATGATTATTGGAATTTTGTTATGTTTGGTAAAATTCTAATAAGGATGATTTTCAACTATACATCTCGACTTGTGGGCTGATTTTCCACTTTGTTTGATTTGATAATTTTGAATTGAATATCGAACTTGTTTCTCTATGTTTTTGGGCAATTTTTTTGTGTTCTTCCGTGTGAATTATTTGTTGAAACTAGCTTATAGAATAATAGCTACTCTAACCAGTGTTAGTTGGCATCAGAGTTTTTAGCATCTTCCTGGGGTGAGATCTCATCAATTTCAATGGCCAGTGGTCGTGATTGTCATGGGTAGGTTTCAAACGAGGAAGTCCCACACCGTGATCATAACGTTCAAGATGTGATGATTGAGGATTTGCAGAGGCAAGTTGTAGAGTTAACCCGGTGTCTAATGACACAGGATTTCAGTGATCGTGAGATGGACAAGCATGATTCCGATTCCAGTTTCGAAAACCCATATCACAATCATGCTCTATTCTTGGAGCACCATGGTCAGGGGGATCGTCATGAAGACCTCAGTTTTAGAGTGGGTTTGCTCGAGTTTTTTGGTACGTTAAGGCCGAAGGATTCATCGATCCATTGAATGAAGTAGAGCATATTTTTTATTATAAGGAGTCCCATATCATGTTAAAGTGAAACTGGTCACCATCAAACTCAAAGGCAGAGTGTTTGTGTGGTGGGAGCAGTTGAGGTGAGCACGAGAAAGGCAAGGTAAGACTAGGATCACTAATTGGGAGAGGATGAAGAAGAAAATAAAGGGTCACTTCTTTCCTTTCGGCTACACTCAAACCTTGTTTCAGTGATTTCATTTGTTGAGGCAAGGCATGAGATCGGTTGATGATTACAAGGAGGAGTTCTATCAATTGCTAGCTTGGAATAATTTATTTGAGACAGAAGAGCAAACGGTGGCGCAGTATTTGGGGGGATTACGACAACCCCTATAGGATGTTCTCAGCCTTCACTCACTATAGACCATTTCTGAAGCATATCAGCCTGCACTTGCTGTGGAAAAATAGCATAACAGGAGGCCAGTGATTAGAAGCGATCAAAGCAGTCAGCAAGTTAGCCCTCAATAATCTAGTCCTACCCAAGAACCACTATAGGGTAATTCTAACTCTAATGTTAGATGTTTAAGATGTGGTGAACATGGATATAGAGTGACTGAGTGCAAGAATCTTGCTAGTCAGGAGGGAAAAAGTCTCCTGATTGAGGAAGATGTGGTAAATGAAACTGAGAAGGTTGGAGAGCCTGTGTATGACAATGATGAAGATAGAGATGTGCTATATTGTGATGGCCACGAGACAATTGGTTGAGAAACAATATTTTCCACACAACCTGTATAGTTGCAGATAATGTTTACAAGATGATCATTAACAGTGGTACTTGTGAGAACGTAGTTTCTGAAGAGGCTATCCAGAAATTGTAGTTGAAGACATATCGTCATTCCAAGCCATACAAATTGTTGTGGCTGAATAAAGGTAGTGAGGTAACAGTAAATAGGCGATGCCTAGAGTCTTTTTCAATCGATAGGAAGTATTTTGATAATGCTTGGTGTGATGTTGTGTCATGTATTGTTAGGCAGACCTTGGCAGTATGATAGCAGGGTGGAAAAATACATATTCCCTTAGCATCAAAGGGAAGAAGTTTGTCTTGGTGTCTCGCCGGGAAGGAACCACTCCTACCTCGGTAGCCAATAATACTAACCTACTTTCTATGTCCAAGTTTTTAGTTGAGATTGAGCTTGGAGACATGGTCTGTGCTCTATTGCCTTGTGGGAATAGTGTAGCAGATGTGAATCCAAATTTACCAATAGAGGTGTAGCAGCTGCTAGAGAGTTTTCTGACCTGATGCGAGAGGATCTTCCTCCTGGGCTGCCCCCTATAAGGGATATTCAGCATCTGATCAACCTTGTTCCGGGGTCAAGTTTGCCTAATTGACTGGCGTGTCACCTCAGTCCTAAGGAATCTAAAGAGTTGTAGCGACAAGTGGTAAAGTTGTTGGAGAAAGGCTACATCAGTGAGAGTATGAGCCCTGTGTGCAATCCCTGCTCTGCTGGTGTCGAAGAAAGATGACTCTTGGCGTCTATGTGTTGACAGTAGAGCAATCAACAAGATTATAGTGAGATATAGGTTTCCAATTCCTCGTCTGGATGATATGTTAGATAAGTTGTCTGGTTCTAAGGGCTTTTTAAAAATTGACCTGAAAAGCGGATACCACCATATTAGAATAAGGCTTGGAGATGAGTGGAATGTAACATTTAAGATGCAACATGGGTTGTATGAGTGGATGGCCATGCCTTTTAGGCTGTCCAATGCGCCCATTACATTTATGAGTTTTATGCATTAGGTTTTACGAACTTTTATGGGAAAAATCATTGTAGCTTACTTCAATGATATCCTCATTTATAGCCCGACATGGGCATCACACTTTGATAACTTTCGTGTTGTTTTTGATATACTGAGGACAGTGCGCTTGTTCGTCAATTAGAAGAAGTGTTCTTTCTTCATTATTTCTATAACTTTTCTTGGTTTTGTTGTATCTACTGATGGTGTTCATGCAGATCAGTCAAAGATAGATGCGGTCTTAGAGTGGCCCAAACCAAAGACCTTGCACGGTGTCAGAAGTTTCCATGGATTGGCGTCCTTCTACCGCCGATTCATCAGAAATTTTAGCACTCTAATTGCTCCTATCACAGAGTGCCTTAAGGGAAGTGATTTCCAGTGGTCTAAGGAGGTAGAGGCAAGTTTTCAACTTGTCAAGCAGAAGATGACAGAGGCACCAGTTTTGGCACTTTCTGATTTTGAAAGGTGTTTGAGGTAAATTGTGATGCATCTTAGGTTGGCATTGGTGGTGTTTTGAGTCAAAAGGGGCACCCAATAGCTTTTTTCAGTGAGAAGGTATCGGGATCAAAAAAGAATTATTCCACCTATGATCTGGAGTTCTATGTCATATTTCAGTTCCTGAAGTGGTGTCACTACCTAATACAGAGGGAGTTCATTCTTATCGCTGATCATGAGGCCCTGAAGTACATCAATGGCCAACACAAGCTGAGCAGATGACATGCCAAGTGGGTGGCGTACTTGCAGAAGTTCACGTTTGCACTAAGGCATCAAGCAGGGAGCCTGAACCACGTCACATATGCCCTTAGCTGTCGTACGTTACTCCTCACCACCATGAGCACCAGAGTTGCTGGATTTGAGGCTTTCACTTATATGTAGGCTGCAGATCCTTCCTTCAGGAGGTAATTGATGGTCAACATCAAGATTTTATTTTGTGTAATGGTTATCTATTTCATGGATTACAGTTGTGCATTCTAGATTCTTCACTAAGGTAGCAGATTATTAGTGAACTTAATAATGAGGGTCACTTTTGGCGAGATAAGATGTTGGCCCAAATTGACTAGTTATTTTTTTGCTTCTGTGGTAGTATTTCATTTATCGTTTAAGAAGTGATTCTGAACCCGATTTTGGCTAGAGTTTTGGCAGATTACTTCTTTTATGACGTATTTAATTTTGGCATGATTATTGAGATTTTGCTATTTTTGGTAAAATTCTAATAAAGATGATTTTCAGCTATACAACACGACTTGTGGGCTGATTTTTCACATTCTTTGATTTGATAATTCAAAGTTGAATATCAAAGGTGTTTCTCTGTGCTTTTGGATGATTCTCGTGTTCTTACCTATGAATTATCTATTAAAACTAGCTTACATAATAATCACTATTCTGTACGGCGTCAAATAGACAGCTTATTCAAATCTGGTACAAGACATCATCTCATGAATGAATGTACCTGGTTCTTAATTTTTAAATGTATCCAGGACTAGTAGTACAAGAAAGTGTTCCCTTGTCTTGATTGTTCAAGCTTAATTATCAAAAGAATAGGCAAAGATATATCGACGTCGGCTTTTCTATTTCGAAGGCACGAGTGTGACTTTATTAATGTACAGTACGCACCTGAGCACATGATGTCTAGCTCCTGATTCTCGAAGGCACGAGTGTGACTTTTAAGTCCATGATATTTCCACGAGGGCTGGGTTAAGAGAATGGGGAACTTGTCTGCTAAACCCAGCCCATTTTTTCCTATAAAAGCCGAAGAGCACTAGTGTCCAGGACACACAGTCTTATATTAATTACTTGAAAGGAAAAATGTCTTCTTCTCTGTCTGCTAAGTATAGTATTGAAATAGAGGCCAAGTCACCAGCTCGTGCTATGTATGAGGCATGCGCGAAACGAATGTACGAGATACCAAAACTTTGTCCTACCTATATACCCAAGGTTGATTTAGTTGAAGGTAACTGGGAAGATGTGGGTGCTGTCGTGAAATGGCATCTCGTATACGGTAAGGGCCTCAAAAGTACTTTCTCTCACTTAATTGTCACATGTTAAGCTTAATTGGTACTGTTGTATCTATATTATATATATGTCTCGCGTCTTCTTTGCATTTTGCAATTTTTTATTTGCAATCGTCTCAGTAAATTATCAATTTCAATGATCACACGTCCACAAACTACTAATTTTTGGTTGGTCATTTGGTCTTTGTTTCTTATTTTTAGAATTTTTAATTACAATGATTTTAATGTCTTTTTAAAAGTTGTTAGGGGTAATTTGGACTTTCGAAAGGGAAAATGGAATATATTGCATTTTTTTGGTTGCTTGGGATCGGATCGAGGTGATTCTGGAAATTGATAGTTTAGGGTATCATTGCAGCTTGTATGGTTTCATATATATATATGTGTGTGTGTGTGTGTGTGTGTGTGTTTCATCTATTCTTTTCTTTTGGTCTCGCTTCGTAAGGGGGAAAACTATATATAATTTCCAAGGAGATAATCGAGAGCAAGGATGACGAAAAACTGTCGGTTACTTTCAATCTGATAGAAGGGGAATTAGTCGAAGCATACAAAGGTTTCAAGGTCATTTTTCTGGCCATTCCAAAGAAAGAGGGATGCTTGAGCCGTTGGAGTGTTGAATATGAGAAACTTAACGCGGATATTCCACATCCAATAGAATTGCTTCCGTTTTCAGCTGGTCTTACCAGAGAGATAGATGATACTCTTATGAAGATCAGCCAGGAGTAGATGTGAACAAAAGCATCACATATTATAGCATAATAGATATAAATAAATACCTTATTTTCTGAGAAAGAAAGTAAAAAGGAACCCTATCTTGTATTGTCTTTTTTTTCTTTTTTTGGGTCATCATCTTAGTTTGAGGAGGTACCTCATACTCTTTCATGATGGATCGATCTATTATATGTACTCATATCGTATCTGATATCTCTCCCTCCCAATTTATGCTTATATTCTGAACTATGTGATGGCTTATATCCATAAACAAGCAGATAATCAAATCATGATCAGTTTTTTCTCTTCAAGGAGGACGGTGCCTCCGAACTTTATTGAAAAAGAAAACCTCATTTATGATGGAGGAAAACCTTATACATCAACCCATCACAGACCAAGAAACAAACCAATAGAACTATAATCAAACATGTAAACCTACACAACCAACCAAGCAAAGAAAAACTAGCAACTAGTATCTACGTAAATTTGGCAAACCCAATCTATCCACCTGCATCATCCCAATCAAAAAATTGGGAAGTAAATCAAAGACCTCAAATCTCCTCGTTAGACCTTCCTCCCCACATCGTGCTAAAAAATTTGCAGCCAGATTCCCCTCTCTATATTGATGTACAATAGAGAAATCCATACCATCAAGTAATTGCAAAATAGAGTCCCAATAGTCCCTTAGATACTAGACTCAATAGCGTCTAGCTCTAATCCAATCAACCACAACTTGCGAATCACCCTCAATATCAATATTCATGAAACTGAAATCCCTACACAATTCTAACACAGTGAGTAGAGCTCTCAACTCAGGTAGATTATTAGTACCATTCCCCAAAAATGTAGAAAACGCAGTAATAAACCGTCCATTAGAGTCCTGAATTACTCCCCCTTCCCCGCATCATCCAGGATTTCCCCTACAACTCCCATCCACATTGAGTTTTACACGCCCCACCACTGGTCTCTTCCAACTGACAAAGCACAGAACATGATCATCTACTGTTAAAAAAGGAACGCCTAACGCTTGAAGCACAATTTGATCCGAATTGGCAATAGAAGCAGATTTATTAATCTGCAATGCTATGTTCCTCAAACATGCCTGTTTGAGCTGAAAAATTGCATATTTTAGCTATTTAAAACCAATGTATTTCAACTGCTTCGTGACATTATTATTGGTGTTAGATGGAAAAATAGTTAATAAACATAAATTCGAGTTGTGGTTTTTAATTGATTAATATCATGTTTATGCTTATTTTTATAACTATGATTTAATTGGACAATATTTCTTCACATATAAAATATTTTATTTGATAATCTATTTTTCCTTATAATTTATTTCGAGTGTTATTTTTATTTCCTTATTTTCAGTTTAAATAAAATTCAAAGGATTGAGCCACAGCGCATAGCAGCTGAAAATGTTGAAAGAATTGTCGGCGGGAATGAAAATCACAGAGCACGTTGAATGAAGAAATATGCTGAAAAACAAAGAATGGCTCTAAACCGCCTTTGGATCGACTGGTTGCTGAATTCTTTGAAAGGAGTGTGAAAGCGCTTGATCTTTGCAATACAACTCGTAATGGGATTAAGAATTTTCGTTTGGCAGAAGCATTTGGAGATTGTTGTGTGCGCTTTGGAGTTTCAGCAGAGGGCGTTGGGCGAAGGCCAATTGTGACGTGTAAGGAAGGCTATCGGTGGACAACACATGCAACTTAAAGTCATAGAAGTAGGCTTGGTTTCATTGAAGAAAAAAAAAATAGAGACTTACGGAACACTTGCAGTCAATTCTTACGGAAAGTAGAGCAGAAAAATAAGAAAAGGGAAGTTGAGGAGAGCTGGACGTTGGGGGAAAGAAAAGAAAAAAAGAAGAGAAAGAAAATGGAAGGAGGTGGTCTGGACATATACGGAAAGGAGGGAGAGATCGGAGGTAATTGATTGTAATTGGCTGCTACTTTTATATATGGAAAGAGACGTGGGATTACGGAAAGCTAAAGAACACCAACCGAAAGAAGAAAGGGACGTAGGCGGAGGAAAGAGTAGAGAATTTGATTTCTTCAGCTTGGGATTTTGACTTGAGAAGAGGTTAACGAGGTGGACCATTTACGGAAAGCAGGTTGAAGTGAGGAGGTGGCCTGAAGGTTCGGAGAGCAACTGAGAAAAAAGACGTAGGGAGTTTACGTTAGAGAGGGGAGCCTTATCTCTAGTTTTAGACCGAAAGAAACAAAGCACCAGACACACTTCGTCGGGGGGACTTCGTTCTAGCATGGGACGGAGAGGAACCAGAATTTTTTGAGGTGAGTGGGGGACTTGTGAGAAGTCTGAAGCTCTTGTGAGAGCAGCTGGACGGCGTCACAGTAGGTGGTCTCTTGGGCTTGCTGGTTTTGATCTGAGCGAGATGTAGACGGAAAAACAGAGGGAGATGTTGGACTGCTTACCCGTGAAGACACCACATTCCAGCGCATCCAACCCGCACCACTCTGTTTATCTAAACCAGAACAGAGCATTGAGTTCTGTTACTTTTCAGAAGAAGTTGAACTGAAGGAGCAGGAAGTGTGAACGGCTGAGAGGCTCGAGTTGTTTGGAAGTTAACATGAAGCTAAGAGAAACGAACGAGACTTGAGTTGACGCTGGCAGTTTACGTAAAGCTGAGAAGAACTTTTGGGGAAGGAAGCTTACGGGTTTTAACTGGAAAAACTCACAGTTTTTGCTAGCTCTTTAAGTTTCTCGCATGACTGGAAATTAATGATCAGGGTCTACGAAAACCAGTGGAGATTTCTGTTTGCAGCCTTGGTAAACACCGAACGGAGCTCTAGTCTTTGCGAAACCGAGAGGGAGTTTCTTTTTATTTAATTTTCTGTTTTAAGATATAAGTTGTTTTCATTTTAACTTGTATTTTATTTTATTTTTATCATGTTGAATGTTTATTTAATAGCACTTGTGATGAACATGGTTGGCTAAATTTTCATACTAAGGTTAGAGGTGAAGTTTAATGATTTGAAAATTGTTTTCGGATCGTCGACAAATTTATTTTGTGAGTTTGATCGATTGAATGATTTTATTGTTGGATAATTTGATTATCTATATATTTATCTTGATTCATTGTGATTTCCGAATATAGTGAATGCTTGAGAAATCCCTGTGATAGTCAAATAAATTTGTAAGCGTTTTAATCATCAATCGTCCATGCTCGATCATTCGTAATTATTTTTCTTGATCTTAAATGCTAAATCTTCCAATTAAACGGAATCATTATTCTAGTTTAATTGAAGTAATTCGACGTTTTGAGGACAAAGGCTAAAACCATTTCTGATTCCTCATTGTATATACCATTTTTGTTTGTTTTGTTTTTATTTCTTTTGCTTTTTGTATCTTCTAACTTTGATAGAATCTACTCCTCGTGTGCACTCGAGTATCTCAGGTAACGTCTTTCCTCTTTACTCTTTCGTTTCAATATATGTTCTGCAGTGTTTATCCTGTTTCAATTCATGCCTGCATAACATATGTCGTCGAACATTCATTTGCTGAACATTGAGGACAATGTCAAATTTAGTTGGGGGGAGAGTTTTCTGTTGAAGATGTGTTAGTAAAAAAAATAAAAAATAAAAAAAAAATAAAAATAGATAGATTTTATTTAAAAATGCTTTTACATAAACTTGAGGTTCTTAGCCTCAGATTGGAGACGCTCATTCTCTTCATACAAAATCATGTCAGCCCTATTCATGGGAGCTGGCAAGCGGAATGAAGAACCCAATAGAGATTTCAACTGTTTATTCTGCTGCCGAAGGATTCCTTCCCTTGTGTGAGACTCTTGAACAATTCGTTGAAGTACAGCAATTTGTTCTTTAAGCCTTTCAACCTCATGGTTTTTGGCTTGAACCCGCTGGGAAAAAGCAACAATAGAGGATGAGTAGCGAGTTCCGAGACTCACCAAGTCATAGATAGCATCGGAGTCTGACTTATTAGCCATGCTATTATTTTCTTGCTGCAACATGGCACCAATGGCAGCTGCAGAAAGGACAGGAGGTTGAGATGTAGAAGAATGAGCCATTGAGAAAGGGATTGAGAACTTAAGGCGAGAATGTTGAAGGAATGCAGATGAGTGATAGAGATAAGAAGAAAACTTGATGCGGATTGGATGAACTTTGAGACTGATTTTATAGAGATAGCATAAAGAACAAGTCCGGAGCCTTCAATCTCGTTTGTCAACAACATCAGGCGTTTTTTTTCAAATCTCTAGCCACACTTGTCGGGTCACGGACGGATCCAAAAAATAAAAAAAAAATAAAAAATAAAAAAAAAAAAAATAAAAAATTTCTGTTGTGAGGTGTATTGAAACATAAATGATTAACACACACTTCTGGCATTTTTGTGAAATTTGAGTATCTTGGTGGAGTAGTTGAGCGGAATTATTTTGTGAAGATTTATTTTCAACCCTAAGCATAGAGCATGACTTATGATGCATCACATTTTGTTGAAGAGTGACTTGAAACACCGGGATGCGATATTTACAGAAATGAGAATTAGTATGATTTATATAGAATGAAGGGCAAGTTTTGAAAGAACATTTTGCACATGCTTACACTCGTAGTGTTCCTCACTAATGTTCATTGATTTAAAATAGGAGAAGTAAACTGCAGGACTACCGAGCCATGCCAAAAAAAAAAAAAAGAAAAAAAAAAAAAAGACGAAGAAGAAATAAAGGCGGCTTAGTGAACTTTCCTAAGTAAAAAGGGCTAGAAACAGTTACCCAAGACTTTGGGGGTTGAGTGTTCAACCTTTAAAAACAGAGCTGGCGTGAAAACTGCTAGTCCCTTAGGCTTTGAGGTAGTTAGAATCAATAATGATTAATCTTAAGGTTGAAAAATCCTTTGATAAATCATGCTTATTAATGAGGAACACACAGAGGTTTAGCCACACACACATATCGAGTTCTAAGATATTTGCCCCAATTCTATGTGAATAATTGTTGAGACTTTTTCTTGTGGATACAACTCCTGGTGTTGAATAGTCAGAATCAATTTTTGTGAGAATTCAGAATTATGCTTGATTGTTTTCGTTTGAATTTTGAGCTTTATGCAATGTTCATCTCAATTAATTTTCACTATTTTGCTCAAGGATTAGCAAAAAGCTAGTTGGGGGGTGTGTTTGAGCTGTAAAATTGCATATTTTAGCTATTTAAAACCAATCTATTTCAATGCTTCGTGACATTATTATTGGTTTTAGATGGAAAAATAGTTAATAAGCATAAATTCGAGTTGTGATTTTTAATTGATTAATATCATGTTTATGCTTAATTTTATAACTATGATTTAATTGAAAAATATTTCCTCACATATATAATATATTTTTAATAATCTATTTTTTTTTAATTTATTTCGAGTGTATTTTTATTTCTTTATTTCAGTTTAAATAAAATTCACAGAGGATTGACCAAAAGCGCATGCTAGCTGAAGAAAATGTTGAGGTGAACATCGGCAAAGCAGACCAAGAAAATGAAAGAACTCTTTAATTTCTTGGCTGGATGGACAGAAATGAAGGGAAAGAGACGTGATGACTTCGGACGTATATGGAAAGGAGGGAGAGAATTTTCGGAGGTAATTGATTGAAGGGAATTGGCTAGAGTAATTTAAGGGGCTGGAGTCAAGGTCAAAGAAGGGGTACGTGAGGAGTTTGGCACAGGCAGATATATATACATATATATATTGCTGGACAACGTGGGAGGAGTTGGTGTTGACTTGTGGAGTTTGTTGAACGTGACTTGATTGAAGAGAGCTTTCGGTGGGCTAGTGGGAACTGGTTTTACGGAAAGAACAGCAGCCATTTTTTTTAGAAACCAGGAGAGTTTTTACGGAAAGCGAAAGATAGAGGGAGCGAAAAAGAAGAAAGTGGGAGAGACGTGGGGGACTGAAAGTGCATGAAACAAACAAAGGGCTGGACATGGAAAGTGAGGAGCTTACAAAAAATAGTGGAGTGATTTACGGAGGAGAAAAGGCTTCGTCTGTTTTTTTTTTTGGATGGACAGAAAACAAAAAAAAAACAAAGAAGGGAGAGAGCAGGTTTGAAGGGAAGCTGTTTTTTAGTTTCTTCTGGGCTGGGACTCGAGAAAAACGGAGAGGGGCTCTTTGCTTTCTGGTCTGGAACGCGAAACCGGGGAGTTTGACGGTAGGAGAAGAACTTACGAAAAAAAAAATAGAAGAGAAGAAGAGAGGAGTTTACGTAGGGGTGGCCTGGCGTTTGGAGAGGAACGAAAAAAAAAAAAGAGTTAACGTTCAGAGAAGAGGAGCCACAGGTTGAACTTTCAACTCTGTTTTCAGAGCAAAGAAATAGAGGCTTTCGGGTGAGAGAGGAAAAGCTTCTGGTTTCCTGGGCAGCTGGTCAGGCAGCAGGCTCGTGAAAAAAAAATTGCAAGTGAGAAATGCTAGACGGAGAGAGACGTGAGGCCTGGTTTTTGGAGAGTGAGAGCTGAAACGAAAAAAAAAAAAAGAAAAAGGAGAGAAGCTGGACTCTGGTAGAGTGAGGACGCTCGGCGTGGATGAAAACAGGGAGGAGGAACGTTTGAAGAAACCTGAGAAAGACAAAGGGAAGCTTTGGACAGAGACGAACGCACGGTTTCGGAAAGGGAATTTTATTTGGCTGGTTTGGACGGAGAGAGAAACGTGAGAGAGAGGGGCATTTTTCATTGCTGGGATTGACGAGCGAGGAGACGAAGGAGTTGT
Source organism: Carya cathayensis (assembly GCA_011037825.1). NCBI lineage: Eukaryota > Viridiplantae > Streptophyta > Magnoliopsida > Fagales > Juglandaceae > Carya > Carya cathayensis. The sequence goes on along the minus strand of QGSO01000712.1, from coordinate 95,909 downwards.
TTGAGCACAGGGCCATTTATTTCCTGAGCCGTTGAGACGCTGGAGTGCAGGGACTGGCAGATCGTGGCCTCACAAGATGCAGAGCAGGACGCGAGAATTACTAGCGTGCTGAAACGAGAAGCACGCACGGCCAGGGGCACTCGCACGAACCATGCTGGACTGCAGTAGATGACGCGAATGGAGAGAGTTTACGTAAGAAAAGAGAGTAGAGGAGAGCAACGAGTTCACACGTGAAGGAGGCAGGCAACGCAAACTTGGGGAAATTTTCGTGAGAAGCTGCGAAACGGAAAGGGAGTTTTAACTTTTATTTTCTTTTCTTTTCTTTTCATTTTTATGTTATGTGTTGTTTTAGTGGACCTGTCCATACATTTTAATTTTTTTTATTGTGCTTGAGCGTCTATGATGAATGATCTCGCTGCAATGTGATCAAACTGGTAGACTGAGAAGAGAAAAAAAAGAGTTTTAAAAGAATTGGTTGATACTTTGTCTGGTGATTCCAAAAATTCTCATTCTGATACCATGGCTGACAATCGTAGTGTTCATGATGAACAAGAAAATGAAGAGGCACAAAATAATCCACCAATGAGAACTTTGCGTGAGTATTTGCAACCAACAAGGACAAGTACTCCATCTTGTATGATTTTTCCTACGAATATGGAGAATTTTGATTTAAAACCGGGAGTAATTGAATTACTTCCCAAGTTTTATGGCTTAGACTCAGAAAGTCCTTATTTACATCTGAAAGAATTTGAAGAAGTTTGTGCAACTTTACAAACCCAAACTATCAATGACGATGTTATTAGGTTAAAGTTGTTTCCATTCTCTTTGAAAGAAAAAGCTAAAAACTGGCTGAATTCCTTGAGACCAAGATCTATTGGCACATGGCAAGAAATGCAAAGAGAATTTCTGAAAAAGTTTTTTCCTACTCATAGGACCAACACTCTTCGCAGAAATATTATGAATTTTTCTCAAAAGGAAAATGAAACATTTTTTCAGTGTTGGGAACGTTTTAAAGAATTGTTGCTAACTTGCCCACATCATGGCTATGAGACTTGGCGCACCATCAATTTTTTCTATGAAGGTTTAACATCTCAGATGCGCCAATTTGTAGAAATGATGTGTAATGGTGGATTTTTAAATAAAGATCCTGATGATGCTTGGGATTATTTTGACCAATTAGCTGAAAATGCCCAATCTTGGGATAACACAGATCGTTCTGATCGGTCAAATAAGCCCAAACTCAGTGCCATGTCTCAAGAAGGTATGTATGTTCTTAAAGGAAATGATGATGTAAATGCTAGGATAGCAAGTCTGACAAGAAAAGTCGAAGCCATGGAACTTAGGAAGGTAAATTCGGCTAAGGCCATTGAAAAAGAAGAAGAAAATTGTGGCATTTGTGAGATTAGTGGACACCTAACTCAGGATTGTCCAACAATCCCTGCTTTTAAAGAGGTGTTGCATGAACAAGCAAATGTCATGAATTCTTATAGGAGACCATTTTCTTCCCCTTATTCGGAAACATATAATCCTGGATGGAGAAATCACCCCAATTTTAGTTGGAGGAATGAGTCCAATTCAAATCAAAATCCTCAAGGGCCTTCTTCATCTACACCTTATGTGCCTCCACATAAGAAAAGCCTTGAGGAGACATTACAAACCTTTATGTAGGAGCAAGCCAATTTTAACACTCAGACAATGCAGGCCATTACTGAGATAAGAAGTTCCATTAGCAACTTGACCTCTGCGTTGCAAGCTCAAGAAAAGGGTAAGTTTCCTGCTCAACCTCAGCCGAACCCCAAAGGTAAATTTGAGGTAAGAAATTCAAATCCCTCTGATTCAAAATTTGAACATGCCAAGTCCATCACCACTCTACGCAGTGGAAAAATAATTGATAAAAGTACTTCAACGAAAGTTGATGAGACCAACAATTCCTTAAATTCCAAGAGTGATGGTGAACTTGAGAAAGTTGAGTTAGATATGCCTGTAAAATGCCCAATACCTGCTCCATTTCCCCAAAGATTGCAACATTCTCACAAGTTGGTTCAGAATACTGATATTCTTGAAATTTTCAAGCAGGTGAAAATAAATATTCCTCTGTTCGATGCAATTAAACAGATTCCATCGTATGCTAAATTTTTGAAAGATCTATGCACAGTGAAGCGTATGATGAAGGTACAAAAGAAGGCTTTCCTCACTGAGCAGGTAAGCGCCATCCTTCAGAACAATTCTCCTCCAAAATACAAAGACCCGGGTTGTCCAACCATTTCCTACGTGATGGGAAATTTTAAAATTGAAAAAGCTTTACTTGACCTTGGAGCTAGTGTTAACCTCCTACCATATTCGGTATATGAGCAGTTGGGTCTTGGTGAACTTAAACCCACCAAGATAACACTCCAACTTGCTAATCGTTCAATTAAGATACCGAGAGGAATAGTTGAGGATGTGCTAGTGCAAGTAGGCAAATTTTATTTTCCAGTGGATTTCATTGTTTTGGACATAGAACCTGTCTTTGATGTTTGCACTCAAATTCCTATGATTTTGGGTAGGCCATTCCTTGCGACCTCAAATGCTTTAATAAATTGTAGGAGTGGTGTGATGATAATTTCCTTTAGCAACATGACTTTGGAGTTGAATATTTTCAATATTTGTAAACAACCTGGAGAAGATGATGAGGTGCAAGAAGTAAATTCGATCCAAACTCGTATGCAAAATAAATCTGATTTGTCAATTTTTTCTGACTCCCCTGAGGCTTGTTTGGATCATGGTAAAAATTTTGATGATGATTCTGTGTTTGCACCGATGAATCTTTTGCTAGAATCAACTCTTATAATGGACGCTGGTCAATGGAAAACACGTTTTGAGGACAAAGGCTAAAACCATTTCTGATTCCTCATTGTATATACCATTTTTGTTTGTTTTGTTTTTATTTCTTTTGCTTTTTGTATCTTCTAACTTTGATAGAAATCTACTCCTTGTGCGCACTCGAATATTTCAGGTGACATCTTTCCTCTTTACTCTTTGGTTTCAATATATGTTCTGCAGTGTTTATCCTGTTTCAATTCATGCCTGCATAACATTTGTCGTCAAATATTCATTTGCTGAACATTGAGGACAATGTCAAATTTAGTTGGGGGGAGAGTTTTCTGTTGAAGATGTGTTAGTAAAAAAATAATAAATAAATAAAAAAAAATAAAGAGATTTTATTTAAAAAATGCTTTTACATAAACTTGAGGTTCTTAGCCTCATATTGGAGACGCTCATTCTCTTCATACAATATCATGTCATCCCTATTCATGGGAACTGGCAAGCGGAATGAAGAATCCAATAGAGATTTCAACTGTTTATTCTGCTGCCGAAGGATTCCTTCCCTTGTGTGAGACTCTTGAACAATTCGTTGAAATACAGCAATTTGTTCTTTAAGCCTTTCAACCTCACGGTTTTTGGCTTGTACCTGCTAGGAAAAAGCAACAATAGAGGATAAGTAGCGAGTTCCGAGACTCACCAAGTCGTAGATAGCATCGGAGTCTGACTTATTAGCCATGCTATTATTTTCTTGTTGCAACATGGTACCAATGGCAGTTGCAGAAAGGACAGGAGGTTGAGGTGCTGAATACCTCATGGATGGATCTAGAGAAATGTTAGAAGAGTGAGCCATTGAAAAAAGAATTGAAAACTTAAGGCGAGAATGTTGAAGGAATGCAGATGAGTTATAGAGATGAAAATAAGTTTTGATGCAAATTGGATTAAGTTTAAGACTGATTTTATAGAGGTAGCATAAAGAAGAAGACAAACTGTTAACTGTTATCTCTTCAAATCTTATTTAGTCAAAAGAAATACAAGATATGCTGGACACGTTTTGTCAGAAGTTTTCTTACTAAGCCAGCGAGATTAACAGTAGATTGTCCCTATTTCTCTAGTAAACGATGAACTTCTGCTGTTATCTGCCGATGTTGACCCTGTATCTGAATCCTTTCTCGTTCCAGCTCTTCTATTCGTGGTTGCAGATCATGAGCATACCAATCTGTGTAACAGCCCGCTAAAATTTAGCCTTATCTCCAAAAAATAAAAATAAAATAAAAAATAAAATAAAATAAAATAAAATAAAAATAAAAAATAAAAAAAATAAAAAAATTTCTATTGTGAGGTGTATTGAAACATAAATGATTAACACACACTTCTAGCATTTTTGTGAAATTTGAGTATCTTGGTGGAGTAGTTGAGCGGAATTATTTTATGAAGATTTATTTTCAACCCTAAGCATAGAGCATGACTTATGATGCATCACATTTTGTTGAAGAGTGACTTGAAACACCGGGATGCGATATTTACAGAAATGAGAATTAGTATGATTTATATAGAATGAAGGGCAAGTTTTGAAAGAACATTTTGCACATGCTTACACTTGTAGTGTTCGTCACTAATGTTCATTGATTTAAAATAGGAGAAGTAAACTGCAGGACTACCGAGCCTATATATATATATAAAGGAAAAAAAAAAGAAAAAAAAATATGAAAGCGTTTAAGTTTTCCTAAGTATAAAAGGGCTAGAAACAGTTACCCAAGACTTTGGGGGTTGAGTGTTCAACTTTTAAACAGAGTTGGCGTGAAAACTGCTAGTCCCTTAGGCTTTGAGGTAGTTAGAATCAATAATGATTAATCTTAAGGTTGAAAAATCCTTTGATAAATCATGCTTATTAATGAGGAACACACAAAAGTTTAGCCACACACACATATCTGAGTTCTAAGACATTTGCCCCAATTCTATATGAATAATTGTTGAGACTTTTCTTGTGGATACAACTTCTGGTGTTGAATAGTCACGAATCGATTTTTTTGTGAGAATTCAGAATTATGCTTGATTGTTTTCATTTGACTTTTGAGCTTTATGCAATGTTCATCTCAATTAATTTTCACCATTTTGCTCAAGGATTAGCAAAAGTCTAGTTGGGGGTGTGTTTGAGCTGAAAAATTGCATATTTTAGCTATTTAAAACCAATGTATTTCAACTGCTTCATGACATTATTATTGGTTTTAGATGGAAAAATAGTTAATAAACATAAATTCGAGTTGTGGTTTTTAATTGATTAATATCATGTTTATGCTTATTTTTATAACTATGATTTAATTGGACAATATTTCTTCACATATAAAATATTTTATTTGATAATCTATTTTTCCTTTTAATTTATTTCGAGTGTTATTTTTATTTCCTTATTTTCAGTTTAAATAAAATTCAAAGGATTGAGCCACAGCGCATAGCAGTTGAAAATGTTGAAAGAATTGTCGGCGGGAATGAAAATCACAGAGCACGTTGAATGAAGAAATATGCTGAAAAACAAAGAATGGCTCTAAACCGCCTTTGGATCGACTGGTTGCTGAATTCTTTGAAAGGAGTGTGAAAGCGCTTGATCTTTGCAATACAACTCGTAATGGGATTAAGAATTTTCGTTTGGCAGAAGCATTTGGAGATTGTTGTGTGCGCTTTGGAGTTTCAGCAGAGGGCGTTGGGCGAAGGCCAATTATGACGTGTAAGGAAGGCTATCGGTGGACAACACATGCAACTTAAAGTCATAGAAGTAGGCTTGGTTTCATTGAAGAAAAAAAATGGAGACTTACGGAACACTTGCGGTCAATTCTTACGGAAAGTAGAGCAGAAAAATAAGAAAAGGGAAGTTGAGGAGAGCTGGACGTTGGGGGAAAGAAAAGAAAAAAAAAGAAGAGAAAGAAAATGGAAGGAGGTGGTCTGGACATATACGGAAAGGAGGGAGAGATCGGAGGTAATTGATTGTAATTGGCTGCTACTTTTATATATGGAAAGAGACGTGGGATTACGTAAAGCTAAAGAACACCAACCGAAAGAAGAAAGGGACGTAGGCGGAGGAAAGAGTAGAGAATTTGATTTCTTCGGCTTGGGATTTTGACTTGAGAAGAGGTTAACGAGGTGGAGTTTCAACATTTACGGAAAGCAGGTTGAAGTGATGAGGTGGCCTGAAGGTTTGGAGAGGAACTGAGAAAAAAGACGTAGGGAGTTTACGTTAGAGAGGGGAGCCTTATCTCTAGTTTTAGACCGAAAGAAACGAGGCACCAGACACACTTCGTCGGGGGGACTTCGTTCTAGCATGGGACGGAGAGGAACCAGAATTTTTTGAGGTGAGTGGGGGACTTGTGAGAAGTCTGAAGCTCTTGTGAGAGCAGCTGGACGGCGTCACAGTAGGTGGTCTCTTGGGCTTGCTAGTTTTGATCTGACCGAGATGTAGACGGAAAAACAGAGGGAGATGTTGGACTGCTTACCCGTGAAGACACCATGTTCCAGCGCATCCAACCCGCACCACTCTGTTTATCTAAACCAGAACAGAGCATTGAGTTCTGTTACTTTTCAGAAGAAGTTGAACTGAAGGAGCAGGAAGTTTGAACGGCTGAGAGGCTCAAGTTGTTTGGAAGTTAACATGAAGCTAGGAGAAACGAACGAGACTTGAGTTGACGCTGGCAGTTTACGTAAAGCTGAGAAGAACTTTTGGGGAAGGAAGCTTACGGGTTTTAACTGGAAATACTCACAGTTTTTGCTAGCTCTTTAAGTTTCTCGCATGACTGGAAATTAATGATCAAGGTCTACGAAAACCAGTGGAGATTTCTGTTTGGTTGAGACTTGGTTTGTAGCCTTGGTAAACACCGAACGGAGCTCTAGTCTTTGCGAAACCGAGAGGGAGTTTCTTTTTATTTAATTTTCTGTTTTAAGATATAAGTTGTTTTCATTTTAACTTGTATTTTATTTTATTTTTATCATGTTGAATGTTTATTTAATGGCACTTGTGATGAACATGGTTGGCTAAATTTTCATACTAAGGTTAGAGGTGAAGTTTAATGATTTGAAAATTGTTTTCGGATCGTCGACAAATTTATTTTGTGAGTTTGATCGATTGAATGATTTTATTATTGGATAATTTGATTATCTATATATTTATCTTGATTCATTGTGATTTCTGAATACAGTGAATGCTTGAGAAATCCTTGTGATAGTCAAATAAATTTGTAAGCATTTTAATCATCAATCGTTCATGCTCGATCATTCATAACTATTTTTCTTGACCTTAAATGCTAAATCTTCCAATTAAACGGAATCATTATTCTAGTTTAATTGAAGCAATTCGATCGGAAACAATATTTTAAATTATTAAACGGATCCTCGAAACCTTAGTCTTTTTTCATATCAATACAGCTTATCCTTTTAGTTTTGTTTTGTCACGACAAAAATCATTATTTCTATAATCTCATTTTAGTTTCAATCACACATCTCTTTTAGTATTTTAGTTTCATTTGTTTGAGAGAATTTTTCACATTAGTCAATCCCTGTGGATTCGATCTTGTAAGGTACTACAACACCTGTATACTTGCAGGTAAAACTGTACTAAATTTTGGTTCATTAATTTGAGTTAAAGTTTAGGCGCAACAATGCCTTCATTGCCAACCATATACTATCCACTGTTTCGAAATGAACCTCCATCTGAGCCTTACACCTACGCAACCGTAAGTACTGGGCAAGTTGGTTGACCCCAAAGGCCAGACTCTTTGGGAGAGAATGGAGTCTAAAGATGATTGAGAAGTCAAGAGAGCACCCTCTTTACGGAAAAGCCAGCAACTATATTTGGATTTGTATCAAGACCAAACTAACATTTTAAAATTTTCATAACCAAGGCTTTGATATTTTTGTTTATTTGAAATTTAAATCCTTATTCAAATAAAAAAAAGGTTCTATACAAACATGTAACACCTCACTCCCCTTGATTAAAAATAAAGTCACTTTTAAAAAATTCTCAAGTGCCGGATTGCTACTATTGACCTTAACTTAAAATATTTTCTTTTACTCTAAAGGAAGCACAAGGTACAAAGAAACTATAAATAAAATCATTCTTTATTAAAATACTGAGATAAAAAAAGGGAGTGCGATTTATTAAAATTTCTCAAAGTCCGTGCCATAAAAAAATTATAACTTAAAACCTATGTACATGATCTAGGCCACTGTCACACCTTCTTGCAGTGAGTCTCGTCCTGTGGTTCTCTCCTCATAAATATTCTAACCTAGGGTGGTTTAAAAACATAAAAACAGACCAAAATGAGTCGATAACTAAGTAAGAAACTCATAATAATGTAAACATACTTAACATAAGGTTTTTCATAAAATCTCATTATGAGAACTTAAAATCATGATTGTTCATATGTATACTATGACATGCATTATTTATCTTGGCTCATCTGACTTATCTTACTTATCATACTGGCACACACACATAATCCTATGTGCAAGGTTGTGCATCGGGCCAACATCTTACAGCCGCAAAGGGAGCCACTAATAGTATTCTAACATTTTATGGTAGACCACACTTAGGTTTGTAGCTTGCACATCCACCCATAAATTCGTATTGGTACTATGGATCTTAATGACCATCTTATTAACTCTTCTAAGCTTATATTACACTTGTTCTTATGAAAGTTTACGTGTCTTATGCAACATGAGATGCATAATCTGTACATAAATATAATATACAGAATGGAACATGATGAATGACATGTTTGCAAATATCATGACATGCATGGTACGTAAACAACGACTTCCAAACTATTGGCTTTAATAATAATTGATCGGTGCAAAACTGCAAGTGCACAGTATCGTAGTTTTATAATAAAGTGATAAGAAGAGTATCGTCCTCAGGGATTGGTACCTTACTTTTGCCAAATACTAAAATTATACTAATCTCGATTTTATCTAGAGGAATCACTAGGATTTTTGTAGTTGCAAATTAAACTAAGATCAATGCAAAGAGAAATATGCAAAGGAAATAAAACCAACGTTTGAAGATCAAATTAATGGGAAAGAAAACTTCTAGGAAATCGATTTCACCTAATTCTTCACTATGCTTTTCTCATCCAACTAATTTAAGTTAATTTTTTTTGTCTATTAGCAAATCTCTAATTCATCCAAAAGCATCTTTCGATAGTCAATTGAAAATTATTTTTGTTTATCAATTCACACAAGAATATGCAAATTAAATAATCAAGAAAGCAATAAGACCAATGATTTAATTACTACATAGGTTCATACAAGTCTTTCGATCTCTATACTTACTTATGCTGAAATATTCAAGATCTACCCTATAATTCCCTCTTTCGATAGCAAATCACAAGATTAAATATCATCTAATTAATGGCCAGTTAATTAGAAGCAATAAATTCAAAATAAATCAAATAAACAAAGAGAGAATTGCATTAAATTAGCATAGACAATCAAGCATAGTTCGGAAATAGGTTACATCGTTTTCCTAGAATAAAGGAAATTTAGCTCATACTAGAAATTGAATTCAACATAAACGAATTAACCATAATTGTTCTGAGAATATTGAAAGAAAATAAACGCTGAAAAATACTCCTTGCAGCCGCAACTCGTCTTCAAAAACTCAAGGAAATGATTCAATGCCTTTCTCCCGTCTGTGCTCATGTATGATTCCAACGTACGTGCAATATGTGGAATTCTTTCTCAAAAAACAGATGAATTGAATCCTCCTAGCTGCGTTTTTCCGTCCCAAAAAGTGTTCTCCAGTCAAAAGGTACGGCCATAAAGTGAAAAATCACTTTTATATGGTGTGACGGCGGAAAACCCTAGATCTGTCAAAATACGATGTTCGCTCGAGCGGGGTGTCGAGCGAACATCGAGCGGTCGACTCTGCCTAACTTCACTTGAGCGACTTGTTGAGCGCACCTCGAGCGTTCAACTCTACCTGATTTCGCTCGAGCGGCCAATGTCTCCGCTTGAGCGATCTTTGTATTCTCGCAACCCGCTCGAGCTCACTGTCGAGCGGAGGTCGAGCGTTTGAATCGCCTGAATTCGCTCAAGCGATCTTGTAAATTTGAAACATGAAATTTTACAAGTCATCAAATACCCCCAAACTTACAACTTTGTTTGTCCTCAAACAAAAAGAAAAGCAAATGATACTTTAGGCAATATCAACTCGACCCCAAAGAGAAGTATCATCACTCACCAAGCTTTTATGAATTTAGATTTCATCACTAGTATCTTACTCTTTTAACATCAAAGATAGCAAGAAAATCAATAAAAAATTTTGCAATTTATCAAGCAAGAGTTAGGCGTTTACTTCAACCTAAAGCTAAGACCTTGAGTGTGTGTGTGATATAGTCAATTTAACCTCAAACCACCTGCAAACTCAGATAAAAGTAGAACAACCAAAATCAGAAGAATTCTCTTAAAACTTAACCCCATAAGTCCAATTTTCAGAAATCCTCTCCACTAATATAGTCAATACCAAAATCAGAGATCAAAAGGTCTTTAATAAGGTTGTAATGATAGGCCACAGGGTAAAGGTTAAGAAAGAACTGGATATGGATAATCAAAGCAAACTGGGAAAATATTTTGTGAAAAGAACACTAAAAGAGATTTCCACATGATTGAAATCATAGCTCTTTCTTGGCGATATGCTCATACTTGTGGCATTATTGTTGCCGTAATCACTGATGCAATACCAACAATTCCCTTAACAAAATTTGAGGTGATTCACACTCCGCTTAGTGACTTCTTTTTCTTTTGTTTTTCTCTTCTTCTTCTTTTTTTTTTCTTTTTCTTCTCTTTTTTTTTTCCATCTATCTTTCTTCTTCTTCTTCTTTTTCTTCTTTGATCAAACAGAGCAAACATAATACAGTTCATCATGAAACAAATTTTCTCTTTTAAATGTAACTCCCCACCAAAGTATTTTCTCAAACTATCAAAGGTAGATTCATTGTTTTTCAGGCTTAGAGCGGGCATGGTTTATGTATTTCAAAAAATAAATAAAGGCTTATGTAACATAAGGCTCAAGGGGGTTGACTATGAAAACACACCATATAATGATGGCATGATATTTAGGACGGCTAGGAAAGCTTTTTGGTTTCCAAAGAAATGCCTAGATCATTCCTCTAATATTTGTTCTCAACTAGGATTTCGCCTCAAGGACCCATCATGGATTTTAGAGCAAAGCAAAATCGAACTTCCCTCTTTTAATTAATTCAACTTCTTCTCTTCATAAGCAAAATGGAAGAAGAGAAAAATGACTATGTGCTCAATTGTGTTCAAGGTCAAAGATTTAAACCAAAGTAACCACAAAACTCCACTTGACATAAAAGAAATTTTTGAAATTTTTTCTCAAAACCATCTTTAATCACAAATTTCAGAGTTATAGAGACTTCAATCTTACTCCAATGCATGCTTGGTAAGAGAATTAAACAACCCATCAACAACCCAAGACTTAGAAAACAAGAGGATCAAATGACTATAGGAATTCACACCCCCAAACTTAAACTAAACAATGTCCTCATTGTAATGCAAAAGTAAAAAGGA
>QGSO01000712.1:42030-82030 GCA_011037825.1 Carya cathayensis | reverse complement strand
CTCCAGATCAAGAGGGATAATATCACGCGATCTAGCACGGCGCATCCAACGTCAAAAACACACCTGCAGAACAATAAAATATAAGAACAACTTAAAATAAAATTCTAAATTAAAACCAAGATTACTTTGTATCAATATTGACAAATAGAATAAGAATAAACCAATCCCCGGCAATGGCGCCAAAAACTTGATCGGTGCAAAACTGCAAGTGCACAGTATCGTAGTTTTATAATAAAGTGATAAGAAGAGTATCGTCCTCAGGGATTGGTACCTTAATTTTGCCAAATACCAAAATTATACTAATCTCGATTTTATTTAGAGGAATCACTAGGATTTTTGTAGTTGCAAATTAAACTAAGATCAACACAAAGACAAATATGCAAAGGAAATAAAACCGACATTCGAAGATCAAATTAATGGGAAAGAAAACTTCTAAGAAATCGATTTCACCTAATTCTTCACTATGCTTTTCTCATCCAACTAATTTAAGTTAATTCTTTTTGTCTATTAGCAAATCTCTAATTCATCCAAAAGCCTCTTTCGATAGTCAATTGAAAATTATTCTTGTTTATCAATTCACACAAGAATATGCAAATTAAATAATCAAGAAAGCAATAAGACCAATGATTTAATTACTACATAGGTTCATACAAGTCTTTCGATCTCTATACTTACTTATGCTGAAATATTCAATATCTACCATATGATTCCCTCTTTCGATAGCAAATCACAAGATTAAATATCATCTAATTAATGGCCAGTTAATTAGAAGCAATAAATTCAGAATAAATCAGATAAACAAAGAGAGAATTGCATTAAATTAGCATAGACAATCAAGCATAATTCGGAAATAGGTTACATCATTTTCCTAGAATAAAGGAAATTTAGCTCATACTAGAAATTGAATTCAACATAAACGAATTCACCATAATTGTTCTGAAAATATTGGAAGAAAATAAATGTTGAAAAATACTCCTTGCAGCCGCAACTCGTCTTAAAAAACTCAAGGAAATGATTCAATGCCTTTCTCCCGTCTGTGCTCGTGTATGATTCCAACGTACGTGCAATATGTGGAATTCTTTCTCAAAAACAGATGAATTGAATCCTCCTAGCTGTGTTTTTCTATCTCAAAAAGTGTTCTCCAGTCAAAAGGTATGGCCATAAAGTGAAAAATCACTTTTATATGGTGTGACGGCGGAAAACCCTAAATCTGTCAAAATACGATGTTCGCTCGAGCGGGGTGTCAAGCGAACATCGAGCGGTCGACTCTACCTAACTTCGCTCAAGCGACTTGTCGAGCGCATCTCAAGCGTTCAACTCTGCCTGATTTCGCTCGAGCGGCCAATGTCTCCGCTCGAGCAATCTTTGTATTCCCGCAACCCGCTCGAGCTGAGGTCGAGCGTTTGAATCTGCCTGAGTTCGCTCGAGCGGCCAAAAGCCTCCGCTCGAGCGATGTTGTAAATCTGCAACATGAAATTTTGCAAGTCATCAATAATATATATAACTAGCTAACATATGCTAACTATAATTTATGATCAAGCTACTTACCTTATAGTGTTGCTTCTTAAAATTTCTGACACAAAATCGATCATGGTGCTAGACTGGGAAGATTATAATTTTTTTCCAAATAACATGTAAAATGAAGATATTTATAGGGAGATTTGGGAGAGGGTAACGACTAGCTTGAATTGGATTCGATTAATACATGTAGTGACACTAATATGCTAAAGACACATTCGTGATCATCTAACAAGAGAGGTTGAATTTAAGAATATGATCTAGTAGTTCATTCAATATAGGATTGATAGTTACTAAGATTGCGTAGGGGACTTCAATCAGTGATAATTTTAAATTGAAATAATTTCTAATGGATAGTATTTAAATTCTAAAATGAGTCTAACTCCTTCAATAAATAATAAATGAGATTTAACCTAATTATTGAGTCTAATTAAAAAACTTCTAATCAACCTCAATAATTTATCGCTCATGGGTTTATTTAATATAGCCTACTTCAATAAATAACTCCTTCAATAAATAATAAATGAGATTTAATCTAATTATTGAGTCTAATTAAAAAACTTCTAATCAACCTCAATAATTTATCGCTCATGGGTTTATTTAATATAGCCTACTAAATATAGTTGAGGTCCAATAAAAATTATCAATATTATATTCTAACTTTAGAATTATTAGGTCAAGTCGTTACAAAACGTGACTTGAAAATTTAAATTACTATAAGAATTTGAGCTTTTTTCAATGATTTTAGTTTTGTTGTTAAAAAAATTTGCCAGAATATATTAATATTTGCAGTGAAATTTAAATCGCTGCAAAAACTAAACATAGCTACAGCAATAATGAAAATGAGGGATGTCACATTGTCACTTACTTTCCTTACAGTGATTCAAAAGCTTTTAACTTCGTAAGATCTCGCTGCAATCTCCAAATTAATATCCCAATTCCCAACAACTTAAAATTGTTGGGAAAGATACGGGCACCAAAATCCATTTTTTTCATCCCCCTGCGCCTTACCCATTTTTATTCATAGTACCTTCTCCACCTCCATGTTTTTCCCCAATCTTTCAACAACCTGCAACTAAAATCCCTTCTGCTGAATTCATACGTAGACACAGCGATAATCTCCATTGCCGAATACATCCCAAAGCTCCGTCTTTGGCCTCCACTACATTTTCCTTCTCCATAGAAGCTAGGGTTGTCGTTTCCTTTCCAAAACCAAAGTTGTGCCTCCATCGATCGCCTTACCCATTCAGAGTTCAAGGTACCCCCTTCTCCACTTCCACATTCTTCCCAATACTTCGGCTACGTACAATTAATTCCCTCCAACCGTCTCCTCCACCCCTTCCATCTCTCCCCAATCCCTCTTCTCCCTCGATCCCCTCTCTTCATGCCTCCACACAGTCGCCACTGCAAACCGCCGTCAACCCACCATCACCGTCCACTTCCACAGTTGCCGGCCAACCCAGCCAAGCCCCTCCCTCAAATTCTTTCCTCCCTCAGATTCCCGGTGCCACCTTGTCCGTAGCTGTCGCATCACCTCCAGCTACCAGCATTGCTAACACACCCCCCCCCCCCCCCAAAAAAAAAAAAAGGTCCCCAACCCTTCCACTGAAGCTCTCCCTCTCTCTCACCGTCAATTTGCTCTCCCCCTCATGGGTCTTGCTCAAGCACCCGAAATAGGCGATGCCAGTGAAAAAGTCAAACATGGGTATGCAGAGTAGCTCCAAGTGCTTTTTTCTTTTTTTCCTTCTTCTTCTTCTAAATATATACCTAATATTGGTGTTTGATTGTGAAGCATGGTTTGAGTCAATTCTTTAGAATATTGGTCAAAAAACAAAAATTAGATTTTCCAATTCAAATCTAGTAAAGTTTAGGATGTCTTTGATTTTGTAATTTTGTCCCTAGTTTTGGTAAGTTAATAACAAAACTCAAGCCAAGCGACTATATTAGTACTTGTTGTTTTCTTCATTTAGCATTTGACATATTGGGGGGAATTCATTTAGCATTTGTGATCGATCTGATTAATAAACAAGTACTACAAGATCAGTTGGATCATATATATATATATAGTCCTACATCAATATGGTTAACTTTTTGGAAAAGTCTCTTTAAATTTTGTCCTAGTTGTGAGGTTTTTCATATGAAAATTATATTTTAATATGGTAAGTGTGTCTATATATATATGAATGAAAGTTTCTTCCTGTTTTTGTGGTCCAAACTTTGTAGCATCATTTGATCATTACAATATGAAGCTGAAGTGGCTACTGATATTTCCTCAATTACTAACCTATCTGCTTCAATAATTAGGTGAATTAATTATAGCATAGATACATACATATATATATAGTTTCTTCTTTTTGGGAAAACATTAAAGCTAGCTAGATAGCTCTTTTTGTTCCTGATCATCAGCCAATTCAGAGTTTCATTTTTTAAATTAACCCTAATTAATCTTGACGCAATGGCAGCAATATTTTTGTTCCCATGCATGCATGTAGAAACTTATAACCGACAGAACATGCTACAATATTAATTACTTTTAAGATAATANTTCCAATTCAAATCTAGTAAAGTTTAGGATGTCTTTGATTTTGTAATTTTGTCCCTAGTTTTGGTAAGTTAATAACAAAACTCAAGCCAAGCGACTATATTAGTACTTGTTGTTTTCTTCATTTAGCATTTGACATATTGGGGGGAATTCATTTAGCATTTGTGATCGATCTGATTAATAAACAAGTACTACAAGATCAGTTGGATCATATATATATATATAGTCCTACATCAATATGGTTAACTTTTTGGAAAAGTCTCTTTAAATTTTGTCCTAGTTGTGAGGTTTTTCATATGAAAATTATATTTTAATATGGTAAGTGTGTCTATATATATATGAATGAAAGTTTCTTCCTGTTTTTGTGGTCCAAACTTTGTAGCATCATTTGATCATTACAATATGAAGCTGAAGTGGCTACTGATATTTCCTCAATTACTAACCTATCTGCTTCAATAATTAGGTGAATTAATTATAGCATAGATACATACATATATATATAGTTTCTTCTTTTTGGGAAAACATTAAAGCTAGCTAGATAGCTCTTTTTGTTCCTGATCATCAGCCAATTCAGAGTTTCATTTTTTAAATTAACCCTAATTAATCTTGACGCAATGGCAGCAATATTTTTGTTCCCATGCATGCATGTAGAAACTTATAACCGACAGAACATGCTACAATATTAATTACTTTTAAGATAATATCCAAATACCATATTTTAACACCATATCTTTAGGGAGTGCTTGATTGCTCACATGACCTTCAGGCCAGGCATGGGGTTTTAACATCACAACCACCATTAAAGTTGCCCTAGATTAAGAGTGGTGATTATGAAAGATTATCAATATGTATAGGGTAGGGGGAGATCTAACTAGAAAGCAATTCTTAAATAGCCACCTTTTCGATGATGGAAAACCTTAATTGGTTAATAGCATCGTGCAGAAACATCTTGTGCATTAACTTCCTGCATGGAATCTCATGTAGTTTGAGAAAATTCAGGGTATAATCCAATATCTTTAGGCATGAACCCGCTAGAGAATCATTGGAATCCCATGCAAACTATGGGTTGGTTTTGCAAAAATTTTAAAGTCTTAGGACACAAAGATTCAGAAGAGCATTTCCATGCAAACTATGGTGGAGATTCAAATTATTGTTAGAATATGCTAGTTCATAGGTAATTATATCTACCGCAACTTGCCATTATTTTTATTGCTATCTTTGCAGCACACTCATATAGATTTTTTTGTAAGTGAAGGGGGTTATATAGTTAATTTGATTTGTGGTTTGCATGGGTCTTTTTCTCTGATGCAATTTGTTTACTAGGGTGTCTTTGAATTTTAACTTTGTGCTTTGGTTACAAGCTGTGCAAGGTGGTGGGAAAATAGATTTGAAGGGCCTTTATTCTGGATTGATTGGAAATCTTACCGGTGTCTTACCTTAAGTATCCTGTTAAAGCACATGAATTTACTTAGGTTTAGGGTTCATAACTTCATATATCAATATCTTATATGAATTGGGTTTGCATCTCCTTTTTTATGTTACTTATGAATTGGGTTTGCATCACCCTTTGTAGCATAACTGCTATGAGCTAGGATTAGAACATTTGAAATCACACTTATATATTTTGGAGATAAATATCATGATACAAGGATTAAACATCTTCTTCCTCTGTTACAAGGAATAAGAACCGGTTCATTATACAAGGATTAGATTATTTTTGAGATCAATATCATGCAGAATTCGTGCGATCTACTAATTGAAGAAGTGGGATGATTTTCTACCTTGTTTTCTTCCATGCCGACAGTTTCTACAAAAAGGTTCTGCTATAGTTTTAGCAATATTTCTTCCTCTATTCAAATCACTTTTCAATTATATTTAGGCCTCCATTTTTATGTGTTAAACTAGTAGAGATCAGTATATATAATTTTACCTTCTACTCAAGCTAATAACTAAGTAAACAACTAAGGATTTCATTAGAATTTTCTGGTTTATCAAGAACTATCTATTCTTGTGTTTATGCTTTGTCTACACATAAATCATGCTTCTTTCTAATTTTTCTAAATGCTAGTTCATTGCTTGTGCAGTTGTGATTATAGTTGAAGGAGGGGGGTTTTGAAACAGGTATACAACTAACTTTTTGGTTTATCAAGCTAGTGCAGAAAATTTGACATGACTTTAGCTCTGATTCCTCTTAAGTTCTAGCCCCTTAGTTTGCCTTTATCTCATCTCTTTAACTCAACCTCAATACGTGGCATTAAGTCCTTAAGAATACCAAATGACCTTAAAATCTCAGACCAAAACCAGCTCTAAGTAGTTGAAACTGAGAGGAATAGCAACACATAGCTCCTCTCTTTTCTTTCTACTGATTCCTCTTTAGTTCTACCTCAAAAGTGGTAGCTTTCATTACAATGGACAAGTAGTTAGAAACAGACCTTATAAATCATGAGGGGGAAACCATAAACTACCATAACCTTATAAATAATATTTTTTTGTCATTTTTTTTTCTTCTTCCTAATTTTTTTTTCTTCTTTTGTTTTTTTTTTTTTTTGGTTCTCTGTTTACTCTATTTCCCTTTCACTGTCCCCTTTCGCTGTAAGGGATTATATATAAGGGGGTTGTATTGCTCCATTCAGGCTAGTGGAGTATTTGGTGTTGGATCAATTGTGGGCTGCAAGCTTCAACTGTTTTGCTAGTAAACAGGCAAACACTCGGTGAATGTTTATGACACTACCAATCACTCACATCCAATTAGCATGTATGGTTCAAATGCATGGGCTATCCCAGTTTGCAGCATGTCAAAACCTGCTTTTAATTTTGGAAATCCAATCAGGAAGCATGATTTAAATATTTGTGTGACGCCCCCAAATTCCTCTTGGGATTGAACGGACATCTGAAGCATCGGGACATGCAACACATGGTTACCTACCCCAGTTCATGACATATAAGATGCAATGTTCCTAACATGCATCTAGCATTATGCAATATTCGCAGCGGATAATTTTTTTCTTTTCTTTTCTTGAGCAATACTATGCACCAAACTTATAATATCCCAAATAGTTAAATCTTAATCCAAGCATGCTTAACAAAATAAACATCCACGATTTCAGTATGAGTCTTAGAAGACTATAACCTCAAAAACATGGGAGACCAAACTCCATATTTACATTACCATAAAACACTATTCAGGAAGTTCGTCGAGTAACTCATGTAACTCGACTAACGAGGCCAGAAAACTGTCCAAAAACTAACTTTGGAAGTTGTAAGCTCCGCGTCGTGTCTGCGGCGTCTAGTCAACCTCCTTCAGTCTACGAACGTCTGCTCCCTGCTCTGATCCTGACACATCGCCTACCATTCGGGGGGAATGGTAGTTGGGACTACCACGGTGAGATTTGATTACAAATCTCAGTAAGTTAACAAGAAACTCCCACACAGGTTAAAGATGCATGCATGGCAGTAAAAGCATAAATGCATAAGTAAAGTTGTACATAAGCATAGCATAACTTGAGACATATAGCATAACATAACCTGAACTTAAACGTGAACTGAACTTGACTTAACATGACATGAACTTGAGCTTAAAACATAACATGGACTAGCACCATAACATCAACGTGAAACTTGCAACATAACATGGACATGAACATAACATAACATGAACGTGAGCTTGAATATATCATAAACGTGAACATAACATGATGTGAACATGAACATAACTTGTACGTGAGCATAACATAACATGAACTGGATCTGAAACTTGACTTATCATGCACTTGATCTGAAACTTGACTTAACATAAACTTGGAATCTTATTCAGTTGTCTTGATTAATAACGTGACCATATGGGTGCTACACGGGTCCGCTAGAGCCGTGTATCCCTGCCGATTACCTCATCACAACACAGGTATCTAGACCAGCTGTGAGTGCGTTAATACGTACTCCACAGTTGTTGTGGCCCCACGTATTCTACGTGTCACAATTGCTGTGTCTCACGTAGTGTATACGCCACAGTTGTTGTGGCCCCATACTTCATGCTCCACAGTTGTTGTGGCTCCATGAATACACGTAACATAAAAAATGGCACCATCGGCGTTAGTGCCTGGCGCGCTCCGGTGACCAGTTACTTAGGCCCCATTCGCAACCTGTTGACTGTACTTCATCAACCCAGGGAATTTCACACCTATTTAGACACTCCAGCGTGAACAAAGGAGTTTCACTAGGATATTATCTCATCCTAGCATTTAGGATCGTGATTGACATGAATAACTTAACTTGAATATGATCTGGAACTTATATGAACTTTACATAAGGTGAACCACGCTTGAGTCCGTGGCACCGCATAACATAACTTGTGGTGAACATGCTTAGATCCGTGTCACCCTTAACATAACTTGTGATGAACACACTTAGGTCCGTGTCATCCTTAACATAACTTGTGATGTACACGCTTAGATCCGTGTCATCCTTAACATAACTTGTGGTGAACATGCTTAGGTCCGTGTCACTCTTAAATATCTTATCTTTCTTAATACATGAGATATTATTTAATATCATGAACTTTTCTAACATGGCGTATACTTGTAAATGGCACAATATGATTTAAATATAAACATTCCATGACATACACAATAAACTGATAGTAAGTTAGAAGCTAACTTACCTCGATCGTCGCGTTCTATAAGAATAAAGTGCGAAACACGAGGAACTGTAAAAGGTCATTCTAAAAGTTAGAAATTTCATTACTAACAATTAGAAACATGAAAACAAGCTAACTTAGAGTAAAATTATCATTTAACCCTCTACATGTGGGAAAATGACCATTTTACCCATAATTTAAGGATTTCACATCCTAACTCCAAAAATTTCCAAAATTTACATTCCTCATGTAAATTTTGTCCTAAACTCAAATATCAACTCAGAAAAATTTAAAACAAAACACAACTATGGAAAACACACTATGGCCGAAACATCCATAGGCCATTTCTCTTGATTTTTGTTGCAATTCCTTCCAACTTCAAAACTCATGCTTAAACCAAAATTTTGCAACAAACATCTTCCAATTCTAAGTTTAAAACCATATGTTTTTACTTAAAACATCCATTTAGAAAAATCTAATAATCAACACCAAACTTTTTGTAAAAAGATCCAAGCACTTGAATCACAAGTCTTTGACCTTAAATCAAAACATCTCCAAGAATTCCAAAAATCAAATCTTACTTCTAACATATTCATAACATCATCCTAACATCAACCATGCTTTAAATCATCAAACTAAAGTCACCAAAATCACAAAATAACACTTGGAGTTTTTGGTTTTACACTTAGTCCAAAAACAGAAACTTTTTCCTCAACTAGTTTTGATAAATCTCTTGATCAATGGCTTAAGAAGGTGAGATCTTCGAAATAAAGCATCACATGGTTTAATGATGTGTCTTAAATAGGATCCAACCATCAAACTTAAAATCACATGGCTAAAAATCAATAAACATGGATCTAATCCAAAAACATCAAATCTTAGGCCTAACCGAAATCCTCTTGCATAGAAAAATCATATCTTTGAAATTAATACTAAATATCTCCAAAATAACATCCTAACATGAAAAGAAGAGACTTAGGATCATCATATAAAAATATCAAAGCCTTTAGAGTAAGATCAAACCTCGAAATATTCAAACTTTCTCCAAATAAAAACTGTTTTGCCACTTCCAGTTTTCAAGTTTCTAGATCTAAGAAAATCTATCATCAAAAGCTTTAGTAATGCAACAAAACCTCAATGAAAACTCTTAAACACATGCTAAGAACACACCATAAAATTTTCGGACCAAGATATGTCCATTAGCTTGGTCAAAAACTCCAACACATAACATACTCTCTAGATTCACGTCCAGAATGACCTTTCCATGGTTAAAAATACTTTTGACCAACCAAATGACCATGTAATGATACGAAAAATACATCTACGAAAACTAGAGTCAAAGAGGAACAAATTTTATGAAGGAGTCATTGTGTGAAAATACTTACAAAGGGTCGAAAAGCTCCATGCAAAAAGACCCAGAAATTTGCCCGACAGAGCTCTTTTGGGTTTCTCTCTAAGAACGGGGTGAAGAAATGATTAAAGTGAAGTAAGTGTGTCTTGCACGACTCAAGACTTCTGTAGGGGAATAGTTGGACCTTAATGATCATTGAGTGAAGGTGTAGACATGTGACATAATGTAGAGGATAGTGAGGGGCAAAGGACAACCTACAAAGGCTATGAGACATGGGACTTGATGGGGTGGGTTCCACCATATTATTGAGTGCAACTTGATGCAATGAATGGTCTGACAAGTGGAGGAGGAAACTTCTCCAAGAAGCTTTGTCAAGGTGGCCAAATTCGTGAGCCTTAGTGGGTCTCAACCAAGTGGGCTTCAATTTGGGGTTTAAAGAGGGTTTGGTTAGGGTTTGAGATGCTATTAAGCCCAAATCCAATTTTTCTTGGTCCAATCAAATTTTCAAGGTTTAAAATGTTGGATAAAGATGTCATAATAAGAATTTGAGAAATTAATAGCATGTGGAAGTGATTTAATCAAGTGATTAAACACAATGCTAGAAATTGGATCAAAAGGGTTTGAAGGCCAACTTTAGGGTTTGGGGAAACCGTTTAGGGTTTCGGTTTCAACCAAGTTTTTGGGGTTTCAAATAGATTTCAACCATTTAGGGTTTCACTAGGGTTGAAACCCTCTTTGATCTGACTCAATTTGGTTAATCAGATAAAAAAAAAAGTTTTGCTTAGGTGGCATGATTTCACACATTGATTTCCTTCACAAATCCATCTAATGGTTTCTCTTTGTGCTAGGTATCTAATACTATTCATTATGTGTGGTTAAGATCTTTCCAAGTGTCCAAATAAAACTTATTTAACCTAATTTGGACATTCCATACTGTGATTTTGAAAACACTGCACTTAGTACGCTTATCGAGGTTACTATTCACTCCAAAAAAGTGCATAATAAACTTAGTACCGAAAAATCCTAAATATTCAATTAAACCTAGTGGTGTAGACTATAATGTAATCTGACACTTCTAACTATTTCAAACAATTAAAATCGCATTTCTGCCACCATAGTGAGTGATAAAACTAACTATGTTGACAGACTAGAACTTATACGATTAGCCAATTCGTAAAAACTTATGGGGTTTTCACGAGATTTCTAATGTCTATAGAAATTCCACCATTGAATTTCTAGCGGGCTGTTACAATTTGACCCTAGATGCTCTTAGAATTTGGACCCTAGATTTTATTTTATTTTTTAATTTTAGTTTGGTTTAGGTTAATGTGGAATAGTTTGTGCTAGATATATTCCTCTGTCACTCATTTGTTTCATTGGTCTGATTTACTTGTTTCCTTGTTGAGATTATAGTGTTTATTGTAGTGATTATAGTGTTTGTTCATTATCCAATGTGCTCTGAGTGTGTATTAATTTACAAGAAAAAATAAATGATTTTCATTATCTTGGATGGGCTTGAACTTTGTTGGAGGCTGCAGCAGTTGAAAGTTCAATTAGAATCTGATTTCTCTGGTGCTCTAGCTGGGAATAATGATGTAAATGGTTTTTCCCAAAACATATTGAGATATATCACACTTATATATCATGATGGTCAATCACATGCTTGAATACGGAATGTAGATGGAGCTTATTACCTCTTTGATATTGGTTCATACAACCCCAAGTTGGATGATTGTATTTATCGATGTTTTATATTCCCAAGCTTATGGCATTTCTTTATGCAATAGACTTCTTTTCTAAGCTGGGTACTTGATGTAAGCTATGCGGTTCATATATTCCTGTATGAACTTTCTGTTTCGGTTTTCGTAAACTTGTATCCTTTTTAATGTATGCCATGCTCTAATCTCTTGTAGACTACATAAATTTAAAGTAAAATGACGTGGTAGCTTGTCAGCTCCAACTTTTACTTTGTAATGCTATTTTAATGGGAAGTCAGGCTTATGTTCTAAATTCATGAGATATTACTTTATGATATAGAGGGTCTGTGTCTACTGGCTTGGATTCCTGTAAGAGGTTATGTGATTACTTTATGATATAGAGGGTCTGTGTCTACTGGCATGGATTTCTATAAGAGGTTATGTGATGTCTCTCTTATCAGAAGGTACCAACCTAGTCCAAAACCTCAAGGCACCCATATATGTTAGCAATTTTTAAATTTTTTTTTTTTTTAATTTCACACTTATAAGTTAAAATCATGAATAATCTTTGGATGCTCTTGAAGTAGAAGTATCAGATTACAAAAGTATGTCCATAAGTTATTGTTTATGTAAAGCCCATTACCTAGCAACAAATGTCATTCTCAATCTGATATGAATATTTCAGTAGAGAGAGAAATTACTCAGAAATTCAATAAATTTTATATATGCACCTCATGACGTTGGTTATGAAATTAAATAAACGTGAGTTGAGAATTAAGCCAATTAAATGGTTTTAGGAAAAAACAGAAAAATAAATAATGAATGCTTTCAAAATTAAATATGCTTGGATTTTCATTTTTGTTTGATGCTTTCATTTTATATTATCATGCACAAGTTCCAAATATCGGGAGGATTATATGTGGTTATGATATATGTGGTCAACTGTAAATGGTGGGATGGGGATACGTTGTGTTTGAGTTAAGCTGGGATGAAATATTTAATATAATATGCGTTGGGATGTAATGGTTAAAAAGAGAAGATCTTCTCTTTTTAATCTTTTCTATTTAGTGTATTTATAATATATTGTAACAAATTTTTGTGTGTTTTAGGCTATGAAAGCCATACAGTTTCACTAGTATTTTTTTTTATTTGCTAACAGACTATTGTGCTTTTCTTGCTTGCAGGTAGAACCTATTTTGCTAATAGATAGAGCTAGAACCTATAGGAGGAGGTAGGATAGATGGAGACTATAGATAGGATAGATAGAGCTATAACCTATAGGAGGAGACAGGATAGGATACCTAGAACCTTTTTTTTTTTAATTTGTTAACGATTATTGTGCTTTTCATGTTCGTGTTGGATTAATGGGATTGTAATATATGGCCACCCCTGAAATAGGTTCATGAACTCATTATCTAAAAAATACTAAAATGTCATACTAGAAGTTAAGACCCGTTTCTTTCAAGTTGGGGATTCAAAGCAATAAAGGAATGAAAATAATGCTGGGTGGAGCTTGGCTGAACCCAATCTATACTGATCAAGTATGATTCAAATGAAAATTGGAATAAAATGGAGGTTTGGTTGCAACAAGATAGTCCAGGTGAGTAAAGGTGGGTTATAAAAAAAATAAAAAAAAAAGATAAGGTTGTCTCTTTGCAATTTATTGAAATATCCTTTCATATAACTCCAAGAAAAAGAACTTACAAATTGTATTTGTGCAGATTGTATGAATCAACTGGTTGATGTTTTCTTCTTGATAATTAATTTTCCTAGACATGTTTAAGTGGAGAGATTAATAGAAGAGAACATGGATTAAAAGAAGAGAACAAGGCAGCATTTCATATAAGTCTACCATCACAGATTCACTTCACAAGGTTAACATTTCTTCTCTTCTTTTTCTTCCTCTTTTCTATTTAATTTGTGGAATATGTGGATGAAAGAAGGGACTTGGCATTTGAGGGTGTTAATTTAGTAGCATTTTTATTGATGCTGTCTTTAAACAAGATACCCTTGGTTCATTTAATCGACCGATTTATTCCTAATTCAAGATCATGAACTTGTAAATAAACCAAGATCATGAAGTTTTATATTGAGCTGCACTTGTCGCCTTGATGTAGCGTGTGTTTCTTTGGTTGAAATAGATATAGAATTCCTTGTTAGTGACTTAAGGTTCAGCAAATGTTACCACATACAGTTTACAGTTTTTCTCTTCTACCTATTGAAAAACAGAGAGTAACAGGTATAGAATTCATGTGTTGATTGACATGAAAAAAAACCTATATTTTCTAGCTTGTCCTGTGGTAAGAAGTTTTACTTTGGCTTTGCTAAGAAATTCCATTCTAGCCATATACTTGATCCATGATGGACTTTGCCTCAGGTTAATTTAACTATTGTCTTTCTACATTAAAAGTTGCTGCATTTAGGGAACAAGCGTTTTTCTCATTTTAGATAGGCCATTGTATTGGAGTGCCACATGGCCAAGGGAAGTTGGAATTCTAGCAAGGCAGTTTTTACACAATGCATATAAGGTTTATCTTCTAGAATGAGTTTGCACACATGCACTTACTGTTGCAAATTGATGGCTGCCCTATTTCTCTTTTTGGTGGCTGAAAACTTGATGCTTATGTAATCTCCTTTCCATAATTGTGATTGACAAGGTAATTATTGGATCACCGGATCTGAAAGCAAACCAATTTATAGTTCAAGTTGTTGAAGTTGTGATGGAGGAAGGGAAACATAATTGTGCTTTAGACCAACTAGGGATGTTTCTTGTTTATTGTGCTTTTCTTGCTTACAGGTAGAACCTATTTTTGCTGATAGATAGAGCTAGAACCTATAGGTATCGCAAGTTATGCATTATTTGGTTTTTTTTTTTTGCTTTTGCTATACTAGGAATATCGTTTCTTGTTTTTTAGAATGTTTGGTTTTATTTGCTAATTTGTGCATGTTTATGCCTTGTATATTAGTCAAACTTATTAAAGAAATTGTCTTCTAACTGAAATTCTAATCACACTAATATAAGTTTGTTGGTGATGAAAAGTAGGGTATGGTACTTAGCAGTTTTTTATAAGCCCCCATGTAAATCTGGGTATTGGATATTGGAGGTGACCGATGGATTACTCAAATTCAGGTTTGCTAACATGCTTATTTTGCTGACATTATGTTGATTTAAACATAATATTACAACCCATTAATTCATATGACTATATATATTTAATTTCCCCTCAATTGTCAACACAGCGAATGCACTGCTCCTTTATAACTGCCGTGATGGTGTGTACTGATGCATTTTATGTATACTTGCTAGATTGGTGTGTCCAGATGGAAATATCAAATATCCAACAAGTATGAGCGTTGATGCAGTCTTGTGAGGAGTTGTTTTGTCTACCCCTCATGCCCAGGTGCATATTATTATACATTACTAGATATAATTTATAAAGGTAGAGGAGCAACACAGTAGACATATTTGAATGAATGTTAATTACATTTTCGGATCTGTTTGACTTTAGTAGTGTATTGGTCCACCCAAGTGTATTGCCCATTTCTAATTAGTTTTAATTTTTTTTCTCTGGTATCACTACAAGAAATTTGGTGTGTATAATTTACATGTTTTGTTTAGCTCTTTATTTTCTCTTAACCACAAAGGTTGTGTACATTTGACTACAAAGTTGTTTAGCCCTTTATAGTATACTTTTGTGCATTGTATGATAAGGATGTTGTGTGTTTTAGGCTATGACAGCCATACAAGTTCATCTATATTATTATTTTTTAATTTTTTAAAAGACTATTTGCAGCGACTTTTAATCTTCGCCAAAGGTGACTTTTGCGCTAGAAATAGTTTTATAAACAATCCCAGCGATTATGAAAACGCTAGCAAAATTTTTTCCAGCGATTTTTTAATTGCTGGGATTGTTTTATAAAAGCAAAAGGACTTTTCCCAGTGAGTTGAAAATCACTGGGAAAAGTTTTGCCTGTGTTTTCATAATTGCCGCTATTAAATTTTCTAGTTTTATAACTCAGTTGTGGCAATTATAAAAACGCTGGCAAGAATTTTCCCAGCGATTTTTTCCTGACGAGTTAAAAATTGTTGGGAAAAGTTTTGCCAGCATTTTCATAATTGCCGCTATTAAATTTTCTGGTTTAATAACTCGATTGCGTCGATTTCTGAAATTGTTGGCAAAGCTTTTGCCAGCTATTTTTTAATCGTTGTTATTGAGTTTTTTGGTTTTATAACTCAATTGCGGCGATTAAAAAATTGCCAGCAAATGTAAAAATATTAGCGGTGATTTTTTACTTCTGCCGCAGTAAATCAAAAGTGGAGGAATAATACCAGAGAACAGGCAGGGATTTTAAAATCGCTCGGATTGGTATTTGGCGGCAATTTTTGGACTTTTCCTGAAGATTATGGTGACTTTTGTTGTAGTGAATATTACTTATAAACATTACAAAGTTATAAAATAACATTTAATTAGCGAATGATTAACGTCCAGGTTAAAAACAAGTGTTACACTCATGGATTATAAAAGTTAGTAACTAAATGCTCCTAAACTTAAATCCATTTACATCACGCTTGGTATATATAAAAGATTATATAATAAAAGTCATAAATCTTAAGTACTTTGCTTAAAAAGAACATCTAAAAAATAATTGTTAGTAGCATTTATTTAAAAGAGTACAGAACAGTGTTGTTCTACAAACACTCAATGCTGAAACTAAAACAACATACATTTCAACTCCTTAAGCCTCGGTCATGTCATCCGTCTAATTAGCATTCTGTTATTCAGCATACCCAAAGTTCTCCTCACCTGGGTTAGGTGCACATAAAAACAAAAATGAGTTGAGCATTTATGTAGTAAACATAATCACAGTCTAGATTTTTAGTTAAGCATTAATTGTCTCAATCAACATTAACATCATTTCATACATAACATTAAACCATAAAGAAAAGCTTAAATTTCTAAACCTAATACTCCAAACCCTACTACTCAAAAGTCGAAACGCCGATTGGGTTCATCACTCGGCCATTGGCCACAAATCAAATTACACTTGGCTCACTAACTCACCCAATATGTGCATGATTAACAACCTTAACCCATATTTTATCATCATGGTCCTACTTTAATTCATGTCTACTTAAGTTGCACCAA
Source organism: Carya cathayensis (assembly GCA_011037825.1). Classification (NCBI taxonomy): domain Eukaryota; kingdom Viridiplantae; phylum Streptophyta; class Magnoliopsida; order Fagales; family Juglandaceae; genus Carya; species Carya cathayensis. The sequence goes on along the minus strand of QGSO01000712.1, from coordinate 65,142 downwards.
CCTGCACAGATGTGAACTCATTTTTCTACATTTTCAAGCATTCTTACCCAAACACTCTTACACTAGGATCATGTTCATGGCCTCACCTAGCTTTTGAATCATCAAGAACACACAAATCGAGTCCTCACATACCTCTAGTCATGACATGCCCAACCTCTTCATGGTTCTTCTTTCCACCCTCGACTTTTGTATCCAACCAAAACTTTACACTCGATCCCCTACTCAAGGACATACTTATAGGGTTGAGCACACTCACAGCGCTCGGAAGGGCTCAACCTAATGCACCTACACATGCAGTTTCACTCTAACTCTCAACCTAGGAACTAACACGCACCACACAAGGTTGCACCTCCTAAATTAGTAGGTTAGGAGTCTAAATACAAGAGAGAGAGGGAAAGAGTGTCAAATACTAGAGGATGAGGTTGGGTCTGCCACACGCGAGACGGTTGCCAAAGTTTGCAAGTGGTTGAGTCTTTGAGGATCGCACCAACGCAAGGGGATCACACGGTGTAACAAAGGACTTTTCAACCTAGAGTGAGTCATCCATCCAATTCCTATATTCAAAGGGAGCCCAACAAAGAGAGAAGAGAATGAACTGGGAGTTGGCGCCTGTTTGCTTGCTTTCCAAGCCATCCTGGCAGGCTCTTCCAGTTGATTAGTCTCATACCACAAAGCCAAGCCCTGAGGAGTGGATTTTGTATTGAAATTTCCACTTAGAGAGTCCTCCAAATCAGAGAGTCTGTGCAATTACCTACTTGAAAAGGTATGATAGCTTTGATATGGGGTTTCAAGTTCATGGAGGTTAGCTCCACAAAGTTACTCAACTTCCAATTTCCATCTTCATCAATGTAATTAAAGACCCGAGCATTAAGACTAGCAGGTGGAATTTGCTGGGTTGCTATGTCCACCAGTGGGCCTGTGCCGGGTAAGCATGAAATGTGCAGCAATCATGTAAAGGCAAGAAAGACCAGTGCAGAAGGTAAGAAAGAAGAGCTAAAGAGCTTGGTAGCTCGGGTGAAGGTGAAAGTGAGTAACGAGCATAAGGCAAGCAACAGTCGAGAACAAGACCTGTATGGATGCCACAGACTTCTCGCCATCTAGGCCACCCCTGTTTGGTTCCAGTAGGTAAGGTGTTACTATAGTTACACCAAGGTAAGGAAGCCACCTTGTTGCCCTCTTGATCTAACCTTTTTTTCTTCTTCTTCTTCTTCTTGATCTAACCTATTAACATAAAGAAAGAAGGTAACTTAAGTAATTAACAAAATTATTAAGAAAACACTATGCATGTATATATAGAAGCATGTCATGTAATATTATATTTGTTTTGAGTTTAATATATTAATTAAGATTTACATTCTGCTTATCGCCACTGCTTTATATATATCTTTTTGCAGCACGAGGGGATCATCGGTGGTGATTAGATTCAAGACTTCTACTTCTGTTTTTAATTTCTGCGAAGAAATGACTACTCAGTGAGATTGGAAACCTTTACTTCACCTCTTTATTACTACAAAGGAAGAATAAACGGTTAAAATACAATTCAATCGGTATAAAAGAATCCATGACTTCTAGCTGTATTTTTTAATTTATATTGTTTTCAGTTATTCGTGGAATAACGTATTATTGATGGTAAAATTAAATTTTGTTTATTGTTTAAAGTAATTATAAAAAGGCCTCAAACTATGAACCCATATTTTCCTACAAAACACGAGATATCTGGGTACTGAAGGACAGTCACAAGAGTTACATGCAGAAAGGAAGTATGTGCATCGATCATAAGGCATCAAGAAGAGTGTATTAAGAAGTTGCCTTTATAGCAGTGTTAACATGTGATGAGACGTACTGCACAAGTGTGAATGGAATTACGAAGCTCTTACCTACTGTTTTTTTATTTTTTTTGATAAATTCCTCTGTATTCATTCATTAATCTGAAAACTCATTACAAACTTTTTCCTTATCTATATTACTTCTAATACATCTTGGAACCTCTGCTATCCAAGCTAATTCAGATTGCAGAAATAAAGCTTCTTTAGCTAAGACGTGCTGCCTCATTGCTTTCCTATACACAAATTTGAATATCCATCCCTCCCTTGCCTTCAACACGTTCTTAGCATCTTCAATAACACTAGCATGGATAGAATAATCTTCTTTCCCTTCATTGACTGCTTTCACCATAACTTGAGCATCAGCTTTGAATAGAACTTTGCTGCAATTGAGATCTCTGTAGACTTCCATAGCTTTTCATAAAGCATTACTCTCGGCTACAGCTGGATGTGTTACATATCTTTTTTGTTCTCCAACAACACCCAAGACTTCCCCTTCCTCATCTCTAATGACCACCCCAAGTCCCACCTTTCTTTCGTTTTGATCAACAGCTCCATCCCAATTGGCTTTAACATAATTGTCTCTTGGTCTTTTCCATTTCGATTCCATTCTTTCTTCACTTGTACCTGAACTCTACCTTGCATTCTGCTGAACCAGATGGAAAACTTATAGTTCATCTCTAGCTAATCTTAACACTTGACTTGGGCTTTTTAAAATTCCATCAAATATAAATTCATTCTTTCTCTACCAGATTTATCATTACCATGATTATATCCTATATTTCCTCTCTACTTACCTTCACCAACAGTTTCTCCCACAGAACTAACAAATCGATTTCATATGAACTCCATTTCTGTGCCACATTTATTGATTGAGACCATACATTTGCTGTTGCTGGGCAGAACCATGGTACAAGCATTGCTGTCTCATCTTCACACTTACAGATTGGACACTCTGGAATTTCTGTTATTTTTCTCAAAAACAGATTATTTCTTGTAGCTAACAGCTCCTTTGCAGCTCTTCACATAAACATTTTTACTTTCCCTGGTATGTTTAAACCACACGTACTCTTCTATATGTTATTCCCTTCTTTTCCCTCTGAGCATTCTCCGTTGACTGCCTCTTTCCTACTCATTTCCAACTGGTAAGCAGTACTGAGAGTAAAAAGCTCTTACCTACTGTTATTAGTAAAGATGTGAGACTTTTCTTGTTTAAGTAATGTACAAAGTTATCTTTATCCATGTGTTATCGCATTAATTTATTAAAGCCATAAATACTCTTTTTTCTATCAGTTTCTTATCACATGGGCACGACTTAGGTAGATTTACGACCTAATGGAACATTCTTAACATTGTTAATTACATCTTAATTATATGGTTTTATTGAAAACTCATCTCTCAAAAGTTTGACAAAAGATTATGGTCTGGTTTAGAAAGTGAATTGAGATAATCAATCACCCATCTTTATTACTACAAAAGAAGAATATATATACCAGTTAAAATACAATTCAGTCGGTATAAAAGAATCCACGACTTCAACTTGCCTTTAATAATTAATATTTTAATTATTCGTGGAGTGACGTATTATTAATGATGGTAAAATTATTTGTTGTTTAAAATAATTATAAAAAGGCCTCAAACCATAAATTAAAAATGATAATATATGACACGACTCGTGTACCCAATATAAACGCAACACAAAATTAGTGGCTAGCTTTGAGTTTGATGTTAATGAGTTTGGATCAAAACGGATTGACCCATTAAGATTAAACGCATAGACTAAACTCCAAAGAATTGGATAATACTGTAGAAGTTTTTTCTTATTTGTTTCCTATAAAATCTTTCAGCCAAACTAAGTAGAGATTGTTAGATGATTGGGTAAGTGATGTGAAACTAATTTCATATAATCAAATCTTCATCGATGATATTGAGCGTACATATAGCTGAGCTAGCATGAATATTGAACTTCTTTCACACACATACCATTATTGGAAATCTATTAAATCGGTCCAAAGAAGATTAGTTATCAAATCTATATTCTCGCAATAATTGTTTTCTTTTCAGGTTTGTATATGATTTTATTAACTTAAATTACTTGGTTGTGTTTTCATGTGTTTTAGTGGCAGAAGTTTGTTAACTTAATTGTTTTATGTGCAATTCCTTTAGTTGCTAGAAGTTTATTAAAGGAAGTCGATAGGAATTTTGCGTCTTCAGTTTATGATATTACCTAGAAATTTTGATGTAGAAGAAGCGTAAATGATGGTTGATTGTTCAATATGATTGCTAAACTTTTTGATGAATACCTTGTGTTGATCTAAAATTTTATATCATTCCCGAGTCAAAAGTTGATGGACAAAGTAATGATTTTGGTTGCTGTGCAACATTTGAAGGTATGGAAACAAATAACAACTTTGGTTGGGATATTCATATTTAGATTGACAGATTGGTTGGTTTGATTAACTTAATTACATTTGTGATGTTGTGCTTTGTGGATAAAAGTGCCAATAATAGCTAGCCATGTTGTCATTTGTGTTTTGCACCAAGTTTACATGAGTAGCACTAGACCCAAAGGCTTCCAAAACTTGTCAAGGTATATCAATTAAATGAACCAAAACTAAATATCATGTGAATGTTACTATGTAGCATCAACCCTGAGGCTGGCAAAGAAAGATATGTGCACATGGGGGGGATTATATTAAGGTATGATGCATATAACAATATTTTTTGGTCTAGGGTGTAGATTGGTTTATGTCATAAAATGTACATGGTTTGACTTTTATTGGTAAAAGTAATGTTTGGGATTAGTGGTATATATACGTATGGTTTCATAATAATATAAGTGCATATCATAGATGAATTTAATAAAGATTGGTGGATCTTTACCAAGAAACTTATATTAGTTCTATTATCGTGCCAATATCCACATGCCTTTAAGAATGCAAAGGAAAATGTGGAGTTATAAAGATGGTGGTTTTGGATTTTACATAAAGAAGCTAGATGGGCTGGTGGACATGTATAGCAATGAGAAGCTAGTAGATATGGACTTCATATAGATTATGAGTAGCATGTGGTTAGAAAGAATTATAAGCATGGTATATACATACATATGTATTGTGGCTATTTGGAAAATACTTGTCTATACTTAGAATAATGGGTTGTGTCTTGGTGACATTTTTCTGAATGAATCTTGTTACAATGCTTTCATTATTATTTTTCAATGTCATGATTAATGTATGCGTGGGAAGACACGGATTGGCAAAAATATTATTTATTGGTTTAGGCAGATGAATGGAACTTTTAGAAATTCAATTGGAATTGTTTTAAAAAAGGCCAAAATCTAAATGATATTACATGTATTAAAAACAAATTTACATCAATAATCGCATAATTACGAGCAACAAATATAAATACCAACTTTATTTTTGGCGTTCCAAACCGCCAAAAGATATTTATGTCCAAAGCATACATTTATTAGTGGTGAGAAGAAATCACCGCGACAAAGTACTGGCAACGAGGTGTTGTCGCCTCTGTTTTCAATTAGCGGCGATCAATAACTATGGCCAATTATTTTTCTAGTTGTTTATATCAGCACAAAATAATTTATATCAGCACAAAATAATTATCCTAGGCGATTTATGGCTTACCTAAAGCCTTATTTGCGACATCTTTTAGGTTTAATTGCCACCAACATTAGTGCTGGCTATAGTTTAGCGGTGAGAAGAATTCGCCACAACAAAGTGTCAAGTGGAGAAAAATAACCGTTGCAAATTGTATTTTTCGTCTATTTAGATCGCTCTTAATAGTTTTGTAGGGAGAAGACTTTGCCGCAACAAAGTACTAATTGCAATTAATAACTCTCACAAATTGGAACTCTCGAATGTTTCAATCGCCACAACAAGATTACCCTAGGCGATTTACGGCAATCCTAATGCCTTATTTGAGACATCCTAAATCAATTGTTAGGAAGCCTTTGTTAGGAAGCCATAAGGCCTTTTTAGGCCTAACTTGGTGTTAGGTTTTACCCATGGCCCATTTATGATAAGGCAAGCGTTTCAAGCCCCCATCTTTGTGGATCTTGAGGCCTCTCATCATCTGGAACCAAGGCCACCCATCAACTCACACCCAAAAACCTATGAACCATGCAACTCCCACTCATGACCTTTTAAGCCCAACAAGGCCCAAAGCCTTGTCTTGCATTTTTCACACGGCTATTTGAAACCCACATATACTATACCATTGGTTTCCCTCAAGCCCAAATCCCATGCCCCTTAGGACTCCCAATTGTCCATAATTAAGCTTCTAACTTGAGTTAAGGACATTAATCAACATACTCATGATTATCTATCTTTAAACCATGTTTTTAGCTTAATTTTCTGTCTTAATCTATTTAGCCATTTTGATCTGAATTTTTTTTCGTTTTTTGTTATTATTCAGTTGTATCAATTTTAGATCATATTAGAACCCTAGATAAATCTCCATACATGTCATTAAGGGTAATGACATGTCAAAACCATAAAAACCACACCAATCATCACACATGTGGGCCCTTTTGTGCAATGGACTGAGTAGCCCCTAACCAAAACTTTTTGTGACTTATTCTCAAGGTTATTATTGTATTTTAGCACCTCAAAATATCATTCTCAATGAAGACTTAGTGGTGGACGAAATTGGTTTCAAGAACCAAACCAAAAACCTAAAAACCGTATGCACCTAAACACTAGTTGGATGGAAACTGAATGCCTTGCATTTTTGTTTGATTTTCTGCTCTCAAATGACCCACACCCTCATGCCACCTCCATCATCATCCAACCCCTAAGAGACCCTCAAATTCATTATAAGTAATTGGCCAAAATGTTTCCCACAAAAATTACACAAAACCGATGGTATCAAACCACCCCCACACGGCAACACTGTCCCTTCACCTTTTCCCTTTGAGCTGCCACTTCATCATCACTTGGCAGCCAATCTCCCACCTTCCACCACCTATAAAAACCTTCCAAGAGTGACTTATGACCTGCATAAAACAGCCATGAAGAGAGGACAAAAAGTGAGTCAAGAAAATGATGAAAACTGTACAAGGATTTTAGGCATGAACTCGATGGCTACTATGCTTGATGTCATAAACCATTTTTATTTTTTTCCCTTCGAATGATGTACCATGGCAGCATCTATACCCTTTTCTTGTATGGCAGTACCTGAAAATAAAGAAAAACATTTGATTTGGGTCACTATTCACCTGCACAAGGTGATGCAACAAAGCTGGAAATTCAAGACCTTCACCACCGCCTACTTCACCCCATCACCATGGACTAAGGCCAACATCCCCTCCCCCATAGCATCTTATAAATACCTCCCTCACCCCCACATTTTCTCCACACCTCATCTCCAAACTTCCTCTTGAGCATTGAGAGCCTTCTTCCTTCAAAAATTCAAGAGTGAATCCTAGAGGTGTGGTCTTTGGAGTTTTAAGAGTTTTTGTGTTGGGAGCTTTAGGGGACCACGGAAATTGTCAATTTTCTTGCCCTAGATCTTAGTTTACATGTAAAGTCCTGCTTTTAAGTGTTTAAGTGAATTTTGGTTGATTTTAGAAAAGGTTACCATGCTTAATTAATTCAAAACTATCACTAAGGATGGATTAAGTGTTTAGATTGTTTTAAGTAGATTTTTTTATCCATGCCATGTCTTAACATATTTTGATATGATTTATTAATGTCTTAGAATGCTCATTGAATGTTTGATTTTGAGATTAGAAGCATGCCAATGATAGGTTTTAATCCTATTTTGAATTGATCATCAGAGCATGCATGGGTTTTGATTAAGTATGCAATTGAGGCATGAAGTCTTGATTTTATTTCACCTAGGCTTGATAAATGAGCATTTAGAAAACCTTTTCATTCGGATAAGAATGAAAATACATGTTTTCGGTGAATTTTGAAGCATGTCTTTGTGATTGAGGCAAGAGCATCATGCTTGAGTAATTGATGATTAATGAAGATTAAGGTTTTTAGCCATGATTAAGTGTTGGGATAAACTTGTTCACCTAAGATTTAGCTTTTATCACGTCATTAAGGACTATAGTGATTATTTGTAATTAATGAAAATTGAATATGCATGCATTCATAAGGGTCAAAAGTTGAAATTACACTTAGGCATCAACTAGAGTTCATACCAAGGGTTGAGTGTATTTGGACTAGTTCCGCTTTTAATTTTACAATTCCAAGTGTATAGATGGTTTTAGAATATGAAAAATATGAGGTCCATGAAGTTTGGTTAAATTTGAGGTATGTTTACAAATAGTGAAAAATTAAGACCTTAGTGGCAATTTCTGAGAGTTTATGGGTATTTTTGCAAATCCTCATTTTTAAACATTTTGGTTATGAACATCTTCCTTAGTAGTACAAATTGTAACTTATTATGAATTTGATTTCAGCCGCTATGATTTTCCAAACTCAAACAGTTTGTAAGTTTGCCTCTAACTTATACCTTGATAAGTTAATTATGATTTATTGATTTATGCCATATTTATATTATGATTTTCATTTTGTGCATCAAATATCATGTTATATAATACATTGAATACATGACTACTTACCTACATGACAAGTGACATTGTCACCATTTTTAAGGCAGGTTTAGGAAGTGAGATAAGAATTTTTTAGTTTTATGTGAAAATTTAAAATATTATTTTTTAATATTATTATTGTTTTGAGATTTGAAAATGTTGAATTTTTTTATTATATTTTGCATAGAAATTTGAAAATTTTATAATAATGAGATGAGATGATATGGGAATTTTATGTCTCATCCCATGCCCCAAACCTGCCCTTAGCATGTTACATATAAATGTCATTTTCACATGAAAACCTGCTATATATGCATGTGTCATGAACTATATTTTTCAAACATGGCATGAAAATAAATTTTTCGTCATGACCCCAAAAGTTAGGATGGTGAATTATCTTAGTGGAACTCCTCTATCCACTCTAGAGTTAGTAAAAGTGGAGTGGTAACCCCTGGGTTGACAAAAAAAGTCAACGGGTTTCAAATGGGTTCTTTTTAAAGAACGCTAGAGCGAAGTCAAATGTTTTGACACCTAAGGCTCATGTGTGTACATGTTATGATGATGTTATGTTATATTACCAATGCATTGAAAACGAGTCTGCAAACAATATAGTTTCAACGTGAGTTGTACTACAGTCACTGGCAGGTACTCACAGTGCATATGGGGTAGTGTGACAATACCATATGTTATGTTGTTAATGTTATGATTAAGTAGGAATTATAGATAATGATGAAACCTTACGATGAAACTATGCTTTTGTTAGTTGAAGTGAAAAATATTCTTTGTAAGAAAATGTGTCTCAGTTTTTCTAAAAATGTTGAGGAATCTGGATGATAGACATACACAGATGTTTTTGCACCGCATGCATTTCATATTTCTCATTCATCATGTATAATTTATCTTTGTGCATGTTAGTTGTCTAACTTAATGAGATTTCAAGTAAATCTCACTCGTTGTGGACCCACCACTTAGAATGATAGAAGTTGTGTCAAAACCCAACGAGGACGGACTAGATGGATCAATGGATCCAAGTGATTGAAGAGGAGCCAGATCTCAACAAAAGACTGGGCCTCATCTTGGTGTTTATAGCCCTAACCCCTCGTTTATTAGCGTGCAGGAAGCAATTGATTTAGCTATGGAGACTTCTTATCATGAATAATTATATTTAGATTATGATACCGTATTATTGGAACTTATGATGATTATGAATGACATTGGGATGTTTTAGTTATTCTGGAGTAAGATTTATTTAGTCACCCATATTCTGCTGCAAATATTGCATTCTGCTAGATGCATTGCATGTTAACTGTCATGTATGAGGGTATGTAACCTTATGTTACATGTCCCAACACTCTAGTTCTCCTTTCCATCCCAAGCGAAGCTTGGGGCATCACCCCATTTTTCATCCGGTACCTTATTGGCATCTAGGTATTTTATCACATCCAATGCCAACTCTGGAGCCCTAAGGTGCACGATCGAGACTTCAACCCCTATGGCGGGGACCTCCACCATCAAGGCAATCTTGGGTTCTGGGTCTAGCAAGGGTGAGTCTTCTTGTCTTGAGGTGGTTCATGCTAACTTATCTGCTCTTTGGTTTTCTTCCCTCTACATCTGTTGGATGCAAAAGTAACGGAAAGAGTCACATTTCTCCCACACCAGTTGCAGATACTTTTATAGCTTCTTGCATTTCATCGCAAATCCCCCTAGCACTTGGTTAACAATTATCTGGGATTTAGCCTTAACCTCGATCTCTGTTGCACCAACTTCTCGGCTGCTGGCAGTTCGGCCAATAGTGCTTCATATTCGGCTCTATTGTTGGTTGTTTTGAAGGTGAGTTTAACCATGTAGATGTGCTCATTTCCCAAGCTTGTGGCGTTGTGGACCTTTACTCTCCCTCTAGCCTAGCAAGACGAGCCATCTACAAAGACCAGCAGGGCTTTCTTGTGGGTGCGATATGGATCCCTTCTGGGAATCAAAGAATTCAACTACAAAAGCAGCCAATATCTGTCCTTTTAAGTTGGTGCGGGGAAGATACTCTATGTTGAACTCGCTTAGCTCAATAGCCTAGTTCATCAAGCAGCCTAAGGAGTCCGGCCATTGCAAAACCTTCTTGAGAGGTATTTCAATTGGCAGTTTCAATGGGTGGGCCTGGGAATATAGCCTCAATCACTATGTCATGATCAACAGTGTGAAGGTCATCTTGTCCATCTGCGGATACCTTTCCTAGGCTCTCAAAATGCCATACCTTTCTAAGACGGTGTGTGCGGACACCGATAGATATATGGTTAGGTCTTCCCTTAGCTCTACCTAGCTAAGGAGCATGGGATGAGCCAAGTACTCCTTCAACTTTCCAAGTTTGTGCCTTTCCCTGAACTTTAAATAATGGTAAGCACTTAATCGTCAACTGAGAGCAAAATCGATTAAGGGCGACCACCCTTCTTGTCAACTTTTGTACATCATTATGCTTCATGGTAGTAGCATGTTCATTATGGCCTCAGTCTTGTCGGATTGGCCTTGATCCCTCGCTCCAAGACCATAAAGCCGAAGGGTTTTTCTGATTCCACAACGAAGGAGCACTTTGTTGAATTCAGTTTCATCTTATACCAGCATAGGACTTCAAAGGCTTATCGTAAGTGTACAAGTGGTGTTCGGGTTCCTTACTCTTGACCTGCAGGTCATCCACATAAACTTCCATGTTACGGCCTATCTGATTTTTGAACATCTGATTGACCAATTGTTGATGTGTTGCTCCTCCATTCTACAGTCTGAAAGGCATAGCTTGGTAACAATAGAGTCATCATTGTCAGGATTCATCTAGATTTGGTTGTACCCTAAATAAGCGTCCATAAAGCTCAGTAGGCAATAGCCCACCGTGGAGTTGATGATTAGGTCTATGTGAGGTAACGTGAAACTATCCTTCAGGCATGCCTTGTTTAGGTTGGTATGGCGGCATTCTTCTCTATGCTGAAACTTTTGCATTTTTTTTTTTTTACTTTCTTGGCCTTAGGGTTCACACAAAGGTGATGTTCAATGACTATGTTGTCAATTCCAGACATCTCGTCATGACTCCATGCGAACACATCGTAAAGCTCAACAAGAAGTTTCTTCATGTATCGCCTCATCTCGGCTTCCATTCTCGTTCCGTGCCGCATTGTTTGTTTGGGTCCTAGGTTAATGAAAACCAACTCCAAGGGTTCATTCTACTCTGCCTGTTGGAGGGTTTGCTCTTCCTAGATCTCTTCATCTCAATTGGAGAGTTCTAGCAGCGATAATGGTCCCTCATTGTGAGTCTATTCCTCCAATGTTTGGACGATTGTGCCCCTAGCCTGCAACCCCTGTACATAGCTTTCTCGGGCGAGGTCAATGCAAGTACTTGCTCACCTCTAACCTTGCCCGCTCAGGCTTCTGTGGGAAACTTCATCTTCAGCTGATAGGTTGAAGTTATCGCCTTTAGATTGTTTAGGGAGCGATGCCACAAAATTGAGTTATATGATGATGGGGCATTTACCACCAGGAAGTTGGTCATTGTTGCGATGGTTCTAGGGGCCTTTCTTACTAAGAATGACAAGTTCATGTGAGCCTTAGAAGTCTCTAACTACTTGAGGGGCTCCTTGGCCCGTCATACATTTCCATTTGATGGATTTTGAATTTGGTTGGAAGTGGTGCCGCCATTACCTTAGCGTTGTATGGTAAGTTGATGCGAGTAGTTGGTTGACTGAGGACGATGCTCCGATTGGCTTAGGGAATGCTTGGGGAAAAAGATGAGATAAAAATTTTGTGAATAGTAGTAAGATGGTTTGTGAATAGTAGTGAAATAGTTTGAGTTGAATATTTATTGGGTTCTGGAAAAATGAGAGAGAAAAAACGGAATAAAAAATATTATAAAGTTAAAATATTGTTATATTTACTCAAACCGTTTCACAACTATTCACAAAATGTCTTACTACTATTCACATATGTTTCATCTCATCTTATATGTGTAACTAAATAAGTCTTAAGTGTGCAAACGAGCCCTTAGCATAATTCTGTGGATAGTATTGAAATGGTTTATGAATAATAATGGAATTGTTTGAGTTAATATATTTTATTTGGTTTTGGGAATCAATGATTCTTATATAATATTATTTTTTTATTGAAATTTGAAAATTTTGTATTTTTTCTATTTGTTTGTAAATTTGGGAAAGTTATATTAGATTTTGTGATAATGATTTGGTAATGATTAGATGAAAATATTGAAAATTTTTAATAAAAATGTATTTTATGTTTCAGTGATTTTGAGAAAAGATATATGAGAAGTTTTGAAAATATCTCATTTTCCAAATAAGGCCTAAGTTATGGTTGAAACTCGTCTTGAGGGAGCGCCACATGCTTATCTACATCTAGGCCACCCCTGTTTGGTTCCAGTAGGTAGGGTGCAACTATGGTTATGTCAAGGTAAGGAAGCCACCTCTATTGCACTCTTGTAACCTGTTAACATAAAGAAAAACGTAAATTAATTAATAAAAAATTATTAAAAAAAACATAAATTTTGCTTATCTCCAGCACTTAATATATTTTTGCAGAACGAAGCCATCAAACGATTAGATTCAAGACTTCCACCTCTCTTTTTAATTTCTACAAAGAGATCACTCTTCCGTGAAATTAGAAACCATTAATTCACCCATCTTTATTGCTACAAAAGAAAATATTGAAGTTAAAATACAATTCAATCGGCATAAAAGAGTCCACGACGTCTACCTATTTTTAATAATAAATATTGTTTTTAAGGCCACTCATATATATATATATATATATATATATTTTTTTTTTTTCTTAATGATTAAAGAAGTGACTATTAGTGAATTCATATTTTTTAATTTTTTTTCTTAATGACTAAAGATGTTTAAAAAATGCCTAAAGAAAAAAAATATATTAATTTATATTATATACATATTTGGTGCACATATTTAGTAGGCACCCTAATAATATTATACGTTGGCATGGTATGTCTGTAGCCAAACATATATACAACTTAAGAGAATTAATCTAAATATTTAATCCTTTGTCAAACTTTTGAGAGATGAGTTTTCAGCAAAATCATATAACTATGGTATAATTAAATACATTAAGAATGACGTTCCATGTAGCTAGGTCGTAAATCTACCTAGGTTGTGCCCATGTGATAAGAAACTAATGGGGTTGATCCTATTGACATTTAAGAAGTCACTCTTTTTCTCTCTGAAAAAGGAGTGGAAAGTTTTGTGAGTGGTCAAGCAGTTATAACGGAAAAAGGAATCTGGAGGTGGTCCCGGCCAACTCTGGAAGTTTTCTTGAAGCAAATTGCGGTTGAGGTGGTGGGAGGTATTGGAGGTCAAGGCGAAAAGGGAAGAATCCTTCTCTAGACGCTAGTGAAGGTGACGAAGAGATGGAAGACCTAGAGGAAAAATGGAATGAATTGAGGCTAAGAGAAGAGGAAAAAATGGTAATCGAGATTGATGANTGCGAACACATCATAATGCTCAGCAAGAAGTTTCTTCATGTACCGCCTCATCCTGGCTTCCATTCTGGTTCCATGCCGCATTGTTTGTTCGAGTCTTCCCAGGTCAATGAAAACCAACTCCAAGGATTCATTCTACTCTGCCTGTTGGAGGGTTTGTTCTTCCCAGATCTCCTCATCTTAGTTGGAGAGTTCTAGCTAGGCCTGCACAGGAAACCGGCCTGCCCAGATTTTGGCCCTACCTGACCCGACCCACAGGGAAAGACTCACAAATGCAGATCGACCCGACCCAAAAAATTACGGGTTGGGTCAAACCCGTTCTTTCCTCTGCTTTCGATGTGTTCATTTGCAGAGCCAAAACCCAATCTCTTATCTACTCGTGTCCTTTCCCATAACCACATCCTCAACCCAATCTCTTATCTTAATCCTACCTATTTGTGTCTTCGCTTTGAATCCCGACTATTTCTGCATGTTTCCGATCCAGTACCTTGAAATATGGGAGATGTACAAGAAAGCCGAGGCCTCTTTCTGGACTGCCGAGGAGGTTGTCCTCTCTTAGGACCTCTGCCAATGGGAAGCCTTCACCCCCGACGAGAAACACTTTATTTCCCACGTCCTCTCTTTCTTTGCGGCTTTAGATGGCATCGTTTTGGAGAACCTCGCTAGGAGGTTCATGAAGGAGGTCCAGGTTGCCGAGGCCCGCGCCTTCTATGGCTTCTAGATTGCCATCGAGAATATCCACTCCGAGATGTATAGTCTGTTGCTGGAGACCTACATCAAGGATTCTGATGAGAAGCACCGCCTCTTCCATGCCATCGAGACCATCCCTTGTGTGGCCAAGAAGGCCTAGTGGGCTCTACGCTGGATCGATGGCTCGGAGTCCTTTGTGGAGTGCTGAGACTTGAGAAAACCCAACCAGGTTCTTTCTGTGCAATATGAGCCCGTTTGACGCAGAAGATCAAGCATGGGCTTGATGATGGATTCAACTAGCTCATCGCCATTGTCTAGCCCCAATCCGAGTTCACTTGCAGAAGTATCAGGCTTCTGACCCAATCCCTCGCCTTTCTCACAAAACCTCCTCCTCACAGTCCCAAATCCCCAATCCCAGAACAACTCTGACCTCCCAAACCGAGACCAAACAGAGACATGGTGACAAAGCCCTCATCTTCTTGTAAGAGAAAAGAAACATACCTCCGTTGGAAACCCACGCCAAAGCTATTCTTGGAGCTGCGGCCAAAGAGTGAGAGTGAGAGTGAGAGTGAGAGAGAGAGACGCACGACAGTGAGATAGAGATCGAGAGAGACATAGGCTAGGGTTGAAGATGAACGGAGATACTCAGATATGGGACCTACGGGTTGGTTTGTTGCCACGGTTTTGCCTACAAATTTCTTTAGATGACCCGCTTATAATTTTAACCCAATAAAGTCGGGTGAATCTGATCGGATCAATTGGGTCAATCGGTTTATATGAATTTTTGCACAGGACTAGTTCTAGCAGCGATAATGGTCCCTCATTGTGAGTTTATTCCTCCAATGTTTGGACGATTGTGCCCCCAGCCTTCAACCACTGTACATAGCTTTCTCGGGCGAGGTCAAGTGCAGTACTTGCTCACCTCTAACCTTGCCCGCTCAAGCTTCTGTGGGAAACTTCATCTTCAGCTGATAGGTTGAAGTTATCGCCTTTAGATTGTTCAGGGAGCGATGCCACAAAATTGAGTTATATGATGATGGGGCATTTACCACCAGGAAGTTGGTCATTGTTGCGATGGTTCTAGGGGCCTTTCTTACTAAGAATGACAAGTTGATGGCTTCCACCAGCTAGACTAGGTCCCTAGTGAACCCCTTCAGTGGCATGGGTGTCGGGCGTAGGCAGTTGGGATCAATTCCCATCTTGGTGAATGCATCCCAAAACAAGATGTCGGTTAAGCTCCCAAAACAAGATGACGTTAGCAACCAACATGATGACGTTAGTGTCGTCATGGGGATGGAGCACCCCTCTATTTAGCGTCGAATGTGATGACGACAGTCTCCAAGCTCTTCCTATGTTTAGTTGGGGGCCTTTCTAGTGTGAATACCTCCTCGTACTGGTGCCTTCAGGCATGGACCTTCCTTGCAAATAAGGTGGGGCCACCCCAGGCATACCCGCCTATTATGGTGCATATCTCTCCCAAGGGACTATTAACACATGCCAGGGTATGGCTAGAGAAATTTAGAGGTGTCTTTTGTTCAATTCACCACCTATTGGGGCTTTCACTTTGATGCGATCTCATGTACCCCCTTCATTGGGTATTGGGCGACCAGCAGTTCCAACTCCTTCATCTTCTTTAGCGTGTAATAGTCTCTGGCCAGTTCGGTGATCGTCTAACTGTTGGTACATGTAACGGTGCAGAAGTGGCGATTCTTTTGGTCTCATTGGTTAGCATCTTGCAAGTTTGACTTACTCTCCTCTTGTACATTGAGGCTAGCGTGTGCACGCCTCGTGCCTTGCTCCCTAGCCGATGTGTTTTCTCCTCGCCTAACCTCGTGTTGCACCTTGTTTTGCTTCTCAAGGCCCTTTCCTCGGCCAAACCCACTGGCTCTCCTGTTGGCCTATTCCATTTTTGTTTTCCTTGGGGCCATTAAGGCCTGAAGGGTATTTTCCACATTGATAAAGCCATACACCCTGTCCATGAACAAACCGCAATGGTCAATTTTGTAAGAAATGGCTACATAACCAAATAACTCCTAAGAGGGTCACCAGAGTGATTTTCTTATTTAGGTCATCTATCGACATCTACTCTTTGTTGAATAGGGCTCAAGTACATCTTTCAGACTTTCATCTTCCCCTTGTTTTATAATTAAGAGATATGCTGCTAGTTGTCTCCACTTCCTACTTGTCATAAACTGCATTAAAAGTGTACGAGCCAACTCCCTAAGGTCGTTGATCAACTTTGAGGGTTTGCGTTCTGAACCATCCCCTCGTAGCCGCCTTTAGTGTTAAAAAGAAAGGCCTAACTTGTTATCTCTCGTGGGAATCCCTGGAGGGTCATGTGAGCCTTAGAAGTCTCTAGGTGCTTGAGGGGGTCCTTGGCCCGTCATACATTTCCATTTGATGGATTTTGAATTTGGGTGGAAGTGGTGCCGCCATTACCTTAGCGTTGTATGGTAAGTTGATGCGAGTAGTTGGTCGACTGAGGACGATGCACCAATTGGCTTAGTGAATGCTTGGGGAAAAAGATGAGATAAAAATTTTGTGAATAGTGGTAAGATGATTTGTGAATAGTAGTGAAATAATTTGAGTTGAATATTTATTGGGTTTTGGGAAAATCAGAGAGAAAAAACGGAATAAAAAATATTATAAAATTAAAATATTGTTATATTTACTCAAACCGTTTCACAACTATTCACAAAATGTCTTGCTACTATTCACGTATTTTTCATCTCATCTCATATGTGTAACTAAATAAGTCCTAAGTGTGCAAACGAGCCCTTAGCATAATTCTGTAGATAGAAATGAAATGGTTTATGAATAATAGTGGAATGGTTTGAGTTAATATATTTTATTCGGTTTTGGGAATCAATGATTCTTATATAATATTATTTTTTTTATTGAAATTTGAAAATTTTGTATTTTTTCTATTTGTTTGTAAATTTGTGAAAGTTATATTAGATTTTGTGATAATGATTTGGTAATGATTAGATGAAAATGTTGAAAATTTCTAATAAAAATATATTTTATGTTTAAGTGATTTTGAGAAAAGATATATGAGAAGTTTTGAAAATATCTCATTTTCCAAATAAGGCCTAAGTTATGGTTCAAATTCGTCTTGAGGGAGCGCCACATGCTTATCTACATCTAGGCCTCCCCTGTTTGGTTCCAGTAGGTAGGGTGCAACTATGGTTACTCTTGTAACCTGTTAACATAAAGAAAAAAGTAAATTAATTAATAAAAAAATTATTAAAAAAAACACTAAGTGTGTATAAAAGCATGTTATGTAAGATATAAATTTTGCTTATCTCCAGCACTTAATATACTTTTTGCAGAACAAAGGCATCAAACGATTAGATTCAAGACTTCTACCTCTCTTTTTAATTTCTACAAAGACATCACTCTTCCGTGAAATTAGAAACCATTAATTCACCCATCTTTATTGTTACAAAAGAAAATATAGAAGTTAAAATACAATTCAATCGGCATAAAAGAGTCCACGACTTCTACCTATTTTTAATAATAAATATTGTTTTTAAGGCCACTCATATATTTTTATTTTATTTTTATTTTTTTTCTTAATGATTAAAGAAGTGACTATTAGTGAATTCATATTTTTTAATTTTTTTTCTTAATGACTAAAGATGTTTAAAAAATGCCTAAAGAAAAAAAATATTCATTTGTATTATATACATATTTAGTAGGCACCCTAATAATATTATCCGTTGGCATGGTATGTCTGTAGCCAAACATATATACAACTTAAGAGGATTAATCTAAATATTTAATCCTTTGTCAAAATTTTGAGAGACGAGTTTTCAGCAAAATCATATAACTATGGTATAATTAAATACGTTAAGAATGACGTTCCATGTAGCTAGGTCGTAAATCTACCTAGGTCGTGCCCATGTGACAAGAAACTAATGGGGTTGATCCTATTGACATTTAAGAAGTCACTCTTTTTCTCTCTAAAAAAGGAGTGGAAAGTTTTGTGAGTGGTGAAGCAGTTATAATGGAAAAAAGGAATCTGGCGGTGGTCCCGGCCAACTCTAGAAGTTTTATGGAAGCAAATTGCGGTTGAGGTGTGGAGAGGTATTAGAGGTCAAGGCGGAAAGGGAAGAATCCTTCTCCAGATGCCAGTGAAGGTGATGAAGAGATGGAAGACCTAGAGGAAAAATGGAAGGATTTGAGGCTAAGAGAAGAGGAAAAAAAGGTAATTGAGATTGATGATGAGGTATTGGGAGAATTGTTGATGAAAGAACAGAGGTCTCTACTCGGGAAATTCTGCTCAAATCGGCTAATTAGCAAGGAGGTGGTGGAAAGCACATTGGCAAAAATTTGGAGAATCAGCAAGAAAGCACAATTCACTGAGGTACATTCGAATACCTTTGCTATAGTATTTGATAACATAGTTGATAAACAGAAGGTTTGGTCAGTTCGACCATGGTTGTTTGACAATTAGTTAATGGTATTGAAGGAATTCGATGGTTTTACACCATTAAAACAAGTGGATTTTAACTCGAAGAGCTTTTGGGTGAGGTTTCACAATCTACCATTATCTTGTATGACGGAAGTACAAGGAGAACAGATTGGGAGTATGGTGCGAAGGGTGGAAAAGGTGGATGTACAGGAAGATGAAAGCGGATGGGGGAAGTTCTTGAGAGTTCAGATCCATATGGATCTAAATCAACCTCTAGCAAGAGGGAGAACTCTGATGGTTAAAGGCAAGGACATCTGGATCCCTTTTAGCTATAAAAAAAGTGCCTAGAATCTGTTTCTTGTGTGGTTGTATTGAGCATGGAATCAATGAGTGTAAAGAAGGGGGAAGTCAAGTAGGGGATGAAAATCAGTATGGGCAATGGTTGAGGGCTTCGCAATCTTTCAGAAATAATTTCTTTATGGAGCCAAGAAAAAATGAGGAGGGGAATGGGTGGTGGAAGGAGAAGGAGAATTGGTTTCAAGCTAAAGGCAATAGGGGGAGTAATAATGAGGAGGGCAATAGAGTTAGGGAAGAAAGTGTAGAAGAAATCGAGGAAAATGGAAAAGGGCAGGAAGATGTGACTGAGGGGAGTGAAAAAACAAAGGAGGGGGAGGATGGTGGGGAGTTAGGTATTAGTAGTGGTGTTGAGGGAGCAAAGGAAAGGGATGCAACAACCATGGTGATTGCTATGGCTGGTCAAAAAGAGAAGATGGCACATGGGTTGCAGGAAGTTGAAATGCAGCTTGAGACCATGGGGAAGGAAGTGGGTAGTGAGTTGCTGAGTAAGGAAGAGGGTGGAAGGGTGGAAGGAAGTATGACAGGAAAATTAGGTGTGTGTAAGAGGAGGGCCTGAGAAAAACACAAAACAGAAAGGATGGTTAAAAAGGAAAAAACCAAAAAGAGAAGGGGAATGATTGAGGAGGAAGGTGGGGGTTCAAACAAGAAGAGGAAGTGGAGTGGTACTTTTGAAGTTCCTATTGGAATGGTGGAGGTTGAGATTCAGCCCCGCCAACTATTATGAAAATGTTAAGTTGGAACTGCCGAGGATTGGGGAATCCTTGGACAGTTCAAGACCTATGTTCTATGGCAGAGAGGAATAAACCCAACTTAGTTTTCATCATTGAAACTAAGCTTAGAAATATGAAATGTGAGAGAATAAAGAGAAGACTTGGATGTGAAGGATGTTTTGCAGTTGAGGTAGTGGGAAAAGGGGGTGGTCTGGTTCTGTTGTGAGATTCAAGCATGCAGTTGGAAATTGTGAACTTTTCACAAAAACATATTAATGCTTGGGTAATAGAGGAAGGGGAGAGTAAATGGCTACTTACATGCTTCTATGGGGCACCTGAAACTGCTAAAAGGAAAGACACATGGTTAATGCTTAAAAGTTTGAAAGGGTGATGAGGGTTGGTTGATAGTAGGGGACTTTTATGAAATATTAAAAAAATGATAAGAAGTGGGGAGGGAAGGCTAGACCCGAGAGTCAAATGGAGTTATTTAGGGAGGTGATGAGTGATGGAGATTTGCATGAATTGGGGTGGAGGGGAGACAAGTACACGTGGAGCAACTCACATGCTAATTCAACCTTTTCTAAAGAAAGGTTGGATAGAGCTGTGGCAAATCCCAAATGGTTGGATATCTACTCTGAGGCTTGGATGGAAGTGATGGTGGCTAGAACTTCTGATCATAAGCCACTGTTAGTTCACTTGAGTAGACAAGACAAAAGGGTAGAGGCACAATTCAGGCAGAATAAAAGAGGTTTTGAATATGAGGCATGTTGGGCCTTAGAGGAGAATTGTGATGTGGTATTAAAGAAAGCTTGGGAAAATAATGGATCACATAATCAAACTGTCATTGGCTTGCTGAATAATAGTAGAATGGCTTTTCAGATTTGGAGTAAGTCAAAGAGACAGAGGAATGCGAAAGAAGTTGAAGAAAAAACAAAGTACTTACAAAGATTACAGGCTGGGGAAAGTAGTGATAATGTGGAGGAGATCAGGAAGGCTACTACAAAATTGCATTTTCTGTTAGAAAAGGAGGATCTCTGGTGGAAACAAAGGGCTAAAACGAATTGGTACAAGTATGGAGATAAAATACTAAGTATTTCCATGTTTGTGCTGTTGCGCCTAAACCTTAACACAAATTAATGAACCAAAATTTAGTGCAGTTTTACCTGCAAGTATACAGGTGTTGTAGTACCTTACAGGATCGAATCCACAGGGATTGACTAATGTGAAAATTTCTTTCAAACAAATTAAAATAAAATATTAAAAGAGATGCGCGATAGAAAATAAAATGAGGTTATTAAAATTATGATTTTTGACTTAACAAAATAAAACTAAACTGATAAAATGTATTGATATGGGAAAAGACTAAGGTTTCGAGGATCCATTTAATAATTTAAAATATTGTTTCCGATCGAATTACTTCAATTAAACTAGAATAATGATTCCGTTTAATTGGAGGATTTAGCATTTAAGATCAAGAAAATAATTACTAATGATTGAGCATGAGCGATCGATGATTAAAAAAATTACAACTCTATTTGACTATCATAGGGATTTCTCAAGCATTCATTGTATTCGGAAATCACAATAAATTAAGAAAAATTTATAGATAACCAAAATATCCAATAATAAAATCATTCAATCGATCAAACTCGCAAAATAAATTTATCGTCGATCCGAAAACAATTTCCAAATCATTAAACTTCACCTCTAACCTTAGTATTCAAATTTAGCCGACCATGTTTAACACAAGCGCTATAAAAATTAAACAAACATTCACCATGATAAAAATAAAATAAAACACAAACTAATAATGAAAATAACTTAGATCAGAAAATAAAAGCGATCGAAGAGAAAATTGTGCCGAAAAGAACTTCCCTCCCCTCCGTTTCAGTCCGTTCCATCTCCACGTCCCAGCCTCTTTGTTTTTCATCCGTCGTCCAACAGCTCCCTTCTTTCTCGTGAGCCAAGTTTCTTTTCACGTAAACCTGCTATCCTCCTCAACGTTCAGTTTGCCAACTGTTCGGAAATCCAGCATTTCAAGTCAAGCAAAGAACCATCTCCTTTGTTCGTTTCTTTCTTCACCGAAAATCAACCCAGCAGCTGAAGCTTCACGTCTCCCTCTATAACTCCCAAACAACCAAAGCCTCTCAGCCGTTCGGTCCCTTTTAAAACTCAAGCCGTGTTCTCTGTTTTTCCTTCTCAAAAACAGAGCAAATATAAACTCACTTCAACTGTCCGTTCAAAGCTCTCCCCCCAGACTAAGTCTCTCTCACCACCGTTAAAAGCCTCTGCCACCGAAGCCTTCTAAAGAGCCAGACGAAGTCCCTCTTCTTTCCGTGTTTTCACTTCTTCTTTTATTTTTTATTTTTTTTTCTCTCCCAACCTCCTAACCGAACGTCCCTCTCCCGTTAAAAAAAAAAACACTCCTTCCTGAACGTAAAAACCTGTAAGCTTCTTCCTCTACCGTAAAACTCCCCAGTTTCCCGTTCCAGCCCAGAAGAACTAAAAAAAAACAGCTTCCCTTCCAACTTGCTCTCTCCCTTCTCTGTTTTTTTTTCTTTTCTGTCTGTGGCTAGAGGAAGACCTCTCCCTCCTCACTGAAAATCTACACCGCAAAATCAATTCCTTCCAGCCGACACCCCTTCAACTCCAACGTCCCCACGTACCGACTCTCTTGCCCCCACCTAGAAAATAAATCCCACACGTCTCTCTATCCCTCAACGTCAACTCCCTCAGTAGTCCACTTTTCTTACGTATTCGTAGTTTTTTTTTTTTTATGTCCCACTCCCTTCAACCCCCACAAGTCATGCCTCAAACAGCTCCTCATTTCACGCCCAACTCTCTTTTCCTCTTTCGGCCCGTCTACGTCTCTTTCTTCTTTCAGCCCCCTATCTCTTTCTTTCCTTGATTTTCATCTCAACCTCCCCTCACCCAACGTCCTGGCCACACTCCAAAAATAAACGCCAGCCTCCTTTTTCTTTCCGTAAAAGTTGACCAGACCAAAACAAAACAACAATCGCCGACGGAGAAAACCAGCAGTTGAATGCCTTTCTTTATTCCACGTGCTCCGGATGCAG
>QGSO01000712.1:0-29344 GCA_011037825.1 Carya cathayensis | reverse complement strand
AATAAATATAAGATCTATATATATATATATAAAATTAACTTTTTAATAATAAATGGTCACTCTTTTTAAATAATTGTGTAGTACTTGCGTATTCTACAACTCAAATTAGTATCTTTAAATATGAGTATTTTGTCTTATCATTCTAACAATCTGATATATTATTTAATGATCTTCTTCTAGTTCTCATGCACGATAAGTTTTGATCAAATTTTCTGTGACACGTTGTCTGAACGGTGTAGCTAGTCCTACAATCAAACCTCATTTTCTTGGGTCCAAACATTTTTTTCAACGCAGAAAATAAAGGTACTTATTTATATATAATATGCTATAATATGTGATGCTTTTGTTCACAGCTACTTCTTGCTCTTGATCATGATAAGATTATCATCAATCTCTTTGGTAAGAGCAGCTGAAAACTGAAGCATTTGTTTTGGATCGGGGATCTCTGCGTTAAGTTTCTCATATTCAACAATCCAACGGCCCAAGCATCCCTCTTTCTTTGGAATGGCTTGAAAAACGAACTTGAAACTTTTGTATGCCTCTGCGAGTAATCCTCCTATCACCTTGAAAGTGACCGATAGTTTTTCGTCATCTATGTTCTCGTATATCTCCTTGGAAATTACAGTTTTCCCCTCTACACAGCCAGACCCAAAAAGAAAGATAAGAATCGATTAAATATATAAATATTAAACCATGCAAGCAATTATCATTCAATAACATTAGCAATCGCCGCCTAAACTATCAATTTCCAGATTCACCTCCCAAGCAACAACAAAAAAAAAAGCAATATTTTCCATTTTCCCTTCAGAATGTCCAAATAATCCCAACAATTTTTAAAAAGACAATATAATCGTTGTAAATTAAAAATTTTTTAAATAAGAAAGAAATAGAAAATGACCAAGAGATCGAGAAAATAAAAGGGTATTGGTATCAAACTTGCTATATACATACATTAACAGGACCAATTTATAAGCATAACATCATGTGACATGTGAGAGAGTTCGTCTATAATGGTACTTGTGATCAACATGACAACCACAAAGTTTTGTGCCCTTACCGTATAAAAGATGCCAGTTCATGACAGCACCCACCTCTTCCCAGTTACCTTCTACCAAATCAACTTTCTGTATATAGGTAGGGCAAAGTTTTGGTGCCTCGTACAATCGTTTCGCGAGAGCCCCGTATAAAGCAGGAGCAGATGACTTGGCCTCTGTTTCAATACTTAACTTACCAGACAAAGAAGAAGACATTTTTCCTTTTAATTATAAGGAGTTCTCAGTACTCTAGTACGAGCAAGTAGAAGCAGTTAGTAGTAGGAATGAAAGACTGTGTGTCCAGGACACAAATGCCTTTCGGCTTTTATAGGAAAAAATAGGCTGGGTTTAGTCGACGAGTTGTTCCTCCCGCTCTTAACGCGGCTAACTCGTGGAAATATCCTGGATTTAGAGATCGTGGATTCTTTTGTACCGAATGAATTGTATTTTAATTGGTATATTCTTCTCTTAGTAATAAAGTTGCCTTTGAAACAGTAAGCTATTTGGCTTCTACCTCAGAAAGCGACAAAGTAATTAAGTTTGAATAATGAACATGTCTCACTAGGAAACTCATACTAGTCCTACACATTTAATGAACTAAATTCATTTTAATATTTAAATTTATTTTAAAAGAGTAGTATATAATTCATTTCATTAATTTAATTTACTACTATTTATTAAAAATTCAACTTATAACATATTTGAGATTGCGTTAGAAATTTTAAAAAGTAATTAAATAATTTTAGAAGCTTTTTAATAAAAAAAATTAGATCGTTTGGATATTACATATTAAAGCACTTTTAATTTCAAATAAATTAAAAAGTACATTTGAGAAAAAGTATCATTTTGATACTTTTTTTCAAATGTATTTTTCCAAATAACGTGGAACTTAATTCAAATTAAAAAAAAAAAATTATCAATAGACAAAAATATCCATACAATTTTAATATAATTATATCTTTCAAATTTTTAAATATATGATCATAATCTTTAAAAATTTAAATAATCGTCATTTCTATTTCAGAAAGTACTTTTTTAATTTGTTTCCAAACAAACGTAACATATTTGAAAACGTAACATATTTGAAAGTATTTTAAACATATGGTTACCAAACAGTAAATAACGTTTTAATAGTAGAATTTATTACTTAAGTTATAAGTTATAAGTCTTAAGTTATAAACTATATTTCACACTGCAATCCTAAATATGCACTCAACTTAACTAAACGACGCCCAAACGCATCTTTCAAAACCATGTGCATTCATGACATGTATTCTTGTGGCCAGCTGGTTTGAAAAAGTTTGTTAATCCCTTTGACTATTTCTTTCTTTCTGAGGCAGCAATTAAGCATGCAATCCTCCAAATATTCTGAGTCTGATTTTCAACAAAATTTTGTATCTTTTTCTTCTGAATATTCTTCCAGACATTTTCAATGTAGGCCGGCCGCTGTGGCAATCCAAATATTCTAAAGAGATGTCTCTATGAATCTCTATGTCATTGTTAGAGGATTAATTTAATTAATCCTTTGTCAAACTTTAGAGATCAGAGGCTGAATTTTCAGCAAAACCATATAATTAAGATTTAACAGCGTTAATGAGGGGACAGACGTTGTGAATGTTAGATGTAGGTCGTAAATTAATCTACGAACCCAAGAAACTTATGGAAAAACCCTATTATTTAGAGAAGTCCCACTCCGATCTTTACTAACATGAACTAATTCGTACTTCGACATTCACATTTCTTCTCCACGTGATCACAATTAATAAGTACGACTACTTATTATAAAGACAACTTTTACACATTAATAGTAATGACAAGACAAGTAATTAATGAGACATTTATGTATTGACAAAGTGGGAACCAGAAATTTTTCAAAAGGGGCTCAATTTTTCTAATTTATGACACATTTATGTTATAAAAAAAAAAAATACAAAGCTTAATCTGAATTTCAACAAAACATATAAAAACGTAACTATATATTGAAAGTCATATTTGATTAATTTTCTATATACATGCAAAGATAAAATTCAAAAAATACAATTTTACATCTATTTTTGTAAAAACTATTAAATGATCTTTCATAATCCTATCTTTCATCCTAATATATAAGCTAGTTTATCAAGTTTAATATAAAATCTAAATATTAATTATCATCACATTAGACATATAATACTATAATTAAGATCCTAAATAAATATTTTCTAGGAGATAAAAGTTTCTCACTTATTTTTCTAATGAATTATCAAATTTAATTAACTTTTGAATTTATTTCACTTCGGTTCCATATTAATAAGAAGCATAATATTATATAATAAAAGATTTTGGAATATAAATTAATAAGTTTATTGTTTCTCGTAAACTTAAGTTTAATTTAATTTTGGGGGACCATATCATAGAAAATAGATATGATATAAAAATTGTACAAAATGCCGGGACTATAAGAAAAAAATTGTGAAGAGATTTATATGTATGTGAAAATTTTAGAAAATCTTAAAGAGTAAATGAGAATTATAAATTTTTTGGGAGGTAATTTCGTGTATATATATATATATATATATAGAGAATTATGCAAACAATTTAGTCGCTGGGAACCATCAACGTTCGCGGCAATTCTGCCACTACAGCTAGCCAACCTCGGTCCACATGATTTCGTCAGTACTCCACCTACTCCGGTCCATTCTGCGCGTAACTTTGTTGACTGTACAGTTTTCCACGTTCCAATATCTTGGGTTAGACATTGAATTTACTGGTCCAATTTGGTGCATGGCTTTGCCATCATGATGTGACGTACGAATATATGGACACTCTACCTACTGCAAATGGAATAAGAGGGGCCGAGATGGTGAAAAGTCACAGGCGCTCCATCAAATCGGTTTAAGCTTTAACGACTTTAGACGCCAATGATCTCGCTAGAGAATTCACCAAATCCTTTTTAACGGTTAATACTACTAATTAATTGAAAGTGAGTATATTCGGATTCGTATTTAGGGTCTAGAATATGTCAAACCATTTGGGATTAACCCATATAGCATTTAGCCTCTACCCTTAGTGGTGTCTTTTTATGATTTATTGACACAATCTTGTGATCCTAATATTTTCACTCTAAACAAAGTCATTAGTTTATGTTTCCCAGCAAAGAATTATGTTATTTAGATATATATACCTAACAAAGTCCTGAATGATCTTGATGCGATACAGAAAACCTATTATCTTTCTAGGACTAGACAACCACGTAGACTTTCATTATACAACTTTTAGTCAATTGAAAAACAATCGTACATAAGAGGCTAAACTTAAACAGGAAAATAAACTAAGAAATAGCTAAACTCAAATAGCTGATCTCTTACTCGTACATTCTGTAATACCCAAGCCTAGAGCCCAAGCCCCAAATCAGGCCGAAGACACCTTGAGAGGAAATGGCGCCGCTCTGTTAGTAAGTTTCCTTTTCCTTCTTCCTTCTCTCATCCTAACGGTTTCTTNNNCCCCCCCCCCCCCCCAATATTTTGTTTGGCATGTTTTCTTTTCCATGATCCTACCTACCCCAAGCATCTTCGGTTCTTCTCACCTCCAACTTTCTTTTAACAGACCCACTCTGTCTCCCTCTCCCTACTACAATTTTCTGTGTGGGCTTTTTGATGCGGCGATTGTGTAGGACGAACCTTATCACCGGATTAGTGCTGAACGATGTTCTCTCTCTTCCCGTTGTGCTGTGCAGTGGCCATGGCCTGCCACCAGATGCATTGAGATGACCCACTGTGAGATAGCCCCACTGCCAACACTCCCCCACACCGCTGCCACCCTGCACCAAGAACCACCAAGCACCACCCGGCCAGCCCACTAGCAAACCGTGAACCTCAGTCGTAGCCTCCACGAAGCTTGTTGGCCCACTACCACTGTCCCATACGGCAACATCAGTTGATCATTGATAAAAGTGCATCCAGACAAACACCTCCTCTTCCCACGACAAGTCACCAACCAGGGACTCCACCTCACGGTGTTACTCCACTCCACAATCATGTAAACACACCTTTATTTTAACAACGAAAAAGAAGGCACAGTCCTTTCCTCATGCACATAAAAAATGTACGGCAATTTCACAAGCATCCTCAGCCATCCAACTCCACAGAAAACGCTGCCCCAGCCTCCACCCTCCACCCTAAGGTTTCTCACGAAATGAGGTGTTATGGGAACGATCATAAACAAAAGGAATACAAGGGAATACAAAGTAACTGAGCAACCATACTGTAGCACATGAGAAATATATGCAACAGAAAAAGTGGATGAAAAGCATACTACAGCACACAGGAACTGAAAAGGCAGCAGGAAAGTAAAAATGCATTGGCACAGAAAAGCAAGTCTAAATTATGAATTACATGGCTACAACAGAATGCAGATACCAGGAAGCTTGATGTAAAAGCATTACCTCTGTTGTTGTCCACACTGTTACGAAAACTGATGACAATGAAGTGAAAAAATATATGAAATGGGAGAGAAAAACAATCACACACAACACAAGATTTACGTGGTTCGGCAAATTGCCTACGTCCACGGGAGTTGTAAAGGATTTATATATATGAGGGATCACAATACAATGGAGGAAGAGAAATATTGTTCTTCACCGAATTCTGGAGGCACACACACTGCCAAATGAGTATAAATGGCCTATTTATNGTGCAAGGACACCTCTCTGTAAGTGATTATGTTACCCAACTTAATGCCATTTGGGAAGAAATACATAGCTATAGGCCTCGTCCATGCTGTTCTTGTGGTAAATGTACCTATGATTCTTTGAAAAATGTAGGTGATGTCCAACAAGGAGACTATGTGTTTAAGTTTCCAAAATTGGGTTTGAATTATAGCTATGATGCTGTAAGGGGACAAATCATTCTCCTAAGTCCTTTGCCTTCATTAGATAAGACTTTTTCACTGATTTTGGAAGAGGAAAGGCAAAGGCAAGCAATAAACATAGCCTTGCCTACCTCAGAACCCTCTGCCCTACTTGCCTACTAGAATTTTCCAAAGAAAAATGATAAGTTAGAACTGGTTTGTCACCACTATGGCAAGGTTGGGCACATGACAGATAAATGCTATAGATTGGTAGGATTCCCACCAAACTTCAAGTTTACCAAAACCAAAGGAACCTCTGCTGCACCTTATTATGCAAATCAAGTCACTGCTCAGACTACTAGTTCACCTTATGAAGCACCCACTCCAAGTATTTCTCAGTTGAACCTCTCTCAGGCACAAGCACAACATCTTATGGACTTTGTCAATGCTCAATATCCTCAACTAAACTTGGGATAGAGCAAGCTTATATTGCCTATTCCAGCCTCTATCAAGCCATCAACTTCAGAACCAGATCCCTCAATCACTCCTTACTCAGACCTAGCAGGTAATCATCACTGTCTCTCCACTCTCACTAATACTTCTCAATTCAACATTTTGCACCCTCACAAATACAATTAACCCTCTCATCCTAAGCACTCTGATGTTCAAAGCACACCATGGATCATGGACACAAGAACCACTGATCACTTGGTGTGCTCCACCTCTTTCCTTGACAATTCATCTTCTTGCATACAAACCTTTGTGCAACTCCCAAATGGTAC
Source organism: Carya cathayensis (assembly GCA_011037825.1). Taxonomy (NCBI): domain Eukaryota; kingdom Viridiplantae; phylum Streptophyta; class Magnoliopsida; order Fagales; family Juglandaceae; genus Carya; species Carya cathayensis. Next base: position 22,701 of record QGSO01000712.1, on the reverse strand, counting down.
AAAAACTCAAGTCAAATTTTTTTGTAAAAAAAAAAAAAAAAAAATTTCCTTCATTCAGGTCATGTTTTCATGGATGACAATTGGACTTGCTAAGGTTCATGCAGGCCTCTACTACCTTCTACCTTCCTCTCATGATAGCAACCCCACTACCTCCTCAACCCTCTCCAATAAAACTCAAGGCAACCAAGCAGTTATGCAGCAAGACTTTGATCTCTGGCACTTTAGATTAGGACACCTATCTTCACAAAGAAGGAATTTAATTCATTCTCCTGATGTAAAGTGTAAAGATCAATCTCATTGTAAAGTCTGTCATTTGGCCAAGCAAAAACAAATTTCCTTTCCTTCAAGTGTAACCACCACTTTACTTCGTTTTGATTTAATACACTGTGACTTATGAGGCTCATATTCTCAAGCATCAATTCAAGGCTTTCATTACTTCCTAACTATTGTGGATGATTGTTCAAGCGCCACTTGGGTTTTTTTAATGAAACTAAAATCAAATACAAGACCTTTCTTGCAGTCTTTTTTTCAACTCATAAACACTCAATTCAATAAGAAGGTAAAAAAATCAAAATTGACAATGGCCTTGAATTCGACATGGTTGATTTTTATAAAAAAAACTATGGCATCATTCATAAAAAATTATGTGTGTATACCCCTAAAAAAAGTGGGGTTATTGAAAGGAAACACCAACACCATTTGAATATTGCCCGAGCCCTTCTTTTTGAAGTTGCATTGCTTACCTCTTTTCGGGGGGATGCCATTTTAACTGCAGTGATGAGAATGCAAAATGTCATGTTTTTCACCCTTAATGCCTAGTATTTTATACTTATTTGCTACCTAAATGTACTCATTATTCTTATATTTTGACATAGGATGCAAATGGAGTTGTTAAATGCAAAATGAAGCTAATTGGGCGATTCTGGACAATTTAGACATTGCTTCATAATCTGGGTATAACTCTCACATCCGATCTCTGATGGAGATGATTCAAAATTTTATAGAACTCCAAGAAAAAGTTCTACAACGTTCATGTTTTGAGTTTGGAGATATACTCGCTGCATCAAGGTTGAAATCGAGCTCGAAGTTGACGCACCTACACTGCTGACATTCAGGAACGTTCCTTATCATGCAATTCAAATATGCGATTTATTTGTGGAAGTTTTGAGATCTGGTGCGCGAAATTTCTGGCAAGAAACACCACATTTCTAATTATATTATGACTTAATTTTATTTTCAATATTTTCCATTAATTAGTCACATTTGGATATATTGTTATTTGAGGATAATATTGAGAATATTTTTAGGAGATTGGGTAGGCTTCTAAGAAATAGATTTGAATGGGCTAAGAGGGGGAAAAATGAGGAGATATCCAGACGCCTCTCCCTCCCCTCTTCTCCAACTTTTCCTTTGAGTTTTCTTCATTGCCTTATGTGGCTAAATTTTCATAATTGGTCGATAGAAATGGAAGTTTCGAAATCAATAAAACTGTGAGATCTAATTTGTTTTAAGTGTTCAATTTTAGACTTTGAGTATCGGGTGTTCTTTTGTGCCTATTTTCATGATTGTCTCGTTTAATTACTAGGAGGCCTATTAGTTTATTATTCGTTGCAATCTACTGCTGGGTTAGATATCAAATCTGTAATTGCTTGATCTCTCTAATTTGTGAAGCAACTAAAATTTAATGATTTGCTGCATTGGAAATTATTAGATCTTAGGAAGAAAACGCTCGACGAAATTAAATGCAACTGCTTGTGCTTTTGTTGTGTAGCTTCATCAATCTATCTAATTCTTAAGGCTACTACTAGATTAAACCTTTAGCACTTGTCTTGGGTTGTTTAGTAGTTAAGGTTAATTAGATCACTTGTTTTATAATTAACTGGGACTAAGGAGAGATAGGAAAATAATTCCAACGGTGAATATTCAAAGTAAGAATTAATATATACTTACATCGATGATCAATTGTAAAATTCTGATGGTGGATGTTGACTTAGACCAAGGTTTGATCTTTTGATTGATTTCGATAATTTAATTTTAATCATTCCTTAGTTGTTCTTCTTGAAATTGTTCTCGTTAAACTCAAAACCGCTTATCCTTGTTCACGTAGTATAAAACTAGGCTAGACACTCTTCGTGGGAACGATCCTTACTCGCACTACTCCATCCCTTTTTCTAGGAGTATAGGGTTTATTTTTGATTGCATGCGACATCACACCATGCAACCTACCTCATCAACAAAATGCCCACAACCCTCATTTCTAATAAAACTCCCTATGAAATACTCTTTTCCTCACCACCTTCCTATGCCCACCTTCATGTCTTTGGCTACCTAGCTTAAGCTAGCACTACCAAGCATCACAGAACCAAATTTGAACCTCGAGCCAGATCTTGTGTTTTCATAGAATATCCTACAAATGTCAAAGGATATAAACTCTATGATATAGAGACTCATTCTGTCTTTATTTCTAGGAATGTCATCTACCACGAATCCATTTTCTCATTCCACTCTCATCCTCTTTCTACCACTCATCTTTCCCTTGACATTCATTCCTCTTTTTCCCATGATTTGGTTCTACCTCGTGCACCACCAGATGACTCCTTCACACCCTCTCCTATTTCACCATCTGACACATCCAAATTTCCCCAAGCTGAATCACCTCCTCCTGAATCAACTCTGCCAATCAACACTTCTGATTCAATCCCTCTCTCAAACCACCCTGACTCCTTCACACCTTCTCCTGCTGAGCTGCCTAACACCCACCCTCTTTGAAGGTCTATTAGAGATAGATATCAACCTGCTACCTCCATCAATATCACTGCCAGCTGGCAGAATCCTTGCCTCTCAATGCCTCCTCTCCAACCTCAACACTTCTCCACTCAACCATGATCTCACCTACAAAAACCTCTCCCCTTCTCACCAATCATTTTTTGTTTCCCTCTCCTTACTCTCTAAACCTGCCTCCTATGGTGAAGCTGTGAATTTTAAGCATTTGCAAGATGCCATGAAGGTTGAACTCAATGCCTTAGAGGACAATTACACCTGGACTATTACTTCCCTTGCTCCCAATAAAACTGTTATTGGATGTAAATATGTCTACAAGGTGAAGCTCAATTCTGATAGTTCTCTTGAAAGACACAAAGGTTGACTTCTGGCCAAGGGATACACCCAAAGAGGAGGTTTTGACTTCCAAGAAACATTCAGCCCAGTTTCCAAACTCACCACAATTCGTGTCTTTCTTGCCTTAGCTTCTATTCACAACTGGTTTCGTCCCAAATGGATGTCCATAATGCATTCCTACATGGGGACCTTGATGAAGAAATTTATATGGAACTTCCACCAGGATACCAACTCCACAGAAAGTAGATTTATATGGAACTTCCACCAGGATACCTATGTCCCAAATGGATGTCCATAATGCATTCCTACCATGTCCATAATGCATTAACAGTATATATCACTTATACTGTTAATGTCCTTAAGTCAATTAATGGGCAAACCCTCACAAACTCATGTGCATTTAGCTTATAGAGTTCTCAGATATCTCAAGGGTTCCATAGGTTAAGCGATTTTCTTATCATCAAGATCATGTCTATAGTTAAAAACATATAGTGATTCTAATTGGGCTACTTGCCCCGAGACTAGGAGATCTATTACAGTTTTTTGCATATTTATTGGGAATTCATTGATAAGCTGGAAACCTAAGAAACAAGTGACTATTTCTAGGTCCTCATCTGAGGCAGAATATAGGGCATTAGCTTCAACAAATTGTGAAATCATGTAGCTTCTTAGTTTGTTGAAAGAATTCAACATCAACCATACACATTGTGCTCTCCTGTTCTGTGACAACCAGGTAGCCATCCACATCACAAAGAATCTTATTTTCCATGAAAGAACTAAGCATATAGAGTTGGGCTGCCATTTTTTTTTAAGAAAAGGTCCTAACTAGAGTCATTACCCCTGTCCACATAGCCTCAAAATTCCAGTTGACAGACATCTTCACTAAGCTCTATTATCCTCTCCTTTTCAGTTTCTATTGTCTAAGATGGGAATCCTAAACATCTATGCCTATCTTGAGGGGGAGTCTCACGAAATGAGGTGTGATGGGAAGGATCATAAACAAAAGGAATACAAAGTAACTGAGCAACCATACTACATCACACAAGAAATACATGCAATAGAAAAAGTGGATGAAAAGCATATTGCAGCACACATGAACTGAAAAGGCAGCAAGAAAGTAAAACGGCATTGGCGTAGAAAAGCAAGTCTGAATTATGAATTACCTAGCTACAATAGAATGCAAACACCAGGAAGCTCGATGTAAAAGCCTTACCTCTGCTATTGTCCATACTGTTGCAGTTGATTACTTGTACACAAAATTGCCTACGTCCACGGGAGTTGCAAAGGATTTATATATATGAGGGATCACAATACAATGGAGGAAGAGAAATATTGTTCTTCACCGAATTCTGGAGGCACACACACTGCCAAATGAGTATAAATGGCCTATTTATACTCTTCACGGCGGAAACCCTAATTCTGGCAGAAAAATAGAACATTCGCTCGAGCGGCGTGTCGAGCGCGCGTCGAGCGAACTTCTCTTCCGCATTCGCTCGAGCGAACTGTCGAGCGCACGTCGAGCGTTCGACTCTGCCTGATTTCGCTCGAGCGGCCAATGCCTTCGCTCGAGCGAACTTCCCTTCCTTGAGACATCGCTCGAGCTCACTGTCAAGCGGCCTTCGAGCGTTCGAATCTGCCTGGCTTCGCTCGAGCGGCGGCCTTTTGCCGCTCGAGCGAAGTGGACCAGACTCCACTACTCAACACACACTGTTACAGTTGATTACATGTAAACAAACAGAAGATCAAAAGTTAATTTTAGGACTCTTTCTTTCTAGCTTTTGTAATGTATATATATCTACTATTTTTGTATCATTAAAATGTATCAATGAGAAAGGAACTTCAGTGCTCACCATCTCTTTATTTCGAGTTTCTATTAGGTTTTTAACATGGTATTAGAGCAAGATATTTCTCCTACTATGGTTCCTTAGATTCACAAATAGATTCACTTCAAAAGTCATGACATCCTCCTCTTCCTCTTCTCCTTCTTCTCTCATTGAGGATTCAAATAACTCATTTTCTTACACCATAGTGACAATGCTAATATTGTCATTGTATCACCCCTATTAACTGGTCAAATTACATGTCATGGAGTAGATCCTTTTTACTTTCCATCTCCATCAAGAACAAGTCAACTTTCTTGGATGGCTCAATCACCACCCCTGACCTATCAGATCGTTCCTAAATTTCGTGGCTAAGATGCAATAACATCCTCCTTGCATGAATTCTAAATTTTGTCTCCAAAGGCATTGCATCTAATGTGTTTTTCATGATTTCAGCTAAACAGGTTTGGGACAAGCTCAAGGAACGTTTTGCACAACTTGATGAAGCTCGAATCTATCACCTTCAACACAAGCTCAATGGCAATGTGCAAGGACACCTCTCTGTAAGTGATTATTTCACACAACTTAACGCCATTTGGGAAGAACTACATAGCTATAAGCATCTTCCATGCTGTTCTTGTAGTAAATGTACCTATGATGCTTTGAAAAATGTAGGTGAAGTCCAACAAGGAGACTATGTATTTAAGTTTCCAAAATTGGGTTTGAATTATAGCTATGATGCTGTAAGGGGACAAATCATTCTCCTAAGTCCTTTGCCTTCATTAGATAAGACTTTTTCACTGATTTTGCAAGAGGAAAGACAAAGACAAGCAAGAAACATAGCCTTGCCTACCTTAGAACCCTCTGCCCTACTTGCCTACCAGAATTTTCCAAAGAAAAATGATAAGTTAGAACTGGTTTGCCACCACTATGGCAAGGTTGGGCACATGACAGATAAATGCTATAGATTGGTGGGATTCCCACCAAACTTCAAGTTTACCAAAACCAAAGGAACCTCTGCTGCACCTTATTATGCAAATTAAGTCACTGCTCACACTACTAGTTCACCTTATGAAGCACCCACTCCAAGTATTTCTCAGTTGAACCTCTCTCAGGCACAAGCACAACATTTTATGGACTTTGTCAATGCTCAATATCCTCAACTAAACTTGGGATAGAACAAGCCTATATTGCCTACTCCAGCCTCTATCAAGCCATCAACTTCAGAACCAGATCCCTCAATCACTCCTTACTCAGACCTAGCAGGTAATCATCACTGTCTCTCCACTCTCACTAATCCTTCTCAATTCAACATTTTGCACCCTCACAAACACAATTCACCCTCTCATCCTAAGCACTCTAATGTTCAAAGCACACCATGGATCATGGACACAAGAACCACTGATCACTTGGTGTGCTCCACCTGTTTCCTTGACAATTCATCTTCTTGCATACAAACCTTTGTGCAACTCCCAAATGGTACAAAAACTCAAGTCAAATTTTTTTGTAAAAAAAATAAAAAATTTGCTTCATTCAGGTCATTTTTCCATGGATGACGATTGGACTTGCTAAGCTTCATGCAGGCCTCTACTACCTTCTACCTTTCTCTCATGATAGCAACCCCACTACCTTCTCAACCCTCTCCAATAAAACTCAAGCCAACCAAGCAGCTGTGCAGCAAGACTTTGATCTCTAGCACTTTAGATTAGGACACATGTCTTCACAAAGATGGAATTTAATTCATTCTCCTGATGTAAAGTGCAAAGATCAATCTCATTGTAAAGTCTGTCATTTGGCCAAGCAAAAACATTTTTCCTTTCCTTCAAGTGTAACCACCACTTTACTTCCTTTTGATTTAATGCATTGTGACTTATGAGGCCCATATTCTCAAGCATCAATTCAAGGGTTTCATTACCTCCTAACTATTGTGGATGATTGTTCAATCGCCACTTGGGTTTTTATAATGAAACTAAAATCAAATACAAGACCTTTCTTGCAATCTTTTTTTCAACTCATTAACACTCAATTCAATAAGAAAGTAAAAAAATCAGAATTGACAATGGCCTTGAATTCGACATGGTTGATTTTTATAAAAAAACCATGGCATCATTCATAAAAAAATTATGTGTGTATACCGCTAATAAAAGTGGTGTTATTGAAAGGAAACACCAACACCAATTGAATATTGCCCGAGCCCTTCTTTTTGAAGTTGCATTGCTTACCTCTTTTCGGGGGGATGCCATTTTAACTGCAGTGATGAGAATGCAAAATGTCATGTTTTCACCCTTAATGCCTAGTATTTTATACTTATTTGGTATCTAAATGTACTCATTATTCTTATATTTTGATTTAGGATGCAAATGGAGTTGTTAAATGCAAAATGAAGCTAATTGGGCGATTCTGGACAATTTAGACATTGCTTCATAATCTGGGTATAACTCTCACATCCGATCTCTGATGGAGATGATTCAAAATTTTATAGAACTCCAAGAAAAATTTCTACAATGTTCATGTTTTGAGTTTGGAGATATACTCGTTGCATCAAGGTTGAAATCGAGCTTGAAGTTGATGCACGTACACTGCTGACATTCCGGAACGTTTCGTATCATGCAATTCAAATATGCGATTTATCTGTGGAAGTTTTGAGATCTGGTGCATGAAATTTTCGGCTAGAAACACCACATTTCTAATNTTAACCCTCTCATCCTAAGCACTCTGATGTTCAAAGCACACCATGGATCATGGACACAAGAACCACTGATCACTTGGTGTGCTCCACCTCTTTCCTTGACAATTCATCTTCTTGCATACAAACCTTTGTGCAACTCCCAAATGGTACAAAAACTCAAGTCAAATTTTTTTGTAAAAAAAAAAAAAAAAAAATTTCCTTCATTCAGGTCATGTTTTCATGGATGACAATTGGACTTGCTAAGGTTCATGCAGGCCTCTACTACCTTCTACCTTCCTCTCATGATAGCAACCCCACTACCTCCTCAACCCTCTCCAATAAAACTCAAGGCAACCAAGCAGTTATGCAGCAAGACTTTGATCTCTGGCACTTTAGATTAGGACACCTATCTTCACAAAGAAGGAATTTAATTCATTCTCCTGATGTAAAGTGTAAAGATCAATCTCATTGTAAAGTCTGTCATTTGGCCAAGCAAAAACAAATTTCCTTTCCTTCAAGTGTAACCACCACTTTACTTCGTTTTGATTTAATACACTGTGACTTATGAGGCTCATATTCTCAAGCATCAATTCAAGGCTTTCATTACTTCCTAACTATTGTGGATGATTGTTCAAGCGCCACTTGGGTTTTTTTAATGAAACTAAAATCAAATACAAGACCTTTCTTGCAGTCTTTTTTTCAACTCATAAACACTCAATTCAATAAGAAGGTAAAAAAATCAAAATTGACAATGGCCTTGAATTCGACATGGTTGATTTTTATAAAAAAAACTATGGCATCATTCATAAAAAATTATGTGTGTATACCCCTAAAAAAAGTGGGGTTATTGAAAGGAAACACCAACACCATTTGAATATTGCCCGAGCCCTTCTTTTTGAAGTTGCATTGCTTACCTCTTTTCGGGGGGATGCCATTTTAACTGCAGTGATGAGAATGCAAAATGTCATGTTTTCACCCTTAATGCCTAGTATTTTATACTTATTTGGTATCTAAATGTACTCATTATTCTTATATTTTGATTTAGGATGCAAATGGAGTTGTTAAATGCAAAATGAAGCTAATTGGGCGATTCTGGACAATTTAGACATTGCTTCATAATCTGGGTATAACTCTCACATCCGATCTCTGATGGAGATGATTCAAAATTTTATAGAACTCCAAGAAAAATTTCTACAATGTTCATGTTTTGAGTTTGGAGATATACTCGTTGCATCAAGGTTGAAATCGAGCTTGAAGTTGATGCACGTACACTGCTGACATTCCGGAACGTTTCGTATCATGCAATTCAAATATGCGATTTATCTGTGGAAGTTTTGAGATCTGGTGCATGAAATTTTCGGCTAGAAACACCACATTTCTAATTATATTATGACTTAATTTTATTTTCAATATTTTCCATTAATTAGTCAAATTTGGATATTGTTATTTGAGGATAATATTGAGAATATTTTTAGGAGATTGGGTAGGCTTCTAAGAAATAGATTTGAATGGGCTAAGAGGGGGAAAAATGAGGAGATATCCAGAGGCCTCTCCCTCCCCTCTTCTCCAACTTTTCCTTTGAGTTTTCTTCATTGCCTTCTGTGACTAAATTTTCATAATTGGTCGACAAAAATGGAAGCCTCGAAATCAATAAAACTCTGAGATCTAATTTGTTTTTAGTGTTCAATTTTAGACTTTGAGTATCGGGTGTTCTTCTGTGCCTATTTTCATGATTGTCTCGTTTAATTACTAGGAGGCCTACTAGTTTATTATTCATTGCAATCTACTGCTGGGTTAGATATCAAATCTCACGACAACATTAGTCCCCTTCTCCTGCGAAATCCAACTGCCGTGTAAAGCATAAAAAACATGGCAAAAATTCGTGCGCCACGGTCTACGATCGCCGACAAATCGCCGATGTAAAAGCGTCATAGTTGCTCTGTGAACCACCGCAACGGTTACGCTGCAAAATTCAACCTGTTTTCATGGCAATTGAGTGCCAGGAATAGCACTTAAGTCATTTGCCGCAAACGGAGTTCATCTGGTTGTGAAAACCGTCGCAAACAACGGTTGTGGCCCTGCGGAATTGAATCGTTGGAACCAGCTCCGTACTAGCAGCGGGAGCCGTTCGTCGCAAACAACCCTATTTTCTGATGGTTGATTCTATCGTGAAGAACATCATTTCTGATGCTTCTAGATTCGTGGGGAAATTTTTGGCGGTTTGTAATCACTGCTGATTGTCAAACGTTGTTGGTGGAAAATTTGGATTTCGTCCATGTACATTCCGTCGAGCAATTCCCCATAGGGATTAGGATCATTTGATCTGCCACAATGGATTCGTGGTAAATTTATTTTGAATTTTTGGTCTGCTGGATGCCACGGTGAACAAATATTTTTGGAATTAACTCCATTTGCACTAACGTCTACTCATCGCTCTTATCCATTTGCAGCAAGGCGTAGCAACCAATCTCAAATTTGAAGAGCATCAATTTGGGGCATTGTTTCTATGCATGTGGCAACAGGCCTAGTATTGGGTTTTCACTGGTATGTTTTTCTCACTTTCATTTAAAAAAAAAAAAAAACTTGATCAAATTGTTCAATGTATCTCTCAAAATTTTAATGGGTTTTCACTAAATTATCATTTTTTTTTCCATATTTTCTTCTTGTATGACATTTGTTATAATGATGCACTTTTTTATCCTACACGCACTAATAAACTATATAAAGGTTATGTTGAGCATCCAATGACTAATAATAACACTTGTCCAAGTCAAGGAATTTACGTACAAAGTAGTTATAAACTTAGTGCTTGTCATACATGTATATAGTAAGTTCAGGAACAAGATTCAAACATTCATAAGTTTCTTACATTTTCCCACCAAAAATGAATACTTGCTATTTCAACATGCCAGCAATCCTACAATTCCTATAAGTGTCTGCACATATTCTACCTTTGTTACTAGGATCTTGGCTAGCTAGCACAACCAAGTCATCTCTAGCAATGCATGGTTTTTTTACCTATTGCAAAAACAGAGCAAGGGGATGAAGTTAGCCCTTCAACATTGATTTTCGAATTCTTGTAGGTCCTAGAGAATCATTAAAATATCTGTAAATGAGATCAAATATATGCTAGCATAGAATTTCCAACATCATCAATTTTCTATTGTCTTTACAAAAGCAATTTGAGTAACAGTAGTAACTTGTTCAACTCTATGTCTTACTAATGTTGAACAACTTTACTAAGATAGCCACCACCATATATACATGTCTTATTAATTTTAATTCACTTGTGAGGTATTTATAAAAAATAAATAAATCTTTGAGCATGTTGAGAGGAAAGACCACCAGTTCATGAGTGTAATCATGACTTTAAAAATCTTTGAATGATAGAATCCTGCTTGAATTTAGTACAGAAAGATAACTCTCCACATCCTAATCAAACTCTTGTAAACTCTAAAGGCATTATACACTAGATTCTACATTAGACATTTATATGGCAAGCTTTTCCTTGCAATGCTGCAGTTCTCATAGTCTATATTATATGCCAATTCAAATATAAAAACCAATGCAGAATATTCTTTGTCTGCTATTATAACTTTGCCCCCTTGGGAGCATTATTTTAGTCTAAAAACCTGTTGCCTCAAACCAAACAACCTGCCTAGTATTTTAGATAAATAATTCAGAGATATGTTGACTTTTGGTGTGCTTGTGTGAATTTAATTGGCAACTGAACCTTTGTATTATAGTACATCCACTCTAAAGGATTGATACACTTTCAAAACAAACTGAAACCAGACTCCAAATTATTGAAACCAAAGTATAAACATCAGAATATTATTACCAATTACAAACTGTAGAAATTTGCTCTAATGCAAATAAGAAGGGTGTGAAATAGAATCCAAATCAGCTATAAGCGTAGAAATATATTAGTTAAACATTTTACTTTCTATCATGAATACATTCCTAATTTGCAAAAGCCTCATATACTTTGTTGGAAAGTAGGACAGTAATCAGCATACATTTAGTACGCTACCAAATATGATCATGACTAATAAATTCATCCCATTACTCCTTATTTAACACATCTGCCCATTAACAAAGCAAGCACATCAATATAACATGCTTTTAACCAACTTATCCTCCCATACTCACTGGGATAATCCTTGAGGCAAATAAAATAGAATTGATTAATTTAGTTTATGGATATATTGACCAAGGAATGCCTTAAATTTGAAATGACAACTAGGAATAGTCATGTCACCTCTTTTGCCAAACCCAATCTAGCCATTGCAGGATTCCAAACTCTGCATTTTCAGAAGCCATTCATAAAAAGCCATTAGTACTACCAAAAAAACCAAAAAAAAAAAAACCATGCATTGTCAAAAACCAAAAAACTGTGTAGTTGCTGGCAATAATGTGGCTATAGATCTGCTTGAGTCTCTTTTTGAGACTATAATTCTGACCCAAAGTCTGAAAGGTGATGGTTTACACATTGCTCATGCTCCTGCATATGCTCCCTCATAGCCAATAAACCATTCTGAATCTCTTCAAACCGATTTTGGTAGTACTGAGCATTTTTCTTGTTCTGTTCATTTTCTCCAGCAAGGCGTTCATACTCCTCAGTGGGTACGCCAGACACTTTAGAAGATTCGGGAATAACAGAGTGGCCCAACCCTCTTGCATAGCTTGACCTATGGCTCAAAACATCCCTAAATATCTCTGCTGCTGCATCATCCGTGCGACTCTCTGGCTCTTTGGCATTCATCATTTCAACCATTTTATTCTACAACATTAACATTACATTTATATAACACTTGAGTGCTCATTTCCAATTCACTACATTGGAAACTGACATCAAGACTTCTCATTCTGAAAGTCAAGGGACATGGAACTCACCATCACTGAAAAATTACAGCACATGTACATTTATTTCAAGTATGAAAATTGAAATACTGACTAAGTGCTCTACCCATGTATAGGCATATATATATATGCCTAGCATGTGATTGAAGTGTGGAATTTCTGGAAATATTAAGTAGCATGAAGTATTTGCAATAAGAAGATCACATCTATTTATGATATTTATTAGTCTTTGCATAATTCTCACATTGCATTTATTTAACACAAAATAAAGGTTGTGCTCACATAATTCTCTTTCGTAGTGGGTGTGATGAATCTTCCCTTCTTCATTGACCAATGAACATCTTTATAAAAAGAAATTAAATTCTTGTCCTTCTACACAATGTGAGATAGGCAAACATTAGTCTTAATACATCCTTGAAAATAACTTGTAGAAGATTATAATAAACATTAAAACTGTTATTAACTTCACCTTTTGTTCCATTAATACAACAAATGACGTCCTTCCGCTTGAGTGGTTGATCTTCTGCTTACGCCTATTATCTCTATTTTGCATGGACATTTTCTGCAATACAACATTCATTAGCCAGCCCTAGGAACTAGATATTTATTTTTTTATTTTTTTGGGTAGGAGCTATTGTTAGATTAAGTAGGTGTTCTTAGAGTATAAGGTGTTTTAACAAAGCTGTCAAACTGCTGTTATTAAACTATTGAAAAAACACACCTCTAGAATTATGTCTCAACAGGTTTCAAAAGCCATTAATTACATTCATTTCATCCTCCTTGATTAGTAAAAGTTCAGTAAAAATTACCTTGAATGGCTCACTCACCCACTGATTGCATAACCACTCCCATATTGGCTTCTCTACCAACGTACCTCCATTAGCTAATGCCTCCTCATGTGTTGCATATTCTTTGTATTTTAGGTGTAGCAAGTAATGAAATGCATTATATGCACGACATAGTTGATTTGTCACTATTTGACGATGATTTTTCTTAGTCCAATCCAATACAAAGTCAGCCTATGAATGTTGAAAGTGTTAGATTACCAAAATACACCATACTTACCTTTGAATCTAACAAACAGAAAACTTGAGGATGTAAACATTCAAAATCAGAATAAACTGTACAATTATTTTATACTCAGGAAAATATAACACAAAGTTAGCCTATGAATGATCGAGTTAGCCTATACTTTACAAACTCAGCATATACAATTTGTCACTATCTAAATGTTTTTTATATTGAGAGCGTTCTAATTGCAATTCAAAGCATATTCTCATATATGCTAGATAGTCTCACCTGGCTCTCCTCAATAACAAACGTAAAGTGAAGAGACATTGGCTGTTTTCAGTCTTAATACAAGCATGAATGGCTCTAACCTAAAACATTTTAAGTACATGTAGGACTTGTTCTGTAGATTCAACAGGGGAAGAGAAAGGTAAGCTATAGTTCCTTATCTTTCTCATGTCTTTTGGTCTTGGTTGTAGTCATCAGTATTCTAGTTTAAAAATAGCAAGAGTTGCATGCGTCAGTTAGTGTATAACTAGGAAGTTGGAAATATTTGAAATCTAGAGAAAAAAAGGCCTATGCAATCAGATGTTTGATGGTAACTATTTTTTACAATGGTTACAACACAATGTCAACCCAAGAATGAAAGAGTTTAAACAATTAATATTCATTACCTATATGTTATTCTAACAACTCATCCATACAAGAGCAGTCACATTCAAAATCTGCCTATGGATGTATTAGTTTAAAATCACCATGCACAACATAATATTCTAGAGTTATTCTAATAACTTTGTACAATAATATAAGCATCACTGACTCACAAGCTAGCAGGGAAATATCTGAAACAATCAAAATCTAATGCCTTACTCGAACACGCTCAATCAATTCATTTTTCTCCTTCACATCAACCACCTTCCAGCTAACATGTCTCATTTCTGCATAGTGCTTGATGATCCATGTGACTCTTGTGGTGTATATTGTTCTGTTGTTGCAAGATGGACCTGTCTTTCTATCTTTTATATCCATTGGTATCTTCCCTACCTTTCTCAGCCTGTCAAACTCTGACCCTTTGGCAACACCCCTACGACGTTTAGAAGTGGCTGGTACCATATCACAAACATAAGGCAACTTGTACATGTTAGTGCAATTTTAATTCATGAACTTTACCTCTCTTTGCATGGGCATTTATGAAAGACTACATGAACTTGTTTATGAGTTTACTTACCATCCCCTTGGCCAGTTGTATTTGTCTGATCTGCCTCATTACAAGGACCCAACAATGCCTCACATTCAACATCTGGAGGTTGAGTGGAGTCATAAGATGATGACTGGCGTTAATCTCCTAAACTCCATGTTGCTGGTTCTGATGGTAGGCATCGTCCATTATTAACCTGTCTTGGTGCTTGTCCAGATGACCTTCCTCCTCCTCTTCCTCTTTTTGACAGAACCATATCACCAAATAGAAGAATATCCCACCTTCTCTTTAACAAGATCAAAGAACTCAGAAGTAGAGAATTGCAGAGGGAGAGGATGAAGCTAACGAAGGCAACCCAGTGGCAACTAACAGAATGTATTCTCTGTTTTGTAGAAGTGAAGTTTTCTTCTTGGCTGTTTTTAAGTTAGTCGAGTGTACGTACGTTGTATGTGAAGTTTTTTCAGGTAATGGAAAGGATAGCTGAGGCTCAATTCTCCAAGTTGGCCATTGTATTGAAAGATTTTTCACTTTGGCACTGATGTTTTCAGCAATCTCCCGCGCAAGTGCAACTGTAAATTATACAGTATTCCACTGTCAACTTTTACATCACCTCACATATTTCTGGTAAAAGATTTTCTGTACAGATTTGATGAGGACTTATAAATAAATAATAAACTGGTTCTCAGTATCTCATCAGTGACACTTAGAAGAAATTGAGATGATCTGAAAATTAAGCATTAGTATTGGTCATTATATTCGTCTATATATAAGTATGAACATTAAGAATATAAGTATATGTTTTCTATAAATTTAAAACCATTCAAACCTTCTCATTTTATTTTTGGATTAGTCAAAATAATAATAAATATTATTTTGATATAGATATTTATAATTTTTTTTCCACCTTTGCAACAACACTAATCATATATTTATTAATAATGTACTTTTACTTAAATTATTATTTTCTAACTAATTATTTCCTCCGTATCAGTGGTGACAACTCTATAGCTCGACCACCACACTTCTACACATTGAGTCTTTTGGCATCGGCGAGCAACACAATTCTTCACCGTGGTAACAGCACTCTTTCCCAGTCTACCACGCTAAGTGTCCCAATAACACATCGGCCTCTATTTCTTCTTATGCGGAATGCTTCAAGCTTCTGGGCCTCGGATACAACCAATTCAATCATGTGATTCGAGATGATGGGCGACAACCTTTGCATGGTCCCGACCATAGCTAAGGGGAGTGATGACAAGTTGATTTCCACCCTACAACTCAATAAGGGTGTGAGACGAGGCGAGCCCATCTATGTAGCACACTAAACCTAATTTACAAAACCAAATTTACAAAACCAACTTATTCTTAAAAATTGATATGTGAACCTAATATACAAGACCAAATATAATTTAAAACCACTAGTATTTGACTAATCCAATGCAAATTATTTCATTAGTATTTCTCCCTTCTCTCAACATTTCCACTCACATACGGAAATGTCCCTTTATAGAAATCTCACAATATACTTTGGATGGAAAATATATTTATTTTCTTTGTAATTAAGACATTTATATTGAGATTGACAATGAGTTTAATTAAACGTTTTTGGTTATTAGCTTTAAATAACCATTGAGTATATGATCATGCATGGTTTGTAAACCAATAGTACTTTAACTAGAATATGATTAGTAATTAACAAACCATTGGTAGATATGTAAAATATGATAAAATTAATCCAACTCTTGCCGAGGGAAAAAATTATGAATAAATAGATAATCCAATATGAAAATCCTATGTAAAAGAAATAGATCACAAAGGCAACTTCTAATCATATTCTTCTAAAACATAGATTTGACTTTGGCTATTTCAACGAGAGTACTCTTAGAGCATTTTCATTGGCTTATTTATTATCCATACACGAAAATGATAGCAATAATTGCTAAAACAAAAGGGTTCCATCCGAATATCCCAAAAGAAAATATAATATACAATTCTCTACAATAACATGATATTCATCACAATAACTGTTTATCTTGCAAACATTTTCTTAAGATTATATTTCATTTCTTGTATCATTTTCTTATACAGTATTGATTTTTACCATCATGTAATAAGTAAATTATTTTAATTTAACTACTGCGATCAACAATTACCATGTTCACATATACCATGAAATTTTCTCCTTATATATTAAGTACTAAAACCCAACATTTCCTAATTAAGTTAAATCTAGAAGTAACCAATTTTAATTGGCAAACGTGACAGTTCATGATGATAATTGGAAGTCCTCGCACAAAATCTACTGTGGTTGAACCAAGTCATTAAGAATGCCACAAATACACACTTCACTGGTTGTTGAGCCAAGTAATTAAATCCTTATACAAACTTTGCTCATTGCCAATCTGTTGGGCTGTATATAATGATGAGTAAATAAAAAAATTTAGATCTCTACATCAAACATTCAGTAATAAAGCATTGTCTGCATGTATAAACAATTAATAAGTCCAAATTATCACCATAATCTTTGAGAAAGCTAGTATTTACATTATCCAGTCGTTCAACCCCAATTATATCTGAAATTGTACTCAAACGATGACATTAATTAGTGGTAAATGTATTCATCATCCTTGGTAATGTTTTCCATAAATACTAAATACATAAAGCTGCTGCCATAACAGATCACTACAACATTTACCTCGATGAGGAGAAATTATATAGATTGGTTTCCTACGTTTCCCTTCCTCATTTCACCATTCTACTTGTATGCTCCATGACTAGAAGATGAATGGCTGAATTAACCAGTTGAAAAGACTCACTGCACCAATCCTGCCAAATTGTAGACATTTAATTTCTCAAATATTACAGTTCAACCAAATACCTCAAGAAATGCAAACTTCCACAGAGGTGAATTACAACATTTTCTCAATAAGGTGTTATACACACCCATACTCATCTCATAGAAGCATATGAAACCAAATAACTGAAAAAGGAAATTGCTTAGTACACCATATGCAGCTCTGGAAGATCAATGCCAGCACAATACGTTCATCATACAACCTCAGCAAGGTAAACATTTTCTCTGGCTTTACTATGTTTAACTTTGTCAAAAAACATGGGAGGAAGGGAAAAAAACAAGATTTGAGGCCTTAATTTGTAACGTGTCACCTAAGCATTCGAGATATACATTTCCAAAAATTTCTAATAACATTTTAGCTAACATTATGCATCAGGATTTCTTAACCATAGATTCTTAAAAACTGACAACTATGGAACTGCAAATTTTTTTTTATTTCCAGGAAAAAAATCACAAACAGCATATTTATGCTGGTTTTTCACTAAACTGGAAACAAAATAAAAGTTGAAGGAAACAGTAGCTTCATGTGTTCTAAAAACAGGGGATTGTCTGAACCAATTTTCTATCAACAGGATTCTTGGAATCTATCGAGCTGTGTCAATATTTATGACAAAGTAAGATTATTTATCAGAAAGTCGATTGTAACTGTGATCATTAAAAATATGGAAAGAATTTAACACATGAAATTAATATAACACAAAATTCGAGTACAAGAATCATTCCATAACTATGCAGCAGTGCTTTGTACTCTAGTAGGTTGTGGGTGGTCTATTACCATCAGATTTATGTTTAGCTTGTGGTTTATTGACTTTGTTTGAAGAACATCACCCCTGAAAGCTCTCGGGATTTTCAGATCCTGCAGATATAGTGAATAGCTATGAAAGACAACCAAACAAAAATGGGTGTTTAGTGACTATGAAATGCGTAAAATAATAAGTAGAGAATTGGCATTTATGCATACCATCATCAGACGAAGTTCCAAAGTCAGTTTCGAGGTCTTCTTCATTGCTACCACTATCATTTTCATTATATTCATTCTCTTCATCATCGATGAAGTCTTCCTCATTGCCAAAGGCTAAATATTCGTGATCAGATATTGGGTTTGAGAGTAATGTGACATCGGCAATATGAATTGGTTCTACATCAAACCTATGCAAGGGATTCATCGTGCCAGCATCATCAAATTGGGGTTCTATCTCTACATATGATGGTTCGTTCTCTTGGAATGCATCATTCTCGAATAAACTGTCATCATTATCCTCGTCATTCACTACTGGCCCGGTTGGAACATCATACATATTCCTATTGGTCACCTTCTGCACCATGAACCAATTACCACCCAAACTAGTATCTTTAAGATAAAACACTTGAAAGGCTTGACAGGCTAAGAAGAATGGCTCATCTTTATACCATTTACGAGAAGTGTTGACACTAGTTAGATGGTCGCCAACTCGTATTCCTCTTTTCCCATTGCCGATATCAAACCACTCACATTTGAACAAATATACATGACGCCATCCCATGTAGCGTAATTGCAATATGTTAATTAAAACACCATAGAAATCAACAGGTTGTGAACGGTGTTCACCGTTAACAACGACCCCACTATTTTGGGTTCGGCGATATTTTCCCAGGTTCTCTGTGTGGAACCTTATGCCATTCATGATGCAAGCATCATATGAAGCAACCCATGGATCCGATCCACAAGCAAGTGCAAATATATCGTCAGTGACCTCATCCGCATTTTTTGAACACAATTGTTGAACCTGTGAGGAGGGTAAGAAACCGAATATATCAAATTATATTCCACTACAAAATGACGATATGAGTTTTTTAGGCATTTAGAGGTAACCTACACGTGTGTGAAACCAACTTGGAAATTCACTTTGATGTCTACGCTCTACATTATCCATGGAATGTTCTTGAATCTTGCAGTAGTGCTCACTAAAAATCCATATGCATGGTAACAGCAGTTAGTATAAGGTGTTATTAATGCTATATTAATAAGGTACAAGTAATAGAAAACTCAACATACTTACTGTATGTAATGTCCAATCTCTGTACAATTATTCAGCACATACCATTTTGCCTTTGCAAGTAGAGGCTTATCCAATTGATGCGAAGTTAGCGATCCCAAAGGACGTACCTTTTGTGAGAACACAGAAAACCCTGGGAACTGATGATCATCATCATTATCCCTGTTCTGTTCCACTCGATTATATCTAGTTTTAACATCATGGATGTACAAGGAGCAAAAAGTCAAGCATTCAACATGAACATAAGCTTCAGCAATTGAGCCTTCTGGACGAGCCTTATTTCTGACGTAGCGCTTGAATTTTCTCAAGTATCTTTCAAAAGGATACATCCACCTATATTGTACTAGACCTCCCAAAATGCCTCACAGGGTAGATGAATGGCGAGGTGTACCATTATATCAAAAAAGGCAGGTGGAAAAATCATCTCAAGCTTGCATAGGATGATTGCAATGTCGGATTGTAATTACTTCAATACATCTAATGTCAATGTCATGTGCACAAAGCCTTGAAAAAGGAACCCAACTCCGTCAATGCAAGGCGTATATCTGATCGCAAAAATCCACCAATTGCAACTGGAAGTAATCTTTGCATAAAAACATGACAGTCATGACTTTTCATTCCCATTATCTTTCTATCATTGACTGAAACACATCTAGAAATATTTGAGGCAAAACCATATGGAAATTTCACCTCTGCAAGCCACTTAGAAAAACGTCTCCTTTGATCTAAATCCAACATGTATGAACCAAGCATCATGGAATTTCCACTACCAACAGGTTGTAAATGTAATTCCTTCCTTAATCCAAGCTCCATCAAGTCCCTGCGTGCATTTGTAGTGTCTTTGTTTTTCCCTTCAATATTCATCAATGTACCTAGGACGTTGTCGCATATGTTTTTTTCTATGTGCATGACATCGAGATTATGTGTAAAGACAACGTTGACCAGTAAGGTAGCTGGAAGAATATACTTTGTTTTGTCCAGTTCAATTCATTTGGTCTGCATTTTCTCTTCTGAGAACCTTTGCCGAACTGGACAGTAGCAACCTCCTCTAGTTGCTGGAGTACATCATGTCCCCTGAGTTCTGTAGGTGGCAACCGATGATCCTCATTTCCATTAAAAGCTGCTTTTTTCTTTCTCCAAGTGTGTGCGGATGGCAAGAACCGACGATGGCCCATATAATAATGTTTTCTCCCATGACGTAACCACATGGAATCTGTATCAAGATTACATAATGGACAAGCCAATTTTCCCTTGGTGCTCCACCCTGAAAGATTAGCATATGCAGGAAAATCACTAATAGTCCACAATAGTGCAGCATGTAAGCGGAATCTTTCTGACTTTGAGGCATCATATGTCTCTTGTGAGGAATATTGAAACATAAATGATTAACACACACTTCTGGCATTTTTGTGAAATTTGAGTATCTTGGTGGAGTAGTTGAGCGGAATTATTTTCTGAAGATTTATTTTCAAGCTTAAACATAGAACATGATTTTTGATGTATCATATTTTGTTGATACGTGGCTTGAAACACCGGGATGTTATAGTTATTGAGATAAAACTTGATAAGATTTCTGTAGAACGAAAGGCAAAGTTTGAAGGACATTTTGCACATGCTTACGCTTGTAGTGTTCCTTAAATACCATTCATTGATTTAACACTGGAGAAGTAAACCGCAGGACTACCGAGCCATGCATAAAAAAAAAAAAAAAAGAAGAAAAAGAAGAAGAAGAAATAAAGGCGGCTTAGCGAACTTTCCTAAGTAAAAAGGGCTAGAAACAGTTACCCAAGACTTTGGGGGTTGAGTGTCCAACCTTTAAAAACAGAGCTGGCGTGAAAACTGCTAGTCCCTTGGGCTTTGAGGTAGTTAGAATCAGCAATGATTAATCTTAAGGTTGAAAAAATCCTATGACAAATCATGGCTAGTAATGAGGAACACACAACCAGTTTAGCTTCACACACACATTTGAGTCCTGAGATATTTGCCTTAATTCTATGTGAAATATTGTTGAAGATTATCTTGGTGGGTATAACCCTTGGGGGTTGAGTAGTAACGTGTCACTTTTGTGAGAATTCAGAATTGAGTTTGATTGTTTTTGTTTGAATTTCGATCTTTATGCAATATTCATCTCAATTAATTTTCACTATTTTGTTCAAGGATTAGCAAAAAGCTAGTTAGGGGGTGTGATTGAGCTGAGATATTGCATATTTTAGCTATTTAAAATCAATGTATTTCAATTGATTCGTGACATGATTTATTGGTTTTAGATGAAAAAAATAGCTAATAAGCATAAATTCGAGTTGTGATTTTAATTGATTAATATCATGTTTATGCTTAATTTTATAACTATGATTTAATTGAAAAATATTTCCTCACATATATAATATATTTTTAATAATTTTTTTTCCTTTTAATTTATTTCGAGTGTTATTTTGATTTTTTTCAGTTCAAATAAAATTCACGAGATCCGGTTCTGAGTCACGACTCATGCAATATCAAAGTCTAAGAAGGGGGCTGAAACCAAATGGAAGCACTGGATTTTCAGAATTTATGGAAAGAGAATCAGTGGTGATTTAAAGAATTGGCTGGTTCTACTCTTTTATATTGGAGGTGCCGTGATTTAAGGAGGAGAAGGGAGAGACGTGTGACACTTAGAGTGAAAAGAAATGATGAAAGAGGGCTGAAAGTCAAGGGGATTTGCTGAAAATGTGAGAGGAAAATGAAGAGTTGAAGAAAGTATAAGGTATTCCAGAGGGGGAATATTTCTGGAAAGAGTAGGTTGCGATGGTGGCGCATAGGAAAACAGCTATAGCAATCAAGTCTTACCCAAATCAGACTCAGGTGGACTGGAGTATGTTATCCATCACTCTCTTTCTGGAGTTGCAGTGGCATATTCTATGTTTTCTGGAGAAGGACAACTTTATACATTCATGATTCTCATCTCTGAGGTTACTACTCTAGAAATCAATATGAGATGGTATCTTGATACGGCTGGTATGAAGAGGTCATCCAAATGCGTCCTTTCGGATATTTCTTGGTCTTTGTGGTGCCTTCAGCGCTAGCTATGATGAACTTGATGTGGTTTGGGAAGATTCTCAAGGGATTGAAGAAGACATTAGCAAGAACCAGCAACTTGC
>QGSO01000704.1:0-180021 GCA_011037825.1 Carya cathayensis | reverse complement strand
GTACATTTAATCATTTATATTTGTCTTAACACTACCTCATGTGTGAGCCTAATACGTGGAATATTTAATTTAATAGGTGAACTATGGAATCAGGATTCAAACTTGGACCTCTACTATGATACTCTATAAAATTACCACTTATAACAAAAGTTTACACTAAAGGAAGTGATAGATTAAATCATTTATATGTGTCTTAACAAATACAAGGTGTTATGGACTATTCGACATAAGAATCTCGTTAAGTCGTAAGAACATGCTTCTCAAGCGGACACTTCTTTCTTTATATATCACTAATATGATGTTCTAGTATTCATTCTAATCTTTGTGGATGATATATTAGTAATAGGTACACATGATTCTTTATTTTTTTTCACCGATAAAGAAGTTGCAGTTGGAGTTTGCTCTCAAAGATCTAGCTCCTCTGCATTGTTTCCTTCGCATTGAGGCCACTCGTGATGCCATGATCCTCGCTTGCGCTAGAGCAAGTATATCATTGATATCTTACGTAGAGCTCAGATAGTGGGTGCAAAACCATATATTGCACCCTGTGTTTCTAGTGGAAAATTATCTGCAGTGGACAGAGTGTAGACAACTCATAGGGGCATTGCCATATTGCACCCTTTCACACCTAGAATTGCCTATTTTGTCAACTATGGCAACATCTCCATGCCTCTACCACTGCCCACTAGTGCTTTGTCAAGCGGATTTTGCATCATCTCAAAGGTTCAATTGATCATGGCCTCTACTACACCAAAGGATCTCTAACACTCCAAGCTTATAGTGGCTCGGACTTGGGCTAGTGACGTAAATGACATGTAGTCTACAACTAGGTTTAGCATCTTCCTAAGCCACTCACTCAACTGTTGGTGCTCAAAGAAATAATAGGTTGTTTCTAGATCCAGTAAAGAGGCTAAATACCGAGCTTTTATGACAGAGGCTGAAATTTAACGGATACGTATGCTTTTAAAAGAGGCTTACAGTTGAGTGCCCATTTAGGAATAAAAGATATGATAGTAGAAAGTGATTCTCTGTTATTAGTGAAAGAGCTTCAACTCACAACAGATTCTATGTCTCTATTGGGCAACATTATTAAAGATGCTCACGAGCTAGCAGAGGTTTAATTGCTGTAATATTCAACATGTTGGTAGAATGGGAAATGAAGCTAATCATAGGCTTGTAAAATTTGCTTGGAATGTAACTAACATTAATGTCTGGTGGGATCTTTCCCTAGTGTTATTGCCCAGGTTATCTGGATTGACAAACATTTGTAAGCTGTTTCTTTGCAATAAAGGCTAAAGTTTGCTATTAAAAAAAAAAAAAAAAGGACCTCCATGGGCCTTTACTTACTTGTCCAACATTAATAAGGTGGGACAATCTTAGTGCCATAATAAGCCCTTGCATCCAATCTAGTTTATCATGCTTGATCTAAACACATAGATGTTGATTACTATTTATTCATGAAAATGTGGTAAATAAGGATATGCATCTTCAGTCCATTTCTACTCTTGATCAAATAGCATATGTTTTTACCAAATGCCTCCCTTTGCATGATTCCCACAATTTAGCCAAACTCATGATCTATCCCCTCCCCATTCAGTTGATGGGGGATGTTAGCAGGACTTCCTTATCTGATCAAGCAATAGATGAAGATCGAGCAGCAACAAAGAATAGGAAAAAAGGAGCACCTATAGTATGTGAAGTAGACAAAGCTCAAGATTACAATCAAGTTATGTAATATTAGGATAACCTATAATCTGTTAAGAACAATCATGTAATTCAGAATTAATTGTTGAATATTAAGTAGGATTCAAATTTTATAGCTTTTAAATTTGATCAATGCACAACAATTTTTAGTTTTATTTTATGGAAAACTTCATATTAATAAAAATGAACATTATAGAGAATTTTTGTCCAACCACACTGCTTGAGATACATCAACAAGAACATCTCCCCACCACATCTCAATGCTCTCAATATATACATTCCAAGCATATTGGGCTAACCTATGTGTTGCCTCGTTCCCTAGTCGATTAACGTGTTGAAATTTGCATTCTCTGAAGAGTTGCATATAAGCTTTTTTGTCTCCTGCACTAGCACTCTTTGTGGGGCATATGAATCTGTAGCTTTCTGAATTTCAGTGACCATCAGCAAGCAATCATTCTCAAGGATAATATTGGCAATCCCCATGTTAACACATAATTGTAACCCTCAGAACATGGCTAAAATTTCGGTAGAAGCAAGATCTAGAACCCCATCTTCCAACTTACTAGCAGCCATCACAATGTCCCCTTTGGTATCTCAAAGAATGATACCCACTCCAGCCTTATGTTGATAAAAAAAAATCATTGCACCATCTACATTCAACTTTAGAAAATCTGGAAGAGGAGGTTGCCAATAGTATCTTACCTTATGCTGTGAAGTTGGAGTTTGCCTCATGTTATTATAAAATTGTCACATCGATAAATAGGGGTGTAACGGTCCAATTCAGTCCAGTTTTATACAAATATTGGGACCAAACCTGTATACACCGGTTTTACATTTTCAAAAACTGATCCTGGGCCAATTACCTTCTTAAATCGGTACTTTCGGTTTTCCGGTTTTAATCAAGTACCAATGTCATAAAAAATGTAATTTTCTAATGTATACTAATTATTTAAAGCAAAATATAATTAATATACTAATGTATATTAGTATTACTAAAGTATTATTTATTGATCAAAAGGAATATGTTGAGAATTTATTAGGCCATAAAACGTAATTGATATATATATATTTTATATTAATAACATATGATCAAACAAATGTTCATATTTAAGATTAAAATTTTATGCTATAAATTATAATATAAAATTATTTGATATATAATTATATATTATATATATAAATTTCATATATAATATTTTATATAATATTAAAAATTAATTTTTTATATATAACTTTTATAAACGGTTCAAGTCCGGTCCGGTTCAATGCCGGAAAGCCAAGAACTAAAACCGGATTGGGTTTAGCTAGTTTTTAAAATGTAGGAACAGGTCCCAAACCATACCTTTAAAACTTGTCCAACCAATCCGGTTCAGGTCAGTTCTCCTGTTTTCTGATTCAAATCTTCACCCATATCGATAAAGCAAATTCAATCACTTGGTTTGGTTCCATACAAATTTTCTCATACAACAGTTTATTTTTTATTTTTTAACTAGAAGCCTCTTGCAAGCAGCACAAATCTTGTCAGCTCATCATTTGTACATTTTTCCTTAATACTCAGTATCACTTCCTAGGGCATGTGGTTAAGGGGCCATTTTTCCTTAATATTCTGATCTACATCTTTGATTAAGGGGACATATTTAATCCAGTAATCACGAATACTAGGGCAGTGTATTAGGGCATGTGGAAGGTCCTACTTATTATCTTTATAGAAGCTGCAGTTTACATCCACCTCAATCTGTCTTCTACTTAGATTTGCCGGTGCAGGAAGTCCATCCCACGCAAATACTTTAACTTGGTTGGGGATCTTCATCTTCCATAGAACAAGCCATAGAGAGTTTTGTCTTATTGCATTTGAAGTTTCACTTGTGTTATCTCATTTGCTGTCTTTAAAAAATTGATACAATTTTAACACTGAATTTTTCACTATTTTCCTGACTCCAAATTCATTTATCTTCAAGACCACTTGGACTTGGACCAATTTTTAATATGCACCACAATTTTGGTTACGTTGAAACAAAGCACTTTTATTAATTTATTTTCATGATACCAGAGCCTCGTATTCACGCCCCATCTTTTATGGCAAATGCCACTTCTATACCCGTTGCTAGTACCTTCACACCACCTATTATCTTTTTTTTTTTTTTGAAGGCTTCACACCACCTATTATCGATACAAGTGGATGGGTCTAATTACTAGGATTGGATTTTCCCAATCCTGCCTATCCTATGTATATGTAGTAATTACTTACTAGGCTTCGTACGCGGATGTTACTATATAATCGAGTTGTGCTCAGTACAGTTCCTGCCAGTTTCAAACATAAAAATAATGAATTAAATGACTGAAGTGCTACAAAATAAACAAACCTACATTAATTAAAAAACATGTTGCATGAAATCAAAACATTTCTGTGATCGATGAGAAGGTATGGGCGTGCTATGTAATTTATTGAACTATTTGAGGATTTTTCTTTTTCTTTTCCTTGAAGTGCGTCGCCAATATATTGAGTGTGCCAATTTGTGATCTATTGGGTAGAATAGGGTTGCAGGCCCTCGCAACCTAGCTCGCCCACCCAATCTACTCGTTTTGCTAGGGAATGGCCTAGCTAAGAGCTAGTTAGGAAATATAAATATTTTCATTATTTAAATAAGAAATATTTTTTTTTAATTTTTAATTTTTAACTTTTTCATCTAAACATTACTTAATTATTGTAATTTTTTCAAATTTCAAACAAAACAAAAAAAATAATTCAAAAATTTTAAATTTCTAAACAAAAATACTATTAAAAAGTTATATTTAAATAATTTTTTAACTTTATATTATTTTTATTTTACTTTTTCTTTTTCAAAACATAATAAAATATCTTAATACAAACTATTTTACTAATATTCAGAGATATTCTTTTAGGTTTTATTTAGTTACACAGATGAGATGATATGACAGTTGAAATTTCAATAAAATATCGTTAGAATATAATTTTTTAACATAATTTTTGTTTTGACATTTGAAAAAATTAAATTGTTAATTGTATTTTATGTGAGAGTTTGATAAATTTATAATGATTAGACAAGATAAGATGATTCGTAAATATAAACTAGGCCTTATATTCTATGACCCATTTAGATACTTAGAATGTTAACAAATGAATTAATTAAAATATTCATTTTTTACACTAAATAGATATCATCTATTTTGCATAACAAGGGTATATAGCGTTTGTTCTCAGGTTTAGGTGGTCCATGAGTTGGGCTAAAAGAAAGGGAAGAAAAAAAAACAAAACAAGACAAGAGATGATGGCGGGTATAGAGTAAGAAAATAAGAGATTTCCACGAAAAATGAGGAAGAAAAAAGATGCATACCAGCAAGTTGTTGTAGAAGGGGAAATGATGACAAAACTTAATGGGAAAAACTTAACTTAGTTGAGCTTTTAGCCTACACCAACTTATTTGCATGTTTCATGTGAAAAATTCTATTTTCACTTAGGAATTATATGTGCAGACTTTTTATTAAATAAGAAAAAATATCATTTAATTAAAATGGATATTTTTATAATTTTAAAAAAATTTAAAAATAAAATAATCTAGATCTACATTGTAATCTTTAGATGAAGATTATACATAGCATTGACCGTTTAGGTGGTCCATGAGTTGGACTAAAGGAAAGGGAAGAAAATAAAAAACAAGACAAGAGATGATGGTGGGCCGGTATAGAGTAAGTAATACGTTGCAATATTTTAAGTCTTCTCCCATGAGATATTGCGCATCTTCTTTAATATTCCATATTAAGGTGACTCGGTGGCAAGAGTGTCACGCGTCCAAATTAAGTAACTCGTCTTTGGTGATTGGCTTAGGAATTAGGCCCTACGTACGCGATGGGGGTCTAAGTACTCATGCATGTTCCAATTCGCTCCCCGTCAACATTAAAGAGAGGAGGAATGCTACACAACTTTTTAATCTCTACACATTATTTTTTTTCAAATTTTTAATATTTTTAAAAAAAAAATTTGAGTTTATTCTTTTTAAATTAATTTAATTCTTTTATTCATTATTTATATATTAAATATTTGATGCAAGAAAAAATAATAAAAATTAAAAAAAATGTGGTGTGTGAAAGTTGTGTGAATAATAAGAAGTTATGTAGATTTTTTCTAATGAGAAAATAAGAGATTTCCACAAAAAATGAGGGAGAAGGATGCATCCTAGCAAGTCACAGTACAAGAGAAAATGATGACAAAAGAAAAAAAGAACTTGACTAAGTTGGGCTTGTAGGGTACACCTAATTACTTGCATGTTGGGAAATGTTTGGGAGCCCGTCAATAGCCCCCTTGGTAGGGCTGGGCAACCGGGCCGGATTTTTTTCGGCCCGGTCCGGAACCCGGATAATCAGGTTCCGTTTACGGGCACTGGCCCGGAAAACACCCGGGCCAGTACCCTGTTTCTAAAATCCGGATATATCCGGGCCGGGTACCGGATTTAAAACCCGGTACCCGGGTTTTTTTAAAAACCCAAACCCAGTGCCAAAAACGGGCACTGGGTTATATTACCTCCTTCCCGAATTCCACCCCCCCCCCCGCGATCTATCTCTCTCTCTCTCTCAACAAATCTTCTAGAAACCCTAGCCGTCTTCCCTTCGTCGCCGTCATCCCTTCTCTTCGTCGCCGTCATCCCTTCGTCGCCGTCATCTAGTCATCCTCAGGTTAGTTTTTGATTTGTTTGTTTAGTGGGTTTTTTTGGTGTGGTTTGTTTAGGGGGTTTTTTTGGTGTGGTTTGTTTAGTGGGTTTTGTTTAGTGGGTTTTTTTGTTGTGGTTTCTGTTCTTGGGTGTGATTTGTTAGTGGGTGTGATTTGTTCCGTGTGGTTTATGTTTTTGGTAGATTTTAATATTTGTTTCAGTAGAGTAGAGTTTCAACACGATGCTTAAAATTTCTCAACAGAATCATCTAATTTTCGTCTGCATCCATTGTTCATGTAACGCAACACCTTTACAAATTACAATCTGGGTATCATCGAGGGCTTGCTTCAAACTACGGTGCCTCATAGCCACATGGTGTTATTAAGGTGGCTCTGATATCATTTATCATGACCAAAGGAAACGTTAGTCATATTTGTGCTTGAAGACTAGTCAAAGTTAAATTTATAGTTGGAGCTCATTGGAATTACAAATAAAGACCAGTTTCATTTCGTACTAAAACAAAAATGGGACTTAACACATGCACTTCGTCGCAACCCATACACTCATTATGAGACTTAACGCAACATTTTCAGTCTCCTGCTTATCATAATATTTGAAGGTCTAGAGACTGAAGTTGGAGAGAAGTCCTTTTCAATTGTGAACATGGGATCCGTGTTTCTGAGCTCTCAGCTAGGTTATAGGTGTTGACCATAGTTGTTGTTGATGTTTACTTGAGCATTTTCCTGCTGTTGGTGTTGACTGGATTGTGATTTGGCTTCCTTAATTTTGTATTGGGTCTTTTATGTGTCTGGTATCCAAATATTTTGATGAACTTGAGCTGACAAACTATGTCTGTCATTGTTATGTCCTGTATCCTCATTTTATGAACTCATATTTCAGTGGATCAAATCTGTTGTGGGCATCCAGAATTTGTTTGTGCATATGGAATCCTTTGTTAACTCTGAAGAGATTGGTTAAAGTGTATTGTGTCTGTCTTCTGTACTTCTTTTTCTTTTTTTTGGGTACTATAGTTGATGGAACGAATGTGCCATACGTCGCATGCAATTGCTGCAATCTCTGTTTAACTCAATAGCTTAATGTTTTTGTAGTGTGTAGAGAAACTGTATTTCGAAAGACATGATGTTTTTAAATATCATTCAAAACAATTTTGTGTCTGTCTTGGTGATTAGTTAATGTGTTCTCGATTGGGAATTTTTTAATTTGTCTTGGTTAATGTTTGGTTATTTTTACTAGTACCATCAATCCAAGTTTGGCCTCATCAGATAGAAAATCCTGGCTTCTTGTGATGACATTCTTGTAGGATGTAAACCAAGTGTTGGAGGCCTATTTGGTGCGTCAGTTGTGATAGGGTCAAAAATCTGTTGGCCTCATGTTGCTTATGCTATGGATGGTGAGCAGAACACCTCAGCTAGTATTATTGGGTTTTATGTTCCTTTTTTCAAGTATCAATACTCTTATCTTGTATCCATAGTTAACTTTCATGCTTTGAATTTCATATTTTCATTAATATAGGTCTTGATATCTTGATGGATGATCACCGCTTGTTAGATACTTCAGATGAGGAAGAAGATCCGCTGGCCTTCTGGACGTTTGCCCGGAAATTCTGATAGTTTTAGATGTCTTTTTTTTCTTTTTCCCCTTTTTTTTTCTGAGAATGGGGGTTTAAAATTTACCCCTTTAATTTGTATGCATATACACTACTTGATTTAAGCACAAGTTCTTTTTTCTTATAGGTGATGGGAAGTAGGATTTAACTTCCTAATTTTTCATTTTTAAGGCATTCTCACTGCACTCTTATAACCAGGTTAAAAAAAAAAAAAAAAATTCGGGTTTTTAAAAGCCCGGGTACATCCGGGTTCCGGACCGGGTCTCACCCGGCTTAATCCGGCCCAGGTTCCGGCCCGGGTTTGAGACCCGGGTTCCGGTCCGGATGTACCCGGGTTCCCGGGTTGGAACCCATTTGCCCAGCCTTACCCGTTGGGCGATACCGCTGGGTTTTTTTTTTTTAAAAAAAAATTTAATGATTAAGTAAGTATTTTTTTAATAATATTATAATTTTTTAAAAAAATATTTAAAATTATTAAAAAAACATGTAAAAAAAAGGCCAAAAATAAAAACACACAAGACAACTATATAGCGGGAGCTACCAACGGTAGCTGTAGTGCTACCGTTTGCATGTTTCATCATCCAAGAGTATGGTTAAAAATGGGAATTTATTGCATTTCCAATTTTCCCATGACATTATTTTCCATTTAGCCATTATTTACTGATTTGTACTATATAAGTTAGTTTCACACAACTATACATGACAGTTGAAAGTTGAATAAAATATTATTAGAATATAATTTTTATTTTGAAATTTGAAAAAGTTAAATTATTAATTATATTTTGTGTGAAAGTTTGAGAAAGTTATAATGATTAGATGTGATGAGATGATTCGTGAAAACAAACGAGGCCTTATATTCTATGACCCCATTTAGATACTTAGAATATTAACAAATGAATTAAATAAAATATTCATTGTTTACACTAAATATATATCATCTAATTTGCATAACAAGGGTATATTGTGTTTGTTCTCATGTTTAGGTGGTCATGAGTTGGGCTAAAAGAAAAGGAAGAAAAGAAACAAAACAAGACAAGAGATGATGGCGGGTATAGAGTCAGTAATCCGTTGCAATATCTCAAGTCTTCTTCCATGAGATATTGTACATCTTCTCTGAATATTACTCGGTGGCAAGAGTGACACGCATCCAAATTAATGAACTCTATCTTTGGCGATTGGCTTAGGAATTACGTCCTACGTACACGATGGAAGTCTATGTTCCAAATTGTTCTCCGTCAACATCAAGGAGAAAATAAGAGATTTCCATGAAAAATGAGGAAGAAAATAGATGCATCCCAGCAAGTTGTAGTACAAGGGGAAATGATGACAAAAGAAAAAAAGAACTTGACTTAGTTGGGCTTTTAGGGTGCACCTAATTTTTTGCATGTTTCATCATCCAACAGTCTGGTTGGTTAAAAATGGGAATTTATTGCATCTCCAATTTGCCCCCTAACATTATTTTCCATTTAACCATTATTTATTGATTTGCACTATATAAGTAAGCTTCACACACCCAATTATTCCCCCATGCCTTCTTTTTATAAACTAGAGATCATCTACTCTTTCTCACTCTCTCTGTCTCTGATCTCGTGCAGTCATGTTGTTAATTATAGAGAAGCCGTCCAATCTTTTGCTCTTGGGTTTTCTAGTAGCACACTTATGCATGATCGAATTGGTACGATCTTCGAGCAACTTTACTGATCGATCTGCTCTCATTGCCTTTAAATCTCAACTAAGTCCCAGTGCCAATGAAACTGTCTTGGCTCGTAACTGGTCCACCACAACAAACTTTTGCAATTGGATTGGAGTCTCATGCAGTCGACGCAGGCAAAGAGTCACAGCTTTAGATCTTCCAAAAATGGGTCTCCAAGGTACACTGTCTCCTCAAATTGGAAACCTCTCTTTCATAGTCACACTTCGCCTACATAACAACAGCTTCTTTGGTTTTCTACCCAATGAGATCAGTCGTCTGCATCGCTTGAAAATACTTAGGTTGGAATTCAACAAATTCGAAGCAAGCATTCCCCTAAGTTTACATCAATGTCACAAGCTTACATATTTATCTCTTGCAGGAAACATGTTAAGTGGTACAATTCCATCTTCTCTCGGCAATCTATCGGCGTGAGATTTTAGATTTGCAATTTAACAGCCTTATTGGACCCTTTCCTTCTGTCATCTTTAACATATCTTCTCTAACCACAATTGCACTTACAACAAATCAGATCTCAGGAACTCTACCAATGGATCTCTGCAGTCACTGCCCTAATCTTGAAAGACTTCATCTTTCCGAAAATGAATTCCGCGGTCGGCTCCCTGCACAAATGAATCACTGTGGAGAGATCGTAGTTTTATCTCTATCATACAATAAATTTGAAGGGAGAGTTCCAAAAGGTTTTCGGAGTTTAAAAAGGCTTGCACGGCTAATTCTGGGAGGTAACAACTTAACTGGTAATATACCTTCTTTTTTAAGTAACTTGTCGAGCTTGCAAGTGTTGACAATGGAGAACAACTTTTTTAATGGAAGTATTCCAAGTGATATATGGCATCTTCCAAATCTGTATGAATTATATTTAGGAGACAATTATCTTACAGGGACATTATCCCAAGCAATTTTCAACAGCTCATCTCTACAATTTATTTTCATGGGTTACAATTTCTTGTCTGGAAATATTCCGATAGAAGTCGGGCTACGCTGCTCTAATCTTGAAAATCTTATTCTGCCAGTCAATAACCTTGGTGGTCGCATCCCATCTTATCTTTCAAATTGTTCCAGACTATCTCAAATCGAATTTGGTCAAAACTTACTCTCCGGACCAATACCTGGAAGTCTTGGAAACTTAAAATACCTCCAATTGCTAGGTTTGAGTCAAAATCAACTAACAGGAGAGCATGGAGAGCAAGAGCCTAATTTCATTTCATCTTTAACTAATTGTCGAGTTTTGGAAAGGCTCAATCTAGTACAAAATCCCCTGAATATTACGATTCCAGAATCCATCGGAAACTTTTCCATTTCTCTTGAAAGAATTTATGCATCTGAAAGCCAAATAAAGGGTCATATTCCTAACGAAATTGGTTCCTTGACTGGCTTGATCGACCTTTTTTTAAGCAATAACGATTTGATAGGGAACATACCGTCCACATTGGGGGGATTGGAGAAATTACAGAGACTTTACCTTGGTGCTAATAAGATTGAGGGCATCATTCCACAGAGTTTATGCCGATTAAAGAACTTGGGAGAGTTAGTTCTCTCGAATAATCAAATATCTGGGCCCATCCCAAATTGCCTTTCAAACCTCAATCGTCTACAAAGGCTATTCGTTGTTTCCAACAAATTGAATTCTTCAATACCTGTAAGTATCTGGAATCTGGAAAATCTGTTGTTTCTGGATCTCTCATCGAATTCCCTTGGAGGATATTTATCTTCATACATGAGAAAAAGTAGAACTATGGCGTACATGGATCTATCACAAAATCAAATTACTGGAAATATTCCAAGCATCATTGGGGCATTTGAAAGCTTAAGGTCTCTTGACTTGTCAAATAATTCCTTTCAAGGCGTCATTCCAGAATCTTTTGGAAACTTGAAAGGTTTGGATATCTTAAATGTCTCTTTCAACAACCTCTCCGGTGCAATTCCCAAGTCCCTCGAGGCACTTTCATACCTTAAGTATCTGAATTTATCTTTCAACATGCTATCAGGAGAGATTCCATCAGGTGGGCCTTCGTAAACTTCACGGCCGAATCATTTATTGGAAACAAGGCACTTTGTGGGAATCCAACTTTTGGAGTTCCAACTTGTCCAGGACATTCCCAAGGATCAAGGGTGGAACATAATTTGCTCAAATATATTATTCCTGCAGTTGTGTCAGTCCTAATCTTTGTAGCACTGCTTTATATTCGCAGTGCACGTCGAGAAAGTAACATGCAGGTTTCAAGTGCACTTAATCCAGTGCCTGGCTTGGAGCATAGAATGATATCATATCAAGAAATTTCTCAAGGGACAAACAACTTCTGTGAAAGCAACTTGCTCGGAACTGGAGGTTTTGGTTCTGTGTACAAAGGAGCATTATCTGACGGGACAATTGTTGCAGTCAAAGTTTTAAATTTACAATCGGCAAATGCTTTCAAAAGTTTCGATGCAGAATGCAAGGTGTTACGAACTATCCGACATAGGAATCTTGTTAAAGTCGTGAGTACATGCTCTAACCCTGAGTTCAGAGCTTTGGTGTTGCATTACATGTCGAATGGCAGCCTTGAAGATGGTTATACTCTTACAACTACTGCTTGAATCTTCTTCAAAGAATAAGCATTATGCTCGATGTGGCATCTGCATTGGACTACCTTCACAATGGACAATTAGAACCCGTAGTGCACTGTGATTTGAAGCCCAGTAATATCCTTTTGGATGAGGATATGATTGCACATGTAGGTGACTTTGGCATTGCAAAGATCTTAATCGAAAGCAAAGAGGCAACACAAACCAGAACTCTTGGTACACTAGGCTATATTGCACCAGGTACGTGACTATTTCACTATTAGTTAATTAAGACAATCTAATAATAAATAATTCGATAAATAACAACAATGTCTAAGTTTAGAAATATCAATCTTATAGTCATTAGACTGATATGAATATGCACTAGAACTAGGATTTACACCAATCGTTGTTGCTTGGCCATTAATTGGATTATTGCATGCTGTGTTGATTGTTAATTAGTGATCATCGACAAAACATCAAACAGAAACGAAAAATACACACTTGTATGAAGGATAATTGTGTAGTGCGTAGCATCTTTCTTCTTTCTTTTGGAATTCACATTATCCAAAATAGCGTGATGTAAAATATTTGATTGAAAATGTAAACATGGTTTTGATTTGGCTTAGCTTATTGCTACTCCATGTCCACTTTTACACCAAGCCGTAGGAAAACGTACACAATGCACAACTGCTCTAAACCAAAACAAATTAATTAAAAATCGAGTTCAAATAAACATACAAACGCAACACATATTTGTAGTTGTATTTATGTTTGGGTGGGAGATAGTCCATTTTATCAACCTAAAGATCAAACTCATCTCATAAGATAAATGAAACTAGTTTCAAGCAATGTGGTGTCACTGTTGGTTCGATACATGTGCACCACAAATGCATAGTACTGGTTAGGAATTATCATACATATTTATATATGTAATATATATACACGCATGTATATGTAATATATACATAGGTAAACTACTTTTCTTTTTCGCCACAACATGTGAATTATTTTTCGCGAATAGCTATCGGTTTACTAACTGTAGATCTCTTGAAATTTGCGAGCATTGATAGAATATGGTTCAGAAGGAAAAGTGGCTATCAAAGCAGACACTTACAGCTATGGTATAATACTGTTGGAGATGATCGCAAGAAAGAAACCCACTGATGACATGTTTGCTGGAGAATTGACGCTGAGACAGTGGATAAATGCTTCATTTCAGAACGAAATGGTGGAAATTGTGGATGCTGGTTTGTTAATGATAGAAGAGGGAAGGGACCCGATTGCTTTGCAAAGTATTATTTCCTCCATCATGGAATTAGGCTTGAGATGTTCTGAAGAGTTGCCAAATGAAAGGATCAATATCAAAGATGTGATTGTCAAAGCTTGACAAAATCAAACTGTCACTTTCTGAGAACAGAAACAGGGGTATCTGATATCTTGAATCCTAGTATTGCATGGTAAACAATGTTTTAACTTCTGTTTTAACTTCTTTGAACTGTCAAACTGTCGAGTGTCATATGTATGTATATGTTATATGTCATATGTTATGTATGTCTAATATCTGGTATCCAACTGTCATATGTTATATGTCTATATAACTTTCATTCTTCCAATAACCAAAGTAAGTGATTTCCGTCTTCAATCCAAACAAATGTCTATATTACCAACAAAATAAACTGAGAAAAAATATTGCATCTCACGCACCCAGATAAGTACATATTTGTTCGTTCACAAATGTATAGACATCCTGGGTGAACCCAAATACAATTCAAAACAAGAAAAATATTGTAGACATTTACTTTTCAACATAGCTAACCCTAAAATCTCAAAGTCTGTTATTTGTGTTGGTTGCTCATCAGTATTTGCTTTTCAATTCAAATCACAATGAAGGATGACTCGTACCCATGGCTTCTTCTTTTCAACTATTTCAAAACAGAGGTTCCCGTCCCATCTAGCAAGAGATATAGGCTCCCTCTCATTCCATTTTGTCTTGTAAGCCTTTACCAGAAAGGTCTTCCTCAATTCCTATCAGTAGAAACAAACTGACTGACCCCAAAAATAATACAAATAAAATTGGGAGAAATTAGATTATAAAATTATCTATTTCATCTAAAAGTCAAAATCTTAGTTCTAATTTAACAGTTTTATGACCCAAAAACCATTTCATTTTGAATCCATGAAACCCTAACCTTCCAATTTAATGACCCAAAATTTATTCTCACTTTCCAGTAGGAATAAATGATCCCAAAACCTGCAAAAGCCAAAATAGTGAAAACATAGAAAGTAACGACGGAGAGTTATAAAGAGGAACAAGATAAGCTTACCAAACCATCGGAGCAGATGAAATATCAAAGCAGGAAAAGTTAGGGAAAAGGAGGAATGGCAGGAAATCAGTGGAATGGGTGGTCTAGGAAAGAAGTTTCTCAAAAGAAATCCTTCTTTCCTAGCTTCCCAAACCCAGAACTTCCTGCACTTCTCTCTCCCCTTCCCTCTTCACCCTCTCTCCCCCGCATACATATTTATTATTCAGTCACACAGAACAACAAAAAAATCTGCAAACAAACTAAAGGAGGAAAGTAGTAAAGACTTATTATGTGCAGCCGATCTGGGTTAACAGAAAAGACTCGAATAACCGCCCAATGATGCAGAAAACAGCTAGAATAATCGATCGAAGCAGGAAAAGCTAGCGAAAGGGAGGAATAGCAGGAAACCAATGGAATGGGAGGAGTAGGAAAGAAAGAAAACAAAGATGTTTCTGCCAACACTTTGGTTCTTTCCTATCTTCCCATTCCGAAGAACTTCCACAACTCACTTTCCCCTTCGCCCATACTCCTCCATCTTTCCCCACCTACACTTTCCCCCATCTTTACAAATCAAACACTCTTTATATAAAGACATCGGAATAAAGATACGATTTTGGGACATCCAATCTCACGCGAATAAAGAGGAAAGAGAGGAACCACAAGAAATTAGTGGAATTGGGTGGCTCAGAAAGTAAAGTACTCAGGAAATGCCTAGTAATTTCCGTCCCCAACCTGCAAAGGCAAAAACGCGTTGATGTCACACTAAAAGACAAAGTGAAACCACCTCGGAGGAAGATCACAAGTCGTATAGCGCTTTAAAGTGAAACAAGGTTTGATGATAAGGATACAGACACGTGGTAGTCAGTACTAGTGGACAGTAGACGTTGCATTCACGAAATTTTTTTTTATAGAAAAATATAGTTACAAGTATAATTGTGTATTAATATGTATATTAATGTGATGTTATTGGTTAAAAAGTAAATTTTATTGAAAATAATGTTAATTTAAATTTTAAGTATGAATAAATCAATATTGGTATATAGATTAGTACACAACTGTATTTATATGTAGATTCAGTTAGTAAGTTTACATATTTTTTAAATATAAATGAGCATAATCGATTTAAAAAATAATAAATTTATAATTTGAAAGTTCAATTTTTTTTATATTAATCTCATATTAATTTATTTTATATTAATCTCATATTAATTTTTTTAAAAAAAAATTACACAGTGCTTATATAATAATGAAAAATTCTATTTATAAGTTTTATACACCACACATCACTTTTTTTTATTTTTTTTAATTTTTTTCTCTTACCAAATGTGTGATATATGGATGATTAATAGAAGAATTTAATTATTTTAAGAAGAATAAAACTAAATAAAATTTTTAAAAAAATTTTAAAAAAAAATTGTGTGGTGTAGGGGCTTATGAATAGCAAAGCTCTATAATTATAACTATAAATATATTTCTCTATATTCAATACATGATGTGGTAAGTCTTTATTCACACGAAGCTTATCCAATGTCAATAGAATGAACCATATAAGGTTTCTTTTTTCCGCACGAGCAAGATTATGATCTGAAAGTATTTTGGTGGATATATAGAATGTTGTACAAGAACTTCTCTGGTAAAAGGTGAAATCTGATCCAAGTTTTTAGTAGACAATTAGACCATTGAAAACTCACAATAGCCATGCAATTAAAGAGAACTCATACAGTTTCCATATTTACTGCGTCAGATGACTAGATGAATGATACTCTATAAGTCTAAAATGCTAATTAGGGTTTATAATTTTTTACAAGATCCATAAGTCCAACATAACATGATACAAAATGAGCATTCATTGAAACAGATCTGAAGCTCAAATAATTTTCGAGTCACAACAAACAAATAAATGATAAATCCACCAATAAGTAACTAACAAATGTCTTCGGATTTCAGTGATAGCTCGCCTTCCCCAGCCAACACCCTTATCCCAGCCAACACCCCTACCCCAGAAAGTAACCATACTCCTACCCCTATAACGAATATACCTTGCCCTGCTCCGAAGCCCACACAGGGCAAGAAACCTGTATCCATAGTTTGGCAACACTTTACCAAACTAGAGGGTGGTGACCCCAACAACCCACAAGCTAAATGTAATCACTGTGGGAAAATTTATGGATGTCACTATAGGAAACA
Organism: Carya cathayensis; assembly: GCA_011037825.1. Taxonomy (NCBI): domain Eukaryota; kingdom Viridiplantae; phylum Streptophyta; class Magnoliopsida; order Fagales; family Juglandaceae; genus Carya; species Carya cathayensis. Next base: position 163,275 of record QGSO01000704.1, on the reverse strand, counting down.
TGGTACATTCCAGCTGAAGGTCCATCTAGAGGAACAATGCAAGAAGAGTCCAATTTTAAAATCCTTAGTGGAGAAGAGTCAATCTAGACTAGATTTTAAAATGGCGGATGGGAGTAGTGGGACCGGGGGGCCAATGTAACAGCCCGCTAAAATTATCAGTTTTGGATTATTTCCCGACAGCAATCACATCTCTCTTGTCTTTACCCTCATCTGGAATCACGCGTATAGTTTATCTTTTCCGTAAATCACGTATTTTGTTCTTCACCGACAGCTGTAAAATCATGAGTCTTCCAAGACCACGCCTAGCCTTTCTCAAGCCCAAACTACCACTTTATGTGGTGGACAGCCACCGTACGCCGCCACGTACGTTCCTCCGACGCATGTTCGTGACGAACAACGAGCGACGCACGGGTTATCCCGTCGATGGTATAACCTTCTATCTCTAGTTATTTTACGTTTAAAATAGTTGGTTGGTTTGTGGATTGTGTAGTTGTATTTGTGGAATTCGTTGCGTAGTTGTGAAGCGAAGTGTGGTTGTGAAGTGTTGCGTTTGATTGTGTATTTTGTGGACTGTGCTGTGAAGTATAGGCGTGAGATGGATGCCGTAGATGTGATACGGCGGGTTGTGTGAAGAGAATACGCGTGTAGCGTATTCTGTGTAATGCAGCGACGCGCCGCGCGACGTGCACTGTAGTGATGTGTGTCGTAGAAGGAAGGGAGTACGCATGTAGTGTACTCCGTGTTGTATGGCGATGCATCGTGTGATGTGCATCGTGTTGATGAGAGTTGTAGCGAAGGAAGTACGCGTAGCGCGTACTCCGTGTCGCGTAGCGATGCACCGTGAGACGTGTATCGCAGTGATGGGTATTGTAGTGTGGATGGAAGAGAGTTCACGTGAGTGTACTCTGTATTAAGTCGTGATACATCGGATGGCGTGTCACGAAGGGTTGAATGGCGTAGCAGAGAAGTGTGGAGCGTATGGTGTAATGTTGGGAAACTGTATGACAGTGTCCCGAAGCAGTGATGATATGGATTATAGTCCGGGATGACTGGTGTCATCTTGTGGTTGACTATGGCTAAGAGTATATGGATTGAGAAATGAGTTGTTTGTTTGGTTGTTATTGATAATTTTAATGAACTTGTTTTAGTGCAAAGGCTTTCTGAAGTCAATTTATCTCTTCCGAGTATAGTGAAACCTCAAGTTGGCCGTGGTGTTGCAAGTGCTTACAATATGGCAATTGAGTTCAGAAGTGAAAATCTTAAGGACTCGAGTGTTCCTCTTCCAGCTGTTGTGCAGTTCCTCGTGTCTCGCGCTCTATTCTCATAGAACGCGACGATCGAGGTAAGTTAGCCTCTAACTTACTATCAGTTTATTGTGTATGTGTGATGGGTAAGAGAACTACAATTTATGTATGTATGTTATCGTATATGCCATGTCATGCTATGTCATTACATGTTTATCTGTTACGTATGATTTAATCTCTCATGAATAATTATCTGTTAAATAATCTTTTCTGCCATACAATGATGTATGTTATAAGTATGCCATGTTAAGTATGCCATATGATACATGTATGCCATGAAATGTTTATGATTAAATCATATTATGCCATTTACAAGTATACGCCATGTTAGAAAAGTATATGATATTAAATAATATCACATGCATTAAGAAAGATAAGACATGTTATGTTATAATAATGCGTGGGGCCACAACAACTGTGGAGTACGTATTATATTTATGTTATTTATAATGCGTGGGGCCACAACAACTGTGGAGTACGTATTATATTTTATGTTATTTATAATGCGTGGGGCCACAACAACTGTGGAGTACGTATTATATTTTATGTTACTTATAATGCGTGGGGCCACAACAACTGTGGAGTACGTATTATATTTATGTTACTTATAATGCGTGGGGCCACAACAACTGTGGAGTACGTATTATATTTATGTTATGTTATTTATAATGCGTGGGGCCACAACAACTGTGGAGTACGTATTATATTTTATGTTATTTATAATGCGTGGGGCCACAACAACTGTGGAGTACGTATTATATTTTATGTTATTTATAATGCGTGGGGCCACAACAACTGTGGAGTACGTATTATATTTTATGTTATTTATAATGCGTGGGGCCACAACAACTGTGGAGTACGTATTATATTTAATGTTATGTTACTTATAATGCGTGGGGCCACAACAACTGTGGAGTACGTATTATATTTATGTTACTTATAATGCGTGGGGCCACAACAACTGTGGAGTACGTATTATATTTTATGTTACATGAAGTATGGGGCCACAACAACTGTGGAGCATACACTACATGAGACACAGCAATTGTGACATGTAGAATACGTGGGGCCACAACAACTGTGGAGTACGTATTATATTTTATGTTATGTGAATTCATGGGGCCACAACAACTGTGGAGCATGAAGTATGGGGCCACAACAACTGTGGAGCATACACTACATGAGACACAGCAATTGTGACATGTAGAATACGTGGGGCCACAACAACTGTGGAGTACGTATTATGTTTTATGTTACTTGAATACGTGGGGCCACAACAACTGTGGAGTACGTATTAATGCACGTTATTAATCAAGACAATTAAATAAGATTCCAAGTTTATGTTAAGTCAAGTTTCAGATCAAGTTCATGTTATGTTATGCTCACGTACATGTTATGTTCATGTTCATGTTATGTTCCAAGTTCATGTTCACATCATGTTATGTTCACGTTTATGATACGTTCAAGCTCACGTTCATGTTATGTTATGTTCATGTCCATGTTATGTTTCACGTTCATGTTATGTTGATTGTTCATGTTATGTTTTAAGCTTAAGTTCATGCCATGTTAAGTCAAGTTCAGTTCACGCTTAAGTTCTGGTTAAGTCATGCTATATGTCAAGTTATACTATGTTTATGTATGACTATAATTATGCATTTATGCTTTTACTGCCATGCATGCATTTTTAACCTGTGTATAAGTTTTATGTTAACTTACTGAGATTTGTAATCAAATCTCACTGTGGTAGTCCCAACTACCATTCCCCCCGAATGGTAGATCTTGTTACAGGACCCAAAGGAGAATTGGAATCTGACCAACTGAATACGGTCGACTAGGCCACGGTGCGATGTTGATGATGGTATAGTATTTAACTTAGGTTAATACTTGTACTTTTGGAGTTGTATCTCAAGTATTCTTTTGATCACAACCATTTTAGACTAGTGTGGTGATCACGGCTTTTTAGTATGCCTTTATGTATGAATTATGTTTCAAGTATTTGGGATATATTTAGTTTGGTGCATAGTATTGCTAAAGAAAAAGATTATCCGCTGCGAATATTGCATAATGCTAGATGCATGTTAGAAACATTGCATCTTATATGTCATGAACGGGGGCAGGTAACCTTGTGTTGCATGTCCCGACGCTTCAAATGTCCGTTCAATCCCAAGCGGAATTTGGGGGCGTCACAGCCAACATTGAAGGGGTATACGAAGTATAACCCCGATGAGTGTAGAAGGAAGTTAGCTCGTATGATTGTCATGGACGAGCTGCCTTTTCAGTTTGTAGAGGGTAAAGGGTTCCAAGAATTTGTCCAAGAGTTGGAACCGAGATTTGTAATTCCTTCTCGTCACACAGTGGCAAAGGATATTAAGAAGATGTACCTCCGTGATAAAGATGTTTTGAGGGGCCAATTGGCGGGTTTGGTAGTTTGCCTCATTACCGATACTTGGATTTCGATCCAAAATATGAATTACATGTCGTTGACTGTGCATTTTGTTGATGCTGATTGGGTTCTGCACAAAAAGATTATTAAATTTTGTCAAATAACTGATCATAAGGGTGAGACGATTGGGAAGGCCTTGGAGGCCGCAATAAAGGAGTGGGGGTTGGAAAAGGTTTTGTCTGTGTCAGTTGATAATGCGTCGTCTAATGATGTCGCATTGGGATATCTAAAGAATTATCTTAAAGATGCAAATAAGACATTCTTGGGTGGTGAATACTTGCATGTTAGATGTGCTGCACATATTTTGAATTTAATTGTGACTGAAGGGTTGAAAGATGTTGATGACTCGGTTGCACGAGTTAGAATGGCTGTGAAATGGGTGAGGTCTTCTCCTGCTAGATTGGAGAAATTCAAAGTTGCTGCAAAGGCTGCGGGCATAACATCGAAGAAGGGTCTTTGTACTGATGTTCCTACCAGATGGAACTCAACCTTCTTGATGTTGGAGGCGGCCCAAGAATATAAGGCAGCCTTTCAATTATTGGGTGATGAAGACATCCAATATGTCAAATACTTTGATGAGCACGGGGGATCACGAAAGCCTAATGATGATGATTGGGTGGTAGTTTCTACTTTCGTTGATTTTCTTGGATTATTTTATGATGTCACATTGAATATATCTGGCTCTTTGTACCCTACATCCCATGGGTTTTGTCAACAAATATGTAGGGTAAAAGAAGAATTAGAATATATGCGTAGGGGTTCCAATGAAAGGATGAGGGGGATGGCAGGGACCATGATGCTAAAATATGACAAGTATTGGAGAGATTTGACTAGGATGAATATTTTCTTATATGTGGCTGTTATTCTTGATCCTCGTCTGAAAGTTTCAGGCTTGTTATATGGGTTGGGACTTGTTCACGATCAGGTATGGACTGAAATTATTGGTGAATTGGCCCGAGAAACCCTAAAAAAATTGTATGACGAGTTTGTGGCAATTAAGGGTGGCCCAACATCGAAGACACATACACCGACCCCAACGCCTTCTACAGACACCGTGACCGAGCCTCCTACAAAGAAGCGCAGGATGCCGTGGACTAAGACCCTCGCACAGAATCCCACACTAGTCCATCAATCTACGGAGGTCGTTTCTGAGTTAGACAACTATTTGTCAGCGGATATGGTCCAAGATGATGATGATCATTTCGATATATTAGGATGGTGGAAGCATGCCTCAAAGAAATATCCCATCATTTCTGAGATTGCCCGCTGTATTTTGGCAATCCCTATTAGCACCGTTGCCTCAGAGTCAGCCTTTAGTACAGGAGGTCGTATATTGGATCCTTTCCGTATTTCATTGTCTCCTACAACTGTAGAGGCATTGATATGCACACAGAGTTGGACGATAGGAAAGGATATTCATGTTCCGGATATTTTAGATTTTAAGGAGACCGATGAGGGTAGTGATCAGTTTGGATTTGGACCACCTGGTAATTGTTTTTTATTCTATTATTTTAATTTATTTATATTCATTTCCATTTCATCGTTATTAATTTTAATATTAATTTTTGTAGTAACATATGAGACGTCTAGCACCTCTGCAACATAAAAATGTGCTCAAGCCCGGACAGCCCCAACTGTCACGCCCCTTGACTCAAAGACAAGCCACAGGCCCACAACTGACAAGCCTCTTTAGAATATAAGATGTTTTTAATTATTTGTTCAAATTTTGTATTCACTAATTTGTAATGTTGATACAATGTCCCTTGGACACTTTTATGTTTGTAATTTTGTAATTGTTTAGCATTTCAATTACCATTCATAACACTTTTTCTTTTTCTTAATCTGGTTTTTAATTTTTTTTTTCCTTAAAATTTTATGGGCTGAAAAATGAAAATGGCCTACATTTATTTTTTGGGCCAAAAATACATACTTGTGGGCCATTTTGGCCCATTGCTGAGGTATCTGGGCCCAAAATGGCCCAGAAATTGCTTCTGGGCCATTTTCAGCCCAGAAAATGCTTCTAGGCCCAAGGCCCAGAAAGGCCATGCGGGGAGGCGGACGGATTGCCCCCCCACCCCGTACCCCGGCATGCGGGACGGGGTACCCCGCCCCCGCACACCGGGGGTGGAGGACGGGGGCGATTTTCCCCATCTGCCCCATGCGGGGGCAGGGGGCGGGGGGTGTCTACCCTGCACCGTATGGTGCGGGTAGCACCCCTAAAATCCACCAATAAGTAACTAACATATAAAGTTGCCAAATCATGGGCCCAGCTTAATTTGGATGATCCCTTAAATTAGGTGGGGGAGATTCAGGCCCATTGAGGGAGAGGGTCGTGGTTTTTGTTGGACATGTCAGCCCAAGAAAATCTATAGGGCACATTAGTCCCCAATCTATCCCCCCCACCTTTTGGGTTAGGGGCCCCAACACGATTGACTGGGTCTACTATCCCCCAGAAGACTTGACCAAACCGGGGTGACAATATCGCACCATGAATAGAAAAGAGTTTCTTTTTGGCTGATATTCAAATCACCAAAAATGATCACATATAAGCTGAACATGATCAATGTTTCAGTATGTCATTTTAATGGAACAAAACGGGGCAGATATAAAAGAAGAGTTTCCTTACTCTCTACCACATGATACTATTTATTTTTGTCCTTTGTATGTCTATATTTGTGCTTGTTACATCAATGTGTATTATTATGTACTGTACCATTTTTTTTTTAATAATGATGGTTTTTATAAACCGGACCCAAATATGGCTTTCTCCTGGTCAGTGAGTGCATGACGGAAGTGGCACCTATGGCCGTAGGGGCAGGAAACACCAGCAAGGACCATCCTGCAAACCTCGGTCTTGTAGCGTGGGTGGCGGAGGACTGGGCGGAGCTCCTCAACGCCATGAGCAAACTGGCAGTGGTTTGCGTAAGGGCATGCACCAGTCTCCTGCCACTTGTTGCATAGCTCTGTCTTGAACATGCCTTGGTTGTACACTTCTAGTTCAAGTGGCTCCTCCTCTTGCTTAGCTCCCGGCACGTACACCTTTTGCTGTGTGATTATAAACATGCAGGACAACTTATAGAATCATCTCAACAAATCTAATCAGCATGAGGAAGAAAATTATAATCTCCCTAAAACGCCCTTAACGCTTTGGAAAGGCCAATTCTCTTTTACGGAAAGCTGTATAGTTTGGGACCAATGATGCTCTAGAGTCTAGACTGGGGCCAATAGACCCCTTCCTTGTTCGGGCCCAATATGCACCCGAATTTAATATTTAAAAGTAGAAATTATTCCCTCTATTGCCAAAAAAGAAAAAAAAAATTACATATTTAAACTTATTAGCAGTATATGAAAGCTAGAAAAAGTCGAGGTGTGATTTTTTTTTTTTTCTAATCTCTGCTATAACAATTATCAAACTTGACCTGATTTTACCAATTTCAGTATCCCCACCCCCTTATATAAAACAAATTACAGAAACTATTCACAAAGAACACTTGGCCCTTTCTTTCAGTGCAGGCTTGCAGCTTAATCAACACACAGCCGAGACACCGTGGAATACATTAAAATCGTTCTTCTCCCAATGCTCGATGGCGCACAATCACCGAAAAGAACAAGCATGGATAAATACAACATGTCGTCACTTATCACACACACACACATATATATAGACACGCATACACACACCCAAAGGAAGTCTCACAAAACTAACGGAGCAAACAGTGTTAACATGATGCGGTTGAGAGTCGAGACAGATGGGGAGGTAGAGAAGTACACAAGACGCAACGGTTCCGCTTTTTCTGTTGTCGGCAGGTTAGAACTAATAATTTATATCTCGTTTGGCTTCACTTTATCTATTCTTAAAAATTAAATAAAATATTATTATAATATAATTTTTTTAATATTAATATATTTTAAAATTTTTAAAAATTAAATTATTTATTATATTTTATGTGAAAATTTAAAAAAGTTAGAATGCAAAACCAAAAATACAAGAGATCAAGAATTTCAATTTGAGTCGATTGTTTGTTATGGGGTTGTACTATATTTCTTGCTGGGTATGCAGGTTGATACAGGTTCTCTTCAAAGATTTTTTGTGAGAAGACTGAGAAGTTATCCTAGAATTTCAAATTGGGCTTTTTATCAAGAAAGACTCAAGGTGGCTGACTTTAGGCCGTGGTGTTCGATGAAGAAAGCATGGCAAGGACAAGGTGATGGAGGCTGATGACTCTTTGCTCCGTTTGTTTCAAAACATGTTTTCCTTTGTTTTAAATCTCTACCGTCGATGAGTAGAAGTGATCGCATTCTTCATTTGAACCCAAAAATAACAATCTCATGCCTAAAAAAATAACAATATCATGTCGTCAGTCAGATGATATATGCAATTAGTCTTACCGTCACATTCAGTGGGTTTGTACTGCGAAGCCGAGTCGCGCTCCGAGTCCGACCCGCACCGCTGGCATTAGCCTGAGTAGCCACCTTCAAGTAACCATTGGATCTCACTGAGATACTTTTCGGCAGCGAAAACCGCTCCACATCAACATTCTGGACCCTTCCGCTCTCGATCACGCTCGTCGGGCTCCCCTCCGCCACGTCATCCCAAGCACTCCCCTCGTCCTCGATACTCAAGCCGCGAAGGGCGTCCAGAACTTCAAGAGACGCTGTGTAATCGGTGGAGGATGAGGCGAGATGGTTTTGGGCCGAGGCGTGGAAGAGGAGGCTGAGCTGCTTGTTGAGCTCGCGGTTCACGGCTTGGAGGTGTGTGTTCTCTAGACGGAGGGCCTCGGCTTCTCTGGTGGCCTCGCGGAGGTGAGTGAGGCAAAGAGAATGGCGGTTCACGATCTCCTGGTGCTCCTTTATGGAGCGGGACTGGTGGAGGTGATTGGAGACGACGCTTGAGTTTGCATCAGAGAAGCCTGAGTCAGACTCGGAAATGGAAGTATTGGTAGGGAAGACTGGGGAGTAGGGGGAGGTGTATAGGGCGCCGTCTGGATGGAGTTGAGACTTGAATGGGGAGGATATGTTGATTGCGGCTGTGGCGGTGGGTCCACAATGGGGGGAGGAGGGGTCCTTCTGCATTTTAAGCTCTTGCAGTATTGCTGCACGGAGAATCAGAGGAAAACGATAGTTCAGTTATTTTACTGTGCTATAATCAACACTATTTTTGTGACTATTCTTTGCTTCCTTGGAAACTTTTCTCTTCCAAGTCTCTGTTGCATTCAATAAACATTTTTTTCTTTCTAGAATTTCACAAGAAAAAGCCGACGATATGTACAGAGATTTCCGATCGATCAACGAGGTTATAACTAATAACGCAGTCAAGATGAAACATAACTAGGACTCTTTCAGCAAGAAAGCGATGGATCACAAGCACAAAAAGTAGAGGAAAATGGAAAGGAGGAAACGCAGAGATTGGAAACAATCAATTTATCTATAAATATAAAAAAAAGAACACTAAGATTTAAGAAAAAAGAGAGTAGAGTAGTTCGCCTTTGAATTCATGAACCGAAGAACACAAGTATCAAACATAGACAGAAATCGTATTGAAACAAATATAGTAGAAAATAGAGAGAAACAAAATGCTCACCACAAACAAACAGCGAATTAAGGACAGGAGAACCTCCTCCTTCTCTGTCTCACTCACTCTGGAATGTGAGGGAAGGTAGGGTAGGGGTGGTTTTATATTCCGACTCCAGAGGATTTGGGGAGAGAGGGGGTTTGGTGCGAGGGAAGTAAAAGAAGAAATGAAACTGAAAACCGTTTTGATTTTGGGGCGTGCTACTGCGACAGTGCTTAATAAACAATCCCCGGATATTAGTCGCTATATATTTTTACTTCCAAATATTTACCCTCGAGATATACCTCTAAACAAATAAGACTATTATTGATTATTAAACGATTAAAGCATATAATTTTGGATATAAAAAATACTTTTAATTATAATTATTGATATATGTATAGATAAATAATATAAAGATATTTATAAAATGAGTTATTAAATACTTAAAAATAATTATAAGCATGAATAATGTTAGGTTTACTGTTGGGGGCTCCCGTGAGTAGTTTTTTTTTTTTTTACTTTGTGATTAAGGAAGTATTTTTTTTAAAAGTATCTTAAATTTATTTTTAAAAAATATTTAAAATTATTAAAAAAAATACATGTAAAAAAATTTTTAAAAAAATCACACATGAAATTGTACTATCGGGAGCTCTCCGAGAGTAGCACCACCCTATAAGCATGTGTGTGTATATATATAACCTTATATTGTATATACTACGTGCCTGTTGTGCATACTATGAATATTAAAAACAAAATTAGATCAATGAAAATGAAATGAAGGTAAGACCACGGGAAAAAAAATCAAATTTCAATCCTTTTTTTTATTTTATTTGCAGAATTTATTGTTTGCCCTATCAAATATAAATTATATATGTGTGTATATGATACTGAGCATCCACATTGGTTTATGCGTATGCATATGCAAAATCACATCTTTTGGAAATCCAATTTGTTATACAAGCAAAATTCTCGCATTGGCTTGTGCAAATTTGAGTCAAAATAATAAAAAAATATTATCATTTTATTTTTCTTCTTTTTTTAATAGAGTTTGCAATTTCCATGTATTGGGTTAATACATGTAATTAGCACTCAAAGAAATTCCATTAGAACCCAATACATGTACTCAAAATAGAGAGAGGTGCATGGGTTTGATTTTCAAATATGTAAAATATTTTTTGGGGAGTAAATGAGTAAAATATGTAAAGGTAAAATATGTAGAAAGAAAGTGGGAGGAGAGAGAAAGAATGAGTAAAATATGTTTTGAAGAGTGAATAGTAGATCTTCCAACATGTAAAGGTACTGTTCATAACTATGCAAATATTTGAAGATGCATAATCTAATGTAAATGGATTTAGGTTCATATTATGCAAATATGACTTTGTATATGCATATGCATAGACCAATATGGATGTAACCTATCTTTTTTGAGTTATGCTTTTATCGATTCATTGTGAGTTAGGACCCATGATCTTTTCGATTTTCTTCAATTAGCAGGAAAAAATGTAGTTTGTGGTTTGGTTTTATGGGTCTCTTTATAAACAAGAATGGTTTTGGTATAACAAAACCTTCGTTTTGTAAGCTTTTTAATTATCATATTTTCATCATGATCTTCTAATATGATAGCAAATGATTCCCATTTTATTAAATTATATATCTTATGTTAAATACTCCAAATATATATATATATATATATATATATATATATATATATATATATATATATATATATATACTCTCTTTAATTTTCAAAGATTGAAGTGAAATTAATTAAGATAAGGAGGTGACATTGACAAAGCTCCAAGGGAGTGTGTGTGGATGATCCGAAAGGTCCCACTGCGGTTAGAGACGCATTAATTGATTATAAGAGTTGCTTGGTTTAGAAGCTTACCGGTGGGTTTGGGGTTTCAATGAAGTTTTCGAAGTCATGCAACCAATACTAAAGACATTTGTATCATTTAGGAATAGAAGTGCCATCAACTCCTTTTTAGCTTGCTTCTTTATCACAACTATAACAACCACCTCTTAATTTATTTATTTATTTATTTTTGGTCTGTCCAATTCTATTATCAAATGTTTGGTGAATAATATATAGCCCCATCATGTTTATATTCCCTCCCCACACCAATCACCCCCCCCCCCCCCCCCCCCCCCCCCCCCCCCCCCCCCCCAAAAAAAAAGGAATAAATAATAAGATTTAAATTTAAAAATTTATCTTCTAAATTAAATTATACCATATAAGTATTTTATTCGGTATGTGCTACGCATTGACTTGAAAATATAATTTTTATTATATTTATATTCCTCGTTGATGTAGGCTGCACGTTTCAATTTCATTTTCATTGAAATTGGTATTTGGCACTGTTGGCACTCCTTGAATTAAGTTTTGTCATTAAATTATATAAATATAACAATTTTTAGATTAATAATATTGAAGGCAGCTCAGAGACAGAAACGTTAAGCGGGGACTAGTGCCCTCTTCAAAATCTCCTAGCAAAAAAAAAAAAAAAAAGTCTTTCCCTAAGCACTGCAGGGGTCGGATTATTTCACAGGATAAATCACAAAACGGTATAAAATAGACCCCAATACTCGTTGAATAAAACTATGGGCAAAAAGCCCAACGCAAGTTTGTCAAAGACAGGCCCAATGCTAGTGGAGGAGGGTGAAAGTAGAGCTAAGAAAATGTCAGTCGGTAGAATAAAGGATGGCTTTCTTCCTACAGGTTGGAGCAAGGGTGACGATGAATGAGATCAAACTATGCTTGGTCATCACGAGGAAAGTTAGTTGGCAACTTTGAAATTTGAAATTTAAGTGATGCTTAGGCTACTATAGTAAAACGTATGTAGTGTTTCTAACAGCATTTTCATCTAGGTCTGCGTATCTCCTATATCCTCAAAATTTAGAAAAAAATTTTAGGTTTAACTCAAAAATCCTCTCCATCCGCATCCCCATTTTGTGGTTGCCATTTACGATCTGTACCCCATATTTGTTGTTTCACTGTGCGTCCACATCCCCAACAAATCCCATTCCGGTTTCCCACAATAATAAAAAAAATTATTATTTAAATATATAGAGAGAGAAAAAAGCAATAAAAAAGAATAGAGAAATATTATTTAATAGAATAGAGATAAGGATGGGGAATGTGATATAGAAGGTTTTTAGAAGATGAATAAAATTTAGAGATAAATTTGAGGAAATGCGATTTTGAGTTAAATTATAAAGAATTTTATGGGAATCCAGATGGGAATCCTCTAAGCATGCACAAAACTTTCGTAAATCTCGTCATCCTTAATCACACTTACTAATACCATACATTTGAAGTGGTTTCATGCGTAAACAACTTAAAATATGTCACATACCGGTTACACCTACTATGTAATAACAACATCTAAGATGAAGACCTTCATTTTCCTTCGCATAATAATACCTAAGTAGCTCATAGTTTTCAAGACAGGAAACAGTTTGAATGGAAAACGGAGTTTAGATCTGTAGAAACTTATACAATGACTGATCAACTAAAGTTCAAGGAAATGATCTTTTCATACTTTCTTCTCTAAGCCTCATAAACTACTTATATAAATACAAAGCCTCAAAATTTTTAACTCTGCTAGAATTGAAATATATGTACAAGACCAAGATGCAAGGCTAATAACTTCGTGTCATGTCAACGGTATCAAAGTCATAGTTCTCCATCCTTACAAATCTTCCTTTTACCTGCTTCCGAATATCAGCTCTAGCTTTCTGAGAGGGATATCGAATTTTTTTTTCATGCCTTGAAAAAACAATGAAAAAAGAAGAAAACTATATTTACCATAGGGAGCATAACCAAAAGAAACATACTTCCCATTCCTTACCACAACCTTGAGCTGCAGTTCCACAACCGTAATAAAGTTACAGATGACAGAAAAGTACGTGAAGAATAGATGATGCAGTTTCAATCACAATTAAGTACCATTCAAGAGCTTTGATAGAAAAAATTACCACCATTTTATTTACTTTTCATTGCAGATTCCTCTATATTGTTTTATTTGTCACCTAAATCCGAAAGGGATAACCACTAGTTGACGTAATCCAAATCAAGCTAAAATCAAAGTAAGTTTAATTTAACGATTGGCTTCTCACATATTCGTGGAGAGTGTATTGGTTTTGGCTTTAATTTAATTTTGCAATTAATACAGTGTGGTCCAAATTGAGAGACACAGTTAACTAATGTAAGCCTATTTGCAAAAACAAGAAAATGACAACTGTGATGCTAAACCACTGATTGATATCTCAAAGCATGTTACAATACTCACCAGCAAGTTATGGTAAATTTCATACTATCTCAACCACTGTTTTCGAAGTCAAGGATCCAGATTTTACTTAACATATAGGATTTAAACTTATTAATTTCAAAATAACAGGTAAAATTTAAGGTTGCAAAGTTCTCCAACTCTAAAATATTTTGGTTGGAAAAATCTGATTGAATAGAGAAACATAATACTCACAGTCGAGACTTCTTCTTCTCCTTGTACCTCATCTTGGCAATCTCTCTGGCATCCAAATGTGCACCCTCAAGGTTAGGTGAATCGTGAGAAGGTTCTCCTCTAATATAAGGAGAAACTCCACCATCAAGACAATCAGTACCACTACTCTCGACACTGCACCTTGAGATAGAAAATGACAAAGTTGAATAAGATGATCGAATCGGGTGAGGACAATCAGCACTTCCTGGAAGGTTAAAAATTTTGTCAGAAAGACATATGTCTTTGCCCATAGGAGCTGAGTGAGTGATGTAAATGGAAGAACCTACTGAGGCATCCTTTCATGATAGAAAAGGAGCAAAGGAACGTTAAAGTTTTATAGCAAAACTAGATGCATAACTCATGCTAACTTCCAAAATGTGCTAGAAGTAATAAAATCTCATCTAATTGTATGACAGTTACACTAATAAACATCGTGTGAAACAATCAATGACCAATAATTACAAGAACTCTTATGCTTATCAAAGTTATCATGACAAAGACGTAGCTCTGTCACTTGACCTAGTACCTACATAATTGCACCATGCTACCCAGTGTCAAATGAGTCCCAGCAAGACTGGTACCATGCTCCAAAGTTCAAACAATATAGTACTGACTAGTGGAGCAACAATGCAGTCCTCCAATGCAAGATATTGATAGCAATTGTAACAACTCAAAAGATACACATGATCTACAAATGATATTTATGTGTTAAAATGTTCTGGATGTTCTTCTCAGTTCCAGACCTACATTTTAAGTTTTCTGACGCCTCTTTTTTTATTTTTAATCCCAAATTCATCATTTCTTCTTCCGATTTACTAGGGAGTTAGCAATGCATGTCAACACATTGAAAATTTTAACCTTAGCGACAGACTTTCAACTAATCTAAACTTTGAATTTTCAATTAATGAACTGGCTAACCAGGGCGCTGATGGGCAGGCTCTTTTCTCACATCTCGCTATGAATTGTCAAAGAATCTTACTGGAATCTATACTTTGAATAGAGCAGGAACTTCCCTAGCTTCTTTGTTTCTTTCAGTTCTTTGTTTCTCATACCTGTGAATGGCATAGTGTTTTTCTTCTAACGTTTCGTTTGTTGTACATAGTGGTTTCCCTCCACCACAAAACGTGAGGATGCTATTTTAACAAAGGGAGATTTTCTGATTTAAAAAAAATAAAATAAAATAAAATAAAACTAATAGTGACCCTTTTAAAAACACAAGATTAAGCTTACACAGAAGTTTAAAAAAATGAGTTGTGATTCACCTCCACGGTTCTTCTATGACCATTATCTGATGTATCATGGGACACATCCTTCTCTATGGAGGAGCATGAGACGTTATCATAAAGCATAGCATTGATTGGATCTTCATCGCCACCAAATAGTTCTTCAAAACCTTGAAATGTTAAATCATCAACATCATGTATGTTTAAATCATCATCGCAAAGTAGTTCTTCACATAGGTCTTGCATATTTTGAGACCACACATGGAAAAATCAGTTTGGAATAATTAATTGCTTTTGTAGACATATGTAAATTTGACCACAAATGAAATGACAACAATTTACTGTCAAGCAGCTAACTATGACTCTCTCGTTTCCAAGCAGATTAATTTTTGAAGATTGAGATCAGGATCCTGTTCAAGTCATACATATGGTCATTCATCAATCATACAAGCTATTGCAACACGCAATGTGATAATCTCACTTTTGTTATAATGATAGGGTAGAAGAAGAAGGTTAAGACGAGCAACATGAATATGAAACAAGTAGTCACCTCTGAGATGCAGTTTTACTCTGTGACAAGAAAAACTAAAGTCAACAAAATGTTTTATTATGAAACAAGAAAAACTAAACTCAACATAACTTTGTTCCACATTTTTGGATATAAGTAGAGATCCTAATCTTCCATTCCGCATTTTGCAAAGCAATTAGTCTTATTACACTTGAAAGGAGTTATTAACTGTGAATCACTGCTTAATATTCATAAATATGTGGCATTTTATTGAGGGCCAAACTTGTAGACCTTACTTTGTCGAGGGCCTAATTGCTACAATGGACAAGTGAAACAGTGTTTAGTATATATTCTTAGTCATTAACTATGCCATTCATGGAATTTAGAATCAAAACTTTGGTCAGAGTAAAAATGAAATGGTAGTGAAAAATAAATTAATACTGTACAGTGCCCCTTCATTGAGAAGTAGTAGTTTCAGTTATTCTATGTGTGTAGGCAGATGGCAACATAAATGTCTATGCTCTTGTGCCCCTAAGAAAGAATGCATCATTATGCAGCTAATCTACAAGTGTTTCCACCCCACAATGTTCCAACGATAATAATCAAACTTGATTAGTTTGAACTGGACTTTTGCATTGCTAGAAGGATTCTCCGTTCAAAGGAAGGCTGGTAATCGACGATGAAGATAAATGCTCCTGTTGCAGAAACGTGAATGATAAAATATTCTGTTTCAGATCCTGCTATAAATTGATCCTTTGCTGAATATCACTACTAAGGTCCTGGGACTGCTGTAAATGCTAATTAAGATTTTCATCAAACTTCACTGAAGGATAATGTATTGCAGAAGATATTTTTGTTTGTTCTTGACCACGTACCAGAGGTAAATGGTTAGAACTATCAGTGAGCTGGAGCCTTTTCAAGTCAAGAATCTGTTGGAGAAGATGGCTAGTGGGGTGCTGTTTAATATGCAAGTGAAGCACAATGCTAAGAAGAATTATAGAGAACTTTATAAGTAGAATTATAGAGGTTTTTTTTTTTTTTTTAATATAGAGTTCTTATATACTTAGACATAAAAGCTTCGCATCAGTTTAGTTAATCACCATCAGATGAACAAATAACTTTATCCTCCTTTTTATATTACATCTCTTGAGTTGATTCAATAGTCAGAATGATGGTGAAATTCATCATTATCGAGTTGCAAAAGCTTTGTTTTGGCTTCGAGTTTATGGAAAAGGTACGGTAAAATGGTATAAAACTCCTGAAATCCAGCACCATCCCAAATCCGGGACTCACTAAATCAGAATTCACATAAACTTCTTCCAACTTGACTGATAGGTTTACCTACTACCTGGGCCCCAAGTTCTTATAAGTTATATCGTGAAAGGATGTGAGAATTTAGACATAAAAAGGGCCTGTTATCATTGGAGTCGTCAAGGAAAACTATAAATATTCATGTAAGTGTAAATCCTGCCTACCTTACTTTGTTGACTGCTTGATCCCACTTCAGATCCAGCATTGGAGACTGGAGTAGCACAATTCACTCTAGATGACACTGAAGGGCCTCCAATTTGTGAGAAAGGTTGTCTTGGAATGTCAAAATCAATAACACTGGAATCCCCATAACCACAAGAAGTGGACACAAGCTGATCGCAACGGGTATTGTCATTGACTTCATTCAATTCAAAACCCCACAATGCTGCAAAATCTTTAGCAGAAGGGCATCCCATGTAACTCCTAGTGCCATGTTTCTGATGCTGGGAAGAGCTGTCATGTAGGCTTCGATCACTGCTGTGACACATGAACATTTGTTGATTTGTACACCAAACATAAGCTGGGCGGTATCTGCACAAGTCACACAAGACTTTTCGCAGATGTCGGTTGGAAAGTGCATTGGCCGAATGGACTTTGGCATCACAAGAAAGGTAAAGATGTGATGTGTCAGACTTACAATAAACCACTGGCCTCAATTCTGTGCAGAATTCACAAAGTTTTTCCATCATTTACTCTGCAATCATACAGGACTACCAGACTCCAAAACCTTGTAAGTTGAAGTTTCCCGATTGAGTTTCAATGAATAAGGATATCAACTCGCTAACCTTTTTATGAGCTCTGATACCTTTAGCATTAAATAAGTTGATGTCAATTATTATCACGAGTATTATAATCCCATTCTTCAAAATTCTTAAAACAGAACCAATGTCACAAAATGGAGTACTGATACGTTAAAACAAGGAAAAAAAAGAGAAAAATATATAAATCATACACCTTATAAGTTCCACATCCAAAACCTTCAGTCAAAAAATTAAGGTTGTGTTGATAAACGGATCTTATGCATACATACATACATACAAATATATATATATATATGGAGTTGAATTTAGATATTGAAGATGTGTCTTTCAACAAATAATTTTATCTATTATTGAATTTCCCTAGATTATATAAACTTCTTCAAGGATGGTTGGCTTTGAGGACCACCGTACAATAGAAGCCTATCTGACTCTCACAATCCTTCTATTGTAAGAGTCGGATGTAGCTAGACTTCTTAATAAACTGCCAATAGTAAGTTTTCAATGCAAGGGTCCTTTTATGGCATTGGATGGAGTCGGGTTCCAATTCATGACCCCTACACTCATAAAATGATAACTATTAATTGTTCAACAAAATGGAAACAGATGGAAAATTGGGAATTTAACCACTTAATTATTCAGAACTAAACTAAAAGGGAGATCTAAACTAAAAACAAAGTGAAAAACCTCAAATCCAAGCCCAAATCCCGTTTAGTTTCACCGATCAAAACTTTTTCGAACTTGTATGCAGAAGAAATCAAGCATCAAAGTAAGTTTTAAGTTGAAATTACCAGGATGGCATGCCCTTCAAAAGAGAGAGAAAAAAAAAATAGAACAACCTGTGGATGTGCACAAGAAACTAGAAGCATCAAGAGAAATAGACCAGCCTTTATGTTTGTTGGAATTCATGGAACCTATTCATTTTTTTCTTTTCCAGTCGTCGGAACCGCGGAGCTTTGCTTTGCTCTATCTTCTTCCTTTCTTTCTTTCGTGTTTCCCTTTTTCTATCTTTAGGACCTTTTTGGTCTGACGTGTGCGTTATTGGGGGTGAACTTTCCAGCGTGGAAGTGGGGCACGTGGCGTTGTGCAATGTGTGAACTCGACGTTATCCGTGAGTTTTGCATGTGAATGTGATTTGATCCAACAGCCTACCTCAGATCTAGTCACAAATTTTGCCCAGATTCTTATGTCAAATGGCAGTTTTACGGAGACCGATAACGCTACCGATAGAGCTGACCGATCACCATAATTTTTTTTTTTGTCTTTTATATATTAAAAATAAATAAATTCTTAACAGTTAAGAAAAAAAATAAAAATAAAAAACAATTTAATACAATTCTTAACAATTAAGAGATAAAAAAAATAAAAAAATAAAAAATTTAAAAAGGCACCTATCGGTGCAAATGCTTCGGTAGACTGCCTAGCATTTTTCTTTGTTCAAAATGTAAGCTCGAGCTGAAACAAGTAATATTAACATGACTTTTCCTGATGTATCGATTATAAATGTCTTTTTAAGATAAAAAAAAATTACTAAATTATATTTATTTTTGTGAGATTTTTTTTTAATATAAATTTAATACATCTTTTTAATAAATATTAAAGAAACATTTATTTCATCTTATAAGCATATGTTAACAAATTTATATGACTTGTTATTGCATATCATATTGTAAAACACTTTAATTTTTATTATAAACTAAATTTAACCATAAATATCAAAAGACTACTCTCCGAAATATTTTTCACAGCCAAGGCTTAAGGAAAAAAAATGTTGATATATTAAAACAACAAAATATTTATTGTTTAGGTCAATATGTGTGAGTCTGAATATTATATTCATATATATTTTATAATTAAAAACTTATTTACTATTTATATATTAATATTTAATATCATATAGACTGATGGTTAAAAAATATGAATAAGTCT
The DNA here is from genome assembly GCA_011037825.1 of Carya cathayensis. Lineage (NCBI taxonomy): Eukaryota > Viridiplantae > Streptophyta > Magnoliopsida > Fagales > Juglandaceae > Carya > Carya cathayensis. The sequence goes on along the minus strand of QGSO01000704.1, from coordinate 143,743 downwards.
ACCTACCTCTTTATAACTCCGTCTGTGTGGCCAGGCAAATGATTAAAAAATAACTAGGACATATCAATTTAGAAGAAACCTCACACTTGATATGGTATAGATTGATGTCTATTAGGTTTCGCATGATTCTCCACGCCCACCACCATAACAAAATCAAAACATGTTATGTTACTGCTACAACCAACAAGAATAGGAATCATTATGACATCAAAATCATGTTATTTAATTGAGATCTAGAATATAAAGCCTTAATCTTGCAGTAATTTAAAAATAAAAAATAAATAAATAAAAAATAAAAAGAAAAGAAAAGAAAAGAAAGAAAGAAGAAGAAGAAGAACAACAACAACAACTCCCTTCAAACTTTATAGAAATATCCAATTTAGACATACCAATACAATTTTCATAATAGACTCAAATTTGCTAAAAAAATAACTATTGCTAGTACTTTGACTTCCATTGCCAATATAGTCTTTCTTTTAGACAAATGCAAGAAACAATATGGGAATTTATTGCACTAGAACATCTGCACAGGCAATTGTTGCATGATTCCATAACAGAAAAGCTTCAGCTAGTTATCCAAAAAACAAAAAAAAAAGTTTCAATAAATACAGGGCCAAATAAGAAAATTGGCATTCTTGTCTCAATTTATTGTTCATGGCTGAGCCGCTTCAGCTTGTTGCAAAAACTGTTGTTCCAAGCGATTTCAGAAATATCCATGGCCATAAAGATTCAGGGCCAAATATTGCACAACCGACAAACAGAAAATAACTATTGCCATGGTTGAAGCATAAACCTGAAACAAAGCAGATGTAAGAAATTTGGAAGGTTTGTTTCAGGTTGATAAACAGAAGAATTGCTGACAACCTGACAGCAGGAATGACAGAGCAAGTGAACCAGGTATACATGTTCATGGCTGATGGAGGAAACTCCCCCACCCCCAAACCAACTAATTACTTCCAACCAAAATGGGTGTCATCCTCCTAGACCCTTGTTCAATTAATCAATATATCCTTTCCTATTGATCAATCTGGTTCTAAAAGAGATGACAAAATACTTTTAAAAAGGTTAAAAAGACATGAAATGAACTGCCAATGACACTAAATAAAGCCTTGCAACAGCTCCGTCACATAAAGTTAATCAATTCTATTTGTTTGAAAAATATTTGTTGTCATAAATCAAAAAATGATTTTCTAAGAGATGTGTCATATTCTATAAGAGTTTTGAACAACAACTAGCGTTCAGTTTACAATAAGAATGTAGTAAAAGTCTTGACTTTGTTCATATTAGGTATTGTAAGAATGATTACTTCCCATAAAATTCAAAGCAGCCAATTTTCGTAAGTGTAGACACTTATGGAGGGAAAATACTTCACATTACTTATTCATTGACGTACAACAGCATATATATACTACATACAAATGACGATTATACCCTCACAAGTTATCCTCTAACAATAAGCATGTCCAAAAGCTGATCTTGGGAATGATACTGCTGAAATATTTGAAAGTAGAATGGCATACAAAACTGAAGGATCAAAAGGGCGAATAGAAACTATACAGTTACATGTTACCTCAATCAGCTTGACTTAACATGCACCTCGATAATGTCATTATCCTCCATACCAAGGCCATCAGGGGTTGCTGTTGGGCTTATTTTATCCCCATCAAAACTAAATGCTAATTTCTGTATGTCGAGCTTAACTCTATCGGCATACATTTTGAAGAGCCGCTCAAAGTTGTCATCCTGTGGGATTAAAAGAAATCCACTCACAATGTGTAATTGTTGAATTCCTTGACAGTATAATACATAAAGCATACAGCCAAAAAAGGAATAGAAAAAGGTAACATTTAAACACAAAATAAATCCATATATTCTTGTATGAATAACCAGAATAAAAAAATATTAACATTTAGCACCAAAACTAAATAACTGATGAAAAAATTGAATACAGAAGAGGACTTCGCTAACTAAGGCAATTATATTGACTTTAAACCACCAAAAGCAGTTCAATGGCTCATTGGCAGTAAGGTTCCTTATTACCGATAAAAAAAATATTGATTTTAAACCACTGTATGATTTTTAAAAAAATCAGAATTAAGCTTCATATCACTCTGACTTCAGCCCTATGACTCGTCAACCCAAACATTTTCCACCAGTAAGTATTGGAAAGTATTATGAACATTATAGTTAATTTACCTTATTAAAATTGAAATATTTATAGTTTTTTCTATTGGAAACTGATTGACAGATTTGAGCAATAAACCAGGAAAATAGCAGAGATGTAAGTGCATTGAAAAAAGCTGAACTTTCCTTACACATTATTGATAATAAATGAGGCAATAATGATTGATACAATAATTCCAAAATCCTAGCTTGAAGATATACCATGTATATGCGAAATTGTTTCAGCCCATCCTTGTCCTGAATAGAAATAACTATCTTAACTCTTTCACAGGAAGGCTTTGATGGTTGGTCAGAGACAGGCTCCAGAGAGGACTGCCTTGAATTCCTGAGTTCTCGCAACAAATCTTCAGCTGATTGTGCAAATGACAAAAGCTCTTGCTTTTTTAACCTATATCCAAGAATAAAATTTAAATGGCAATGGGAAGGAGTGAGGGTTTATAAAACCAGAAAAAAATAAAATAAGTCCTAATGACTTTTTTCTTGACGAAGTGCTTGATTAAATAGTGTAGAATTTATAATATTGCTACCAGATAATATATAAAGTATGGCTTGATCAATGTTCATGACTTGAATGTCTACAATGGGTACAATTCTCGCAACCATAGGATGCTTGACATCATCCCAAAAGAACTTCACGTTACGTGTAAACACTCTCAACATCATCTAGATGCCAAAAACTACATGGAATACAGATGCAGGTAACTGACAGTATGTTACTTCACAGCATTAAAATTTAAGCTTTACTTTTCAATGGAGACATTGTGACTTCACAAAAAACATCCAGATTTCATTGACACTATCAACAAAGCTAATTCAATCCATTCTCTTCATGAGGCATGGACTGGAATTAAATTCTAATTGGCATAGATATTTGGCCTTTGGTGCACAGATGCAATGTTTAAATGAAGTAGCAATTTAGAAGATGAGAGAATCTCCTTATAAAAAAGGTTGAGATAATCATTTCTCCTTTGGAACCCCCACTCGATGTGGAAGAGAACAATGAGAATGAAGGAAACAAACAACAAATGAGATATTAGGTTTGGGAGATCTTTCCGTGCAATTTCTTCTTGCAGCTAAAGTATATCGAGTTAATTGAAACCCTATATGGACTTATGTGTATACCTTAACTTCGTTATTGTAGAATCCTCTCCAACAATCTTCTGAATATCCCTTGAAACCTTTGGTGGAGGAGCTAGCCAATCCAAATCGTCCTTTTTGTCACAGTCCCCGATTTGTATGACCTTCGCATTTTCCTCCACATCCTCAACAACCTACCCCCCCACCCCACAAAAAAAAGAAAAAAAAAACAGAGAAAAAAAACATTACAATCATCAAATAAACTACAGCGTAAGATTCTCTCTAACCAATTCAATTCTCACAATATCACAACTGTTGTGTTCTGTGTCAACAATTTGTATATAAAAGGATGCATTTGTAATTTTATCCTATTATTTCTGTTCTTGTAATCCGGTGGTCATTACATGGCCACGTGTTTAGATCATATGCATTAGGGTTATACCGTGTTATGAGCCTGTAGTATAAAAGGCCAAGTGATGGCCACTGTAGAGGAGAGAGAGAGACAGAGCCGTATGAAAAGAAAATGGCAGAGGCTTCGAGAGAACTTAGGGTTTGAGAAAAACTTGAAATCTGGTGAGGGATTGAGGGAGTTAAGGTCATTCAAATGGCCTGAATCTTGTAACCTGTACCTTTGTTGCGATTTAAAACATGAATAACATGATCTCTGGCCAGTTCCCCCTGTGGACGTAGATCCGAAAGGATCGAACCACGTTAAATCCTCGTGTTCTTGGTACTTTCGTTCTATTTTGTTATTTACAATCTGACTGTATTTTCTATTTATGATTTCTTGATTCAATCTTGGTATCTTGTTGCATTATTTGGTTATCTTGCTGAAACCCTAAAATCAACAAGTGGTATCTACAGCCTAGGTTGAGATGGGGTCTGCTAAGTTTGAGGTGGAGAAATTTACAGGAAAAAATGATTTTGGTTTATGGCGTATTAAAATGAGGGCTCTGTTAGTGCAACATGGTCTCCAAGAAGCACTTCTTGGAGACAAGAAGCTGTCTAAAGGGTCCTCAGAGGAACAATCAAGTTCCTCTACAATAGAATGGGTTAAACCCGAAATATTGCAAAAGGCACATAGTACCATTATTCTTTCCTTAGGGGATAAGGTCTTACGGGAGGTAGCCAATGAAGACTCAGCTGCAGGGATCTAGTTAAAGCTAGAAACTCTCTACATGACCAAGTCCCTGGCCAATCGTCTTCACAAGAAGACAAAGTTGTATACCTTTAAAATGACCCTGAGGATGTCTATTGAAGATCATTTGGATGAATTTAACAAAATCATCCTAGATCTTGCTAACATAGACATCACTATAGATGATGAGGATCAGGCTATACTGTTACTGAGTTCCCTTGACAATTCATATGCTAACCTAAAATAAACAATTATGCATGGTAGAGAGAGTTTGTCATTAGATGAGGTGCAATCTATATTGTATGCAAGGGAACTTCAGAATAATTCTGAAGCTAAACCTCAGACTGGTGAGGGGTTAGTGGCTAGGGGAAGATCTGATAAACCTGGTTATAAAGGAAAGAAGAACAAGAGTAGATCAAAATCAAAAGGAAAACAATTGAAGTGTTTCCTTTGTCACAAAGAGGGACATTTCAAGAAAGATTGCCCTGAAAAGAAAATAAAAGAGGGTGATAAGATTAAATATGAGGGAAATGCATCTGTTGCATCTAAAGGCTATGAGAGTGCTGAGGTACTTTGTATCTCTGAGACTGAATCTAGTAATAAAGGGATTTTAGATTCAGGATGTTCTTTTCATATGTGCCCGTGTAAATCTTGGTTTGAAACTTTGTCTGATTTTAATGGTGGACATGTTATGCTTGGTAATAATGAATCTTGCAAAGTTCTTGGAATTGGTACAATCAGATTAAAATTGCATGATGGTGTGGAAAGGATACTAAAAGATGTAAGGTACATACCTAACCTTAAGAGAAATCTAATTTCTCTTGGAATGCTTGATAAATCTGGTTGCACTTTTAAGTCTGAGTCAGGAGTCCTTAAGGTAGCTAAAGGGTCCTTAATAGTAATGAAAGGGGAGATAAAGAATGGTCTCTATACCCTAGTAGGTCAAACTATTAGAGGACATGCCTCTACTGTTCAGAAACCTTTGGATAATAATACTGTACTCTGGCATAAAAGACTAGGGCATGTTAGCCATAAAGGCTTAAAGGAATCCAAAACCAGGGGTTACTTGGTGACAAAAACCTAGGAGACCTTCCCTTTTGTGAAGATTGTATACTAGGCAAGTCCATTAGAGTTAGTTTCAAACCTGGTACACAACTTACTAAACAAAGTTTGGACTATGTCCATTCTGATTTATGGGGGCCAGCAAGGGTTAGTTCTCATGGTGGGGGAAATTATTTCCAATCCATTATTGATGATTATTCTAGAAAGGTTTGGGTTTATATCCTTAAACATAAAAGTGATACATTTAACAAGTTTAAGGAATGGAAAACTTTGGTTGAAAATCAAGTTGGGAGGAAGGTTAAAAAACTTAGAACAGACAATGGACTTTAGTACTTATCAAATGAGTTTAATAACTATTGCCAAAAGGAGGGTATTGCAAGGCATAGGACACTGAGGGAAACACCTCAACAGAATGGCCTAGCTGAAAGAATGAATAGAACAATTCTTGAGAGGGTTAGGTGCATGTTGTCCAATGCAAAATTACCTAAAACTTTTTGGGCAGAGGCAATTAGTACTGCTGTGTATTTGATAAATAGGAGTCCATCCACTGCCATTAACTGTAAAACTCCCCAAGAATTATGGACTGGTAAACCCTCAGACTATAGTAATATGAGGGTATTTGGTTGTGTTGCTTATGCACACACTAAAACAGACAAACTGGAACCTAGGGCAGTGAAATGCATTTTTGTTGGGTATCCTGAAGGAATAAAAGGTTATAAGCTATGGATAGAGGAACCTGAAAAATAAAAGTGTATAATAAGTATGGATGTGACTTTTAATGAGTCACAAATGGCCAGATCTCAACTGGATTCAGTTGAGACTCAACCTGCCACTGTCCCAGATAAGGTCCAAATTGAGGTGGAGTCCTTGGACTCACTGCCTCAAGAAACATTCATACAGTCTGGAGATGATTCGAAATCTTGCTTAGAAAGTGACCAAGGGAAAACCACTGACTCATATAACCTTGTAAGGGATAGATCAAGAAGGTTTATAGACCACCATTGAGATTTGCACAAGCTGATATAACAGCCTATGCTCTCTCTGTAGCACAAGACATTGAAGATTCTGAACCAAGGTGTTATAAAGAAGCAATGCATAGTAAAGAATCTAGTAATTGGCTTCTTGCAATGCAAGAAGAAATGGAATCTCTTTATAAGAATAAGACTTGGGAAATGGTGTTAAAACCTGAAAAATTTTAAATCATAGGGTCTAAATGAATATTCAAGAAAAAGGAGGGTATAACTGGGGTTGAAAAACCTAGGTACAAAGCTAGGTTAGTGGCAAAGGGTTTTACACAAAGAGAAGGTATAGATTTCAATGAAATTTTCTCTCCTTTAGTAAAACACAGTTCGATCAGATTGTTGTTAGCCTACACTGCTTATCATGACTTGTTTTTAGAACAGTTGGATGTTAAAACTACTTTTCTGCATGGTGAATTAGAAGAAACTCTGTACATGCAGCCTCCTGAAGGCTTTATAAACGAATCCAATAAGAACCATGTGTGTTTGTTGAAAAAATCTTTGTATGGACTAAAACAATCCCCAAGACAGTGGTATAAAAGATTTGACAAACATATGGTTGAGAATGGTTTTAAAAGATGCATTTATGATAGCTATGTATACTTTAAAGTTTCTAATGATGTCACTGTTTACCTTTTATTATATGTGGATGATATGCTCATTGCTTGTAAAGATAAATGTAAAATTGAGCATGTAAAAGAAATTTTAAAATCTGGTTTTGAAATGAAAGACCTTGGACCTACTAGGAAAATCTTAGGTATGGAGATAATTAGAGATAGAAAAAGGAAATTAATCTACTTATCACAAAAAACACATCTACAAAGAGTACTTAAAAGATTTAGCATGGATTTAGCAAAATCTGTGAGTACCCCAATTGGACAGCATTTTAAACTTTCTGTAAATCAGTCCCCTAAAACTAATGATGAAAGGGAATTTATGATAAAAATACCATATGCAAGTATGGTAGGTAGTATCATGTATGCAATGGTCTGTTCAAGACCAGACCTTACCTATGCTGTTAGTCTAGTTAGTAGGTTCATGGGAAACCCTGGGAAACCTCACTGGCAAGCACTGAAGTGGGTGTTTCAGTACTTAACAGGCTCCTCAGGTTTAGGGCTAAGTTTTGGTGGCAATGTGTTAAGTGGTCAAGAAATCTGTGGAGTTGTAGATTCTGATTTTGCTGGAAACTTGGATACAAGGAAGTCCCTGACTGGTGGTGCTGTGAGTTGGAAATCTAATTTACAATCAGTTGTAGATTTGTCAACAACTAAGGTTGAATACATAGCCATGATAGAGGCTATAAAGGAAGCTTTATGGTTGAGAGGTATAACAAATGAACTAGGTTTATTTGAGGGTAATATCACAATTTACTGTGATAATCAAAGCACTATACATCTCACAAAAAATCAAGTTTTTCATGAAAGATCAAAACATATTGACATTAGACTCAAAACATATTGACATTAGACTTCACTTTGTTAGAAATGTGGTTGCAGGTGGTACTGTCAAAGTGGAGAAAGTGCCAATAGAGGAAAACCCAACAGACATGATGACCAAACCATTGCCAAGATCAAAGTTCAGGCACTGCCTAGACTTGATCAAAATGGAGGAGAGCTGACCAGGGATTAAAAGGTGGGATCTGGCCAGAGATGGGGAACCTTGAAGTCAAATTGATGACAAGGTAGAGATTGTTGTGTTCTGTGCCAACAATTTGTATATAAAAGGATGTATTCATAATTTTATCCTATTATTTCTGTTCTTGTAATCCGGTGGTTATTACATGGCCATGTGTTTAGATCATATGCATTAGGGTTATACCGTGTTATAAGCCTGTAGTATAAAAGGCCAAGTGATGGCCACTTTAGAGGAGAGAGAGAGATAGAGCCGTATGAAAAGAAAATGGCAGAGGCTTCGAGAGAACTTAGGGTTTGAGAGAAACTTGAAATCTGGTGAGGGATTGAGGGAGTTAAGGCCATTCAGATGGCCTGATTCTTGTAACATGTACCTTTGTTGCAATTTAAAGCATGAATAACACGAGCTCTGGCTAGTTCCCCCTGTGAACGTAGATCCGAAAGGATCGAACCACGTTAAATCCTCGTGTTCTTGGTACTTTCGTTCTATTTTCTTATTTGCAATCTGACTGTGTTTTCTGTTTATGATTTCTTGATTCAATCTTGGTATCTTGTTGCATTATTTGGTTATCTTGCTGAAACCCTAAAATCAACAACAACCTACACAAACATGTAGGTAGATGAAAAATAAAAACAAGAAGAAAATCTTACAACAGGTTCGGAAATCTTCCTCCGTTTGGGGAAGAAAGCTGGAGATGCATCCGCATCATCATCATCTGCCGGAAAAGGGGTGAAAACGGTGATAGAAAGAGAATAAAATTTCGAATTTCAAGGTGCAATTGTTTCCATCTCCATAAAACGTAGTCAAATACGGCTTAGCTGACCTAAATATTCCATTTTAACGACAGGTATTAAACAATTAAGCACGTAAAATTCAAGACTTTTAATTATCCCACCAATTCCTAAGCTGCCTCGGCAACCAAACAAATGATAAAAAGGTGAGAGCCGAAAAGGATTGCGTGAAAAAAAATAATCTGAAAGGAGTAGGAACCCACCTTCGAGGCACACGAAATTGAGAGGCTGAACGCGGCTGTAATCGAACAAGGGCTCGAATTCTTCAGTGGAATCCGGCTGAAAATCAAAACGTAAAGTTACGAGAGAGAGAGAGAGAGAGAAAGATAAACCCTAGGTTAATGAAGATTAAAGATTACAACTGAAAGCCACTAGAAGAGTAAGAGAGGGAGGCTCACCATTGTATAGTTGTGGTAGAAGCAGCTATGGCTCCCCGATATTCTATTCTTTTCAAATGTGTCCCGCCGAGCACCTTAAGATTTTGGGCTGGTTCGGAATCATAATGAAGTATAGACGGTTTTCGGGTTTTGGATGAAAATTAGAAGTTTGGAATAAAATATTTATTAAAATATTATTTGTTAATATTATTATTATTTTAAAATTTATAAAAATTGAATTATTTATCCAAACGGTCTTTGTCGTTTTAAGAAGTTGAATCGTGAAGCTCATACGAGTTATGGCCTTTATCTTATTTAAAGCCCATCGAACATGAACCGATAGGTCTAGGGAACAAATCTAGGCCCGATACTCAACCAAAGCCCATATCAGCGTCTTATTCCTCAGTTTGACATTAAATCTCATGGGCTGATCTTATTAAAAGCCCATCACCTGAACTGATAAGCAACGGGAACAAAATCTAGGCCTGATACACATACCAAAGCCCATATCAGCGTTTTCCCCCCTCATTTTAACATATTTTCAATTTTTCATTTTTAAAATCCGAGTTCTGGTCTTGAAATTGAGTTTCTAAAGTAAAAGTTGGTGGATAAACAAATCACTAGAACCATTATAATTTTTTGTAATGATGATAATTTTTGTTACGTGTGTTTGGTCATGTGTTAATAAAGAGCTTTGCAGATAGATTTTTTCCTTTTAAAATTATCAAATTTTTTCCTTTTAGCCACAACAATGGCAAGCACTAGAACAGCTACGTACACAAAAACACCACAATATAGCAAAGCTAATTAATTAAGAGCAACCAGAATGAAATTACAACGTCATATATAGCAGCAAAGCATAGGTACTGCAGATCATCAGAAGAAGACCAAGCTTCCAAAGCAACAAAAGGAGTAAGCTGTAGTACACGAACCACAGGTCTAAGTTCAATGCATGCATGCCTACTTTTGAATTAGGCATTGCAGCACTTCTCTCTATTATTCAATCAAGAGGGATTTTATATATATTAAAAACCATCTTTACTACTAGTACTTGGCCTGACTAGCTTCCCTTCCCTTGAAATCATGCATTCATCCCTCCATAGAGTACACTGTAGCAGCAAGCTGCTTGCATTAACTTTGTTAATATATCAGAGGGCAGCTATTTCGCGAGTAGACACTATATATTCTCTTATATATATATATATATATATATATTTCCAAAACCAATCTGGAAGCAACTTCCTCACTACTAGATCAGACCATCATCGAGATGATCTGTCGACCTTTAGGAACCCTCTTTCCACACCACTACGTATGCATCATGCAACTTTGCCAAAGCCTTAATTGGTGAAAGAATAGCGTTGAGTGGTCTCAGCTTTGGGTGCGATCTTACCCTCCAAAGCAGCCGGGCAGTAGCCCCCAGCCTTGTAATTTTGAGCTTCCTTTTATTGCTACAATTTGCACCATCCAGCCTTTGGTATCTTGATCTCCTTCTCCAATACTGTTTCAAGTTCCCGTGATATGCAGAACGAAAGATCTCCATCAATTTTACTGCTGTATATATTATGAGAAACTGATTTAACTACGTACAATTTTACAAGATCATGTATGGCTGAGAGATGTGGAGAAATTAGGTCAAGTGAGAGAGGCTTTATATAGAAGGGAAGAGAGGACGTGCGTGGTACGTACATGTTAAAATGGGTTTGGTACGTATAAGTAGTGTTGCCATCGATATTCCAGGAAAGAACACGGTAAATATATATGAGAGACAAGAAGAAAATTACATTGCATATAATTTGGGTCAATATTGCCTTGGCACAAGTAATTTTATAATCTTTCATGGCTCACATGTCGCTCAATACAACAGAGAAATTTAAGAAAAATCCTTCAAAGTCGCTATATGTGTTGGAGTTTGGCATAGGAAGCTTCAGTAGAAAGCATCAGTGGAGAATGATGAAGCTATGGAAGAACATATAAGCAATGATATAATTTCCTTACAAAAACAAATTAGATTATTAAAATCTCATTACTAACGATATATTTTTCTTGCAAAAACATCATCCTCATTACCAACTATATGATTTTTTTGTAAAAACATACTAGAAACAATTTTCATTTCCTTGCAAAAACATGTTAGGAAAATAATAAAAACTTCAAACTTCATTAGCAACGATATATTTTCCTTACAAAAACATCTTCATTAGCTACAATATAATTTCCTTACAAAAANGGGTCAATATTGCCTTGGCACAAGTAATTTTATAATCTTTCATGGCTCACATGTCGCTCAATACAACAGAGAAATTTAAGAAAAATCCTTCAAAGTCGCTATATGTGTTGGAGTTTGGCATAGGAAGCTTCAGTAGAAAGCATCAGTGGAGAATGATGAAGCTATGGAAGAACATATAAGCAATGATATAATTTCCTTACAAAAACAAATTAGATTATTAAAATCTCATTACTAACGATATATTTTTCTTGCAAAAACATCATCCTCATTACCAACTATATGATTTTTTTGTAAAAACATACTAGAAACAATTTTCATTTCCTTGCAAAAACATGTTAGGAAAATAATAAAAACTTCAAACTTCATTAGCAACGATATATTTTCCTTACAAAAACATCTTCATTAGCTACAATATAATTTCCTTACAAAAACATGTTAGAAACGATACAATTTCCTTGCAAAAACATGTTAGTAATGATTTCAATTTCCTTGCAAATAGAAAGGCAGAATTATAAAAACCTCATTTCCAACGGTATCTTTTCGTTGCAAAAGCGTCTATCCTCATTTCCAATGATATGGTTTCCTTACAAACACATGTTAACATCGATATAATTTCCTTGTAAAGATAAATTAGCAACGATTTCAATAATTTTGTTGCTAAAAGTCATTATTTGCAATGAAAAAAAAAAAACATGTTAATTGGGGTAGACATGCATTCACCAACAGGCCAATTCTGAATTATTTAATTTTATTAGCAGATTCTGGGAATTCGACATTAATAAATATTATGGACTTGCACACTCTAAACTATATTTAGCATTACTTTTATATATATTATTAATTGTAATTTTGAGAAAATTGTAAGAAATCGGCCTGATCTCACAACGTAGAAGTGAATCCAAATGAAATCCAAATTACTATAAATATAATTTCCAAAGCTAGCTATGTTGACCAAATGAACTCTGGGATTCGTCTGATCTGATCCGTGAAACACGTTAATTATAAGTTGAGGATATGCATGCATATATGCCAAAAGTTCCGTATAACGAGATCAAACATACTAATAATTTTATAAATATACAGCTCTGAATATAATATATATAATCCAAAGTAAATAAATAATTTATTATTAATTATTCATTGAATTACATATATATGTATAATAGAGGTAACATTTTGTCACTACCAAGAAAGAGTCTCCTTTAATTTTGTAGAATATTAATGTTAAACTTAAGATTTCAAGTTTTGTGTAATTATATATTTACACATGAATTTTGATGATAACAAATGAATTCAAAGAATGAAAGAGTCTCAAGCTCAATTTGTCCACACAATGGAGTCAAGCACATCAAGAAACCAAGCATGAGTAAGAAGGAAACAAGTTCACATTAAAGTCATAGAGAAATGTTGTAAATCTCTTAAAATTCGAAATTAGGATTAAGGCTCAAAAATTAATATTTTATATTAATATTTTATCATAAAGCATTAAAATACATTTTCCACATGTGCATGAATATTTTGAAACTTTTGAAAGATAATTGATTATCATCTTTCACATGTGCATGCCATGATTAAAGGTTTGAACTTTGAAAATATTAAAGATGATTGATTGTCATCTTTCACATGTGCATGTTTTATTTGAATATTTTCAAAAGTGATTGATGCTTTTCTTGACTTATGCAAAAGGAAGATGCCTTTGTTTGAATATTTTGAAAAGTAAAGTGTGCTCCTTTTGTCATATGCAAAAAGTAAAAAATTAGGTTTGAAATTTTTGAAAAGCAAAGTGTGCTCCTTTTGTCATATGCAAAAAGTAAAAAGATTAGGTTTGAAATTTTTGAAAAATGAATGATGATGTTTTTGACATGTGAATCTTTTTAAATTTGAATATGAAGTCTCATATGCCTATAAATAGATCATTTGAGAGCTTCACATTCACAACACCAAGAGCATACAACTCTCATTCAAAGCTTTCATTCTCTCTTCTCTAAGCATTGAGCCTTAACCCTTATTCATTTTGAGAGATATAGTTTGTGCTTGTATTGTTCTTATTTCACTCATTGAGGAGTGTTTTCTGATATCCTACCCACTATCAATTCTTGTATCAGTAAAAGGGTGTGTACAACCCTTGTGCGTGTAGAAAGTGTTCTACACAGGGAATCGTTGAATCACCACGTGTAAGGTGATTGCAAGTGTAGAGGGTGTTCTACACGGATCCTTTGTAGCGGTGTTGTTCAAAGGTGTAATAGGTTTCTATCTCCACCTGAAGGAGATTGAATAGTGAATTCGGGGATCCTCAAGGGGTAGCTTGAGGCGAGGACGTAGGCAGTGGGGCCGAACCTCGTTAACATACTGAGTTTGCTTCTCTCTTACGCTTACTCTTTATATTTATTGTTGTTTCATATTTTGTTTATATTTTATATTGTATATTTGATTTATAATTGTTATTTTTTTTAAATACAACTCAATTCATCCCCCCTCTTGTGTTAGTCATCTGGGCAACAATTAATTATAACGTACCATAGAGCTAGGAATCAGTCCTAATTCGTTATTAATTACTCATTATCAATGACTCCCATCATTCGCTAATATTCTTGTTTGTATTAATACTCTGTAGTTTTGTATATGTTGTTGCTAGAAAATTGTAATAAAGCTTTTCAGCAAAATCAACAATTTAATTAAAATGGAGAAATTAATATGAAAAAGAAAATAAATTAAGAGTGGATATTATTAATTTTGAGAGAAGAGCTTCTTTTTGGATTAGTTTTTTAAAGTTTATGTCCCAACTTTCCAGAGAGAAACTTGAGACTTACAAAGATAGGAAACTAAAAGCCCCAAAACCAACTTCCTAATTAAAGAATATATAGACCTTGTAAAAACGGATTATTACGTTATCTTATAGAAAAATTCTATTTGCAATCCTGAGTGAGGGCTACGTGTGCAATCTCATTAATAAATATGGATAAAATGAAAAAAAAATAATTTTAAAAATGATATTATTTTAATTTAAATTTTTTTTAAATATAATTGCATGGACTTGCATGAGTAGTAATCCCCTAATGGGGAACGGAAATTGTATATAGACGAGTAATTTTACTTACAACCGTGAAGTATGTAATCACCGTATAATCGCATTGAAAAATAGTGAAATTTATTATTAAAAAATTAATTTTTTTCATATGAGCCCCATATTCACCTTTTTTTAAGTGATTATGCGGCAATCGTATAATTCACGATTGTAAATATTTTTTCTCATATCTAGACTAACTCTATCTTATATTCTTATCCTAATAACTACAATAAAATGCAACTAGCTAGATTAATATATTCTACTGGGGCACAATACTAGACGTGATCTTTAACTGGATATTGGATTATGATTCAATTCTCGTCATCCACTTCCTTAAAGGTTCAAACATATATCATCTGCTTAAGAAAATAGATCGATCTCACTCTGCAGCCTTGCTAGATCGATGATGCCATAAAAAAGGAAAATTTTCAATTCTAACCTTGGATTTAATTAATGACAACGAGCTGCGAGTTTTTATTTTCCCCGCAAATTGCCCACTTCGGGAAAAATAAACACAAGCAAACAGCTGGAATGTAAGTCATGAACCAGCTTAAACATGATCATGAAAAACATGAATACTATACACAGTACATTAATCTGAGCTGCATATATAATGCTAAAAGGCAGCATTAAGTTCCCGAGTGGACGCTGTCCTTCTATAGATTTCCAAAACCAACCTGCCTTGATCAACTTCCTCACCACAAGAGACAATCGAAATCTGTCGGCCTTTAGGAACTCTCTTTCCTCCAAACAAATTAACACTGTTGGGGTTCCCAACGTTGCCAGCCAAGCGAATCATCATGTCAACATATGCATCATGGAACTTGGTCAAAACCTTTATGGGTGAAAGAATAATATTGCCAAATCTCAGCTTTGGGGATGATTTCACCCTCCAAAGCCGGCGAGCACTAGTGGTACTACTACTACTATTACCACCAAGCCTTGCAATCCTGAGCTTCCTTCGATTGGTATAATTTGCACCATTGATCTGCCTTTGGTATCTTCTCCGCCCCCAACACCTCTTCAAGTTGTCATAATATGCAGAAGGAACAATTTCCATTTTCAACTATATATATACTTTTATGTGTTTGTCTGAGAGATGAGGAAAATTAAGGGCAAGTGCGAGAGGATTTATATAGAAGATGGAAGCAAAGACTTGGTGCCAATTCTGACGTGGGGTTTGAATATAGTAATGTTGTTATCGATATTCGGAAAAATTAAGGACATATATCGGATATAAAGGGCCAGGAGAAAGTCATGCTTTTTACTTGGTCAATATAGTCCGACTTCTAATTTGAATAAATTAAAGGCTTTTATATTCTAATACATTGTTAGATTCGATCATAGGTCTCAAATAAGGATCTAATGTACTAGCTTGTAATTTGACCTTGAGGGAATTTATTTATTTTTTGTTTTTTAAATTTTGTCATGGAATTAATTTGCTGTATACCCCCAAGTCTTCGTATTGGAACAATGGGTTTGCTTAACAAAATGTTTTTTTTTTTTTTGGGTCCTTCAATGCACCTTGATCGATAAGGCCGTCAATAGTCAGCACTCAAAAATTGTAACGATATCATATTTATATTGAGGTAGAAGAGAGAAATGAGAAGGGACCGGGGGGGCTGATGGTTGCTGAGAGTGTTATATTCTTTATATTGATTGGGGGGACACGATGTCATTAGAGCTAGTCATACATACCATAAACATGTATCTGTGTCAACAGAATCCCATGGAAAAAGCCATGTTAAACCGATAAAATCATCAGTTTCGAAATCATGATTGGAAATGGAGTTTAATCAACTCCCAAAACCCTAATTTCATGGGAAGAACACGATTTTGTTGCAGTGGGATGCCAGGAAATTTGCTAAGATCAATCATATGTACGTCAAAACAAGAACCACAAAAAACAGCTGAGCAGTCTTGAAATCAATCGATCTAATGAGGGATGATGGTTTTTGTTGGTTCCATGCTAAAAGTTCGAGGTCAGGTATCTGCCGATGAAATTTACATCCTAATATTATGATCTTGAAGAAATGGACACATCTGGTAGCGTCAAGCTATTTGCAATCCAAGCCTAAAAGTGATCAGAATCTCCTCCCGCTTTCCAAGGCATCAAGCATGGGGCTTGAGTCCGCGGTATTGACTCCTGATAGTTCAACGATGTGTTGAGGTCGCACGTATACACTTCCAAGCTCTGATTGCTGCACATTGAGAGTATTTGTGTTGGTTGTTGCGGACTGAATGTCATTTCGGGAGTCTGCCAACATCTGGAAATACGCATGAGGTCCCCAACCTGCACATGTTACGTAAAGACAGTGGCAACTCATGAATGAATTATAGGGAGCTGTAACATATACGGGGACTATGTGAAATTCATGCCGACAAGCTGAAATCCAAGGTGTGAGAACCTGTCCTCCATACATAGAGAGATATTTGTAGTTTCATAATGGAAGAAGAGAGTCCTTTAGCACTTTTTGTCTAATCTAACTAATTCATTTAAACTGTACAATGAAAAAAATCTTTCTCAAGATTGTTAATCAGGTACCCCATAGATGCTCTTAGCAAGCTAGTATTATGTTTAGTATGCTCGAATGTTTATGTCCAGGAATAGTAAATCTTCGTAACATCTTTCTTTATTTTATGAGAAACCATCTACAACAACATTTCAAAGTCCACAAGCAACAAATTCTTATATCCACAAATTTCTTACTCCAGCTAAATGACGGCAATAGAAACAGACATAGTGCACTGGACTTTGGCCATTTTTTCTGCGCATATTGAAGACGTGCTTAGATGCAGGCCACCAAAAGGTTGGATTATAGCATCAACATAGGCTAATATATATAATTATATAATATATGAAAGAATTAGATCATATTACACAACCAATTGATTAAGAAAAAGATGAGGCGCTTACCATCTATGTCATATGGGGGTGGGAAGAATTGTAAGTAACAAAATGAAGCAACTGTCATCCCTGCATAGAAAGTTTAAATGAGAAGAAGCGAAAATATTTCATTCTAAGAAGCTAGCATGCCATGTACCAAAAAATAGTACAGCACAAGGCCAAAAGAGGAGGAAAAAAAATAAAAGTCCTTGATAAACAAACCTAGAAGACCTCCAGCAAATACATCTTGCCAGTGATGCCGATAGTCATCAACTCGAGAAACACCAACTAGAGAAGCAGCTAGTATTGGCAAGAAAACAATACATAGCTTTGCAACGTGGCCCCCATGATCAAATGCCCTGATTTTCCCTGACAGATACCAAGCAAGAAAGCCAAGACCTGCAAAGGACCCTGAAACCAAAATCCATGATTTGTTAAGCTGAGGTTTTCATTGAACAAGGTGCTCAGATAATACTAAAAAGATAAAAATAAAATAAAATGAACTAATATTAATATCCAAATCCCTCTCTCTACACAACCATGTGTAGAGACAGAGAATGAAATCTTGGGTTTTTTCCTTCATATAAAAAAGTTATATTGCGACTAACACAGCAATCCTAATTACTAGTTAAAAAAACCCTTCATTTCTGTGAAATATGTTATATTTCCAGCATGAATTTGAAATGCATATGATTGCAATCTCCAGGGATGAAAACAATGCATCAGACAAAAGGCAAAATGGAGAAGAAAACAACCACTAAGCTAGCAGCATAACCCTAGTCCTGAAAGAGATTAGATAGCTTACAAGATGTATGCCCACTTGGGAAACTTTTATGTCCTTCCTTAATGACACTTTTATCTCCAGTACACATAACATTCCTTGTCACCTGCTCAAATACCTGCACATGTGATGCACCAGCAGCATGTTGAGTGTAACGAACTGGGAAAGGGCAAAGACTTCTTCTATCATAAAATCTTTAAATAAACACGGAGAAAAGTAAAACCAGGGGAATTCATGAACTTGAAAACCAACCGCTTTGCCATCAGGGAAACAACGCCAAAAGAAGTCTGGACGTGGACGACCAACACCATCTTTGATCGCATCAGTTATAACTGCAGTGATCAGTATAGAAAATAGAAGACCTGGACATGCACACAGTATCAATTTGACATTATCATTAGACAACAATAACATGCAAAAAAACCTGCACGGAAAAAATTTTAAAAGGGAGAAGAGCTACCCAATATGGCTTGGTGCAGATCAAAAACATCCCTTCTGATGAAGTAGTAGATGAGAATGACAGCACAAGGCAACAATATCCCGATAATCTGTCAAAACAATGTACACAAAAAGATTAATTTTGACGTTGCAACTAGTGTGCAATTACCTCATGCAAGAAGATTCCCTTTGAATTTATCAGTTCATGGGGCCAAAACTTACTGGAACAGCCCAAAAGGGAACAGTATTGTCTGTCAAAGGGTATCTGAGGTCAGTCATCATCCCCTCTCCAACATAACGGTGAAATGGTTCTATAAGGTTCAAAATGACGTCTAGCACCACAAGAAGGGCAAGAATTAGCCAGTCATGCACATGCATTCTTGCCACTGTAACTCCATGTGATTTTATAGTGTGTACACCCAAATGAATTTCTGGCATCTTTCACTGATCTGAGGCAAATTAAAAGGTTAGTTAATGAATATGAAATTAAAAAAGGTTGTACCATAATTGAGCAAATATATAAAGAAAAAAAAATTAAAAATAATGTCACAGGAATAAATGTGAAGACTTCAAGCTTTTGTAAAGGGAGGGACAAAATACGAAAGAAAGAAGGGAAATTAATTCATTAAATAACTACGCTCCTTTATATTGGTTTAAACTTTTGAGACAATTGATGATAAAATACCTATAAAACCATGAAAACTATGATGATCAGACAAACAGACATAATAGGAGCACAAAAAGACAAAACAGTCAACTTCAAAGTTTCTGGATCCAATCCACGATTGATTCCATCAAGTTCCAGTTTGAATGATATAATATTTCTTTGTACAGATTTTTTTATATTTTTATTTGATGTTAGTTGTGCAGATTTGAAGGCCCATCATGATACTCACAAAACACCAGACTCTGAACAAGGACAATGATAGCAGGGTGGCATTTGTTCATCAAAGTAAGAATTAAGGACTATCATCTGACAAAGATGATTGCCTACCAGGTCAACTTATTCCAACAGAGAACTAGAAGGTCCGAACAGGCAATCCACTCAGGATGCCTGCCTTGCTTTCGCCTAGCACACATAAAAAGTATTAAAAACCTTTCCATTCCGAAGAACATAAATCACAACAAACACCACCACCACCACCACCCTTTCCTAAGCTAAAATGACTTTGGCATCAATGTTTGTATAATTTAAGCTGCTTGATGGATAACCATAGGTTATGATAAGAAGTAATAAACTACTTGCCAAAGAACCGAAGAAGAAACTTCAAAGTCATTCTGATTTCAAAGGCACTTATAATCATCTATCATAATGTCTCAGCTAGCCTGCACGTTATAGGAACTAGCTGAGAAATGTTTTGATAACCATGCAGTCCCCCTAAGATGACCTTATCTTTGAATTTTTTTTATTTTTTTTGATCGGTACCTTCTCTTTGAATTTGAAAGCACTTAATGGATGAAGCACCACTTTTTAACATTATACATCACCAGAACTATTTTTAGTAATTTGCTGGCTCCCCAAATACAGTTTTTCCCAGACTACGCTGATAGGGATCAAAGGAACATCTGAAATTTAAAACCAAATAATATATTGATTATTTGCACATCATCATAGATCTTTCCAGGATCCATTGAAATTAAATTATGATAATGCCGTAATTTAGTAATAGCATCGGAATAAAACCGTATACCTGCTGCATTACTGAGTTTTAAAATTACTTAAATTTGGCAAATGCCCCGATGGTTGACCATTACAGCTCCGTAGCACGTTTCAAAAAACTGAAATTGGGAAACCATAACTCAATTGACACTTATGAAGGCAATATATTCCACCTGTGTTCCAGATACCCTAAATAAAAATTTTTAAGCCAAAACAGGATAAATGTTCCAGTAGAACTGAAAATAAATAAAACATAAAGTAATTATTTTCCAGTGGTCAGTTTAAATGCGGATAAAAAAAAAAAAAAAGAGTAAAACAAGCTATCGATTTGAGCAGGTACTGACACGGTAACCAAAACTACCAACAAAATGAGCATAATATACATATACTTCGGCATAAGGCGCAAACAGAGGATCAGAAAAAGTACTGAATTCTTATAATTTTTAAATGTCTAATTTCAATAATCCTAAACAAGTTTAACGTACTCAAACTTACAGAAAGCAAAAGGCTAGGGAAGCACAATTTCTGATAATAAAAAAAAAAAAGCCCCGTTCGAAAGCTAAGAAAGTGAATGAAAATAGAAGAAATCAAATAACCGGATATCATTCTAGGAGAGCAAAGAAAAAGAAAAACGCAACTCCACTGAGCAGTAATTAAAAAACCATTAGAAAAATCAAAAGCAAAAAGTTATAAATGACTCATAATTATACTTCCATCATATTTACTTCGTTTCCGGTGAACGAAACGAAAAGGCAACCAGGAGAATCCACCCTCAGGTTTGTTGACACATGGAAGAAAGTTCTCCATAACAAAAGCATGCGAACGCCACAACAGTAACAAGCGAGAGAAATATAGCATCGCAAAGTGCACAAGAAAGCGAACAAAGAATAGATTCAGAGAGAGAGAGAGAGAGATTCGCACAGGTTTCTGAAACATAAATTTTACCTGAAAAATATACGAAAGTGAGAAAGGACTGGGAGCGTTTTCAGAGAGAGAGAGAGAGAGAGAGAGAGATTTGTGATGATTTTACATCGCATGCAGTGGAGAGCACCCAGTCTGGGGGCAGAGGCACACAGCAAAAGAAATACAAGGGAGCAATAACAAAAAGCTGTTCTTTGAATGTACCGGAAGGCGGTATACTTACTTTGCGTTTGGGGAAGTAGCCACTGTCGTTTCGAGATTAATTTGGTGGTTCGTTGCACTTGAAAAATAAGCAAAACTCCCAAAGTTAAGTAATTGATTAAAAACAAAGAAAGAATCTATTAATGTGAAACTTTTACTCATTCCAATTTTTAATAATTTTTTTAAAAAAATAATTATTAAATATTATCAGAATACAGCTGTGAAAGTATGAAACGACACAATCAAATTATTCGATAATATCATACAACAAGAGAATACTATTAATCCAAGACTTTTGGAAAAAGATGAAAGTTGGGCATCTCAAGGTTAGCATTCTTCAAAAATATCTGAGTCAAAATAAAGTGTATGAAGGGGATTCAAAATTCCAAAAGCTACATGTCCTTTTTTTTAATATCGAGAATTACTTTTATTACTTTATTCCATAATTTCATCAAAATCGAGCTAAAACTATCATATTCTGTAAGCTTAAGCCTGGATAATGACCATTTCTCGAAACTCTTTATATTCTTTGCTTGTTCTTGGTGTTGTGCTTTTAACTTGCCTTTTACAATTTCATGTCTTTAACACAAAGGAGTAAGGTGGCGGAAGGTTATACGTGGATTATAAGAGAAACAAGTATAGATTAAAAGACATGTTGATAAATTTTGATTAGGAATGGAAAATTCATAATCAATATTATTCTTTTACTTCTTTTTAATGCAATTGACACGGAGAATTTGGCTAATGAAAATAGACATAAGCCTAGGCAAAATGCGTTTTACATTAATACATATGCCATTTTCCTTAAAAACTTGATAGTTTATACTACCAAAGTTTCGATTAAAACAAATTATAGGCCTAACTCTTCCATTTTTAAAAGTTTGCAGCATATGTTTTATGTTACCCTTGGCAACATGGTAAGTTTCTCTTCTCTAGTTCAATTGCCTAGACATACGCTTGGTTTGCATGCTCTGGATCATGTAGCGTTCTGAACTTTCGATATTGACTCTAGTTCTTTATTTTCTCATTTCATTTTCTTTAAAAGCTTGGTTTTGAGATTATTGTAACCTCATGCTCCCTTGTATATTATATTTCTCTGCCATAAATGGGAGTTATTAATAAAATTGGATACTGTGCTCTTCATTAAAGAAAAAAAAAATAGGTTATACAATATTTATTAATTATTTAATGTTGTCGGGAATATTTATACGAACAGTATTAAATGAATTAAATTCATTTCATTTGTATATGTCTCTCACACTCTAGACTCTCAAACTCATACAAGATATATGAGGAATCTTTTCTTCAATTCTTTATACTTCCGGCCTCTTCGATGAATCAACTTAGCAGAAAATTATCACGTATGGATGACGAGGCATTTCTATCCTATCACAAAATCTAATGTTATTAAAATTTCTTATATAAACATTAATTTTTAATAACAAGACATTTTAGTAGTACGATGGGTATTTTAAATTTAATAATTACTCTACTTAGAACCATATAATTGCAAGTGTCTAGAGATATGATAGCATGAGAGTGATCATTAATGGCGTGCGATCTAAAAGAGATGGAACATTCTCATGGCTAGCTTTGTTTCAAAGCTGGGGGGAACCTAGCATTATTCTTTTCACTCCTTACGTTTCGTAATGACTTCTCCGCACTCAAACAAAACAGATAAAGTGGTATTTCCAGGAATGCTTTTTACATGCATCATCCTTAAGGCTGACTACATTAGGATATATATATAAATCCCATACGTCGTTTTTAATGAACATTTCGTGGTATTCTCGAATTTTCACACGTGAATGCAAATAGGTACAAAATATTCTAAGCAATGAAAAAAGAAAAGACGAACACATGAAGTGGGTCATGTGTATAGACTGATTTAAAAAGAAAAGCAGATTTTATTTTTCCATTATTGAGTACCATTTTCAGGTCATCTATCACCTAACAGGCTGCATCCTAGATTTGCAAAAACTAAAATTCAGTCGATTCAGGAAGTTGTCATTTACATGATTTACATGTGAAGAAAAGAGTCAAGGGACCTGGGATTAACTTAAAACACAAGATATACAAGATCACCTCTTCCCTGATTCCATTTCATCCAGTGTGGAGCTAAGATCGCTGTTCAAAGAGAATGCCGCATCATCATGTTGCCCTGCTTGTTGATTCACAACCCCAATCCCTGCAGCCTGCACATTCTGTGCATTCGTTTCATGGAACGTGTCTGTATTGGCAGATGACTCCTTCAAAGCTTGGAAATATGCATAAGGGCCCCATCCTGAAACCAGAATATCATTAAGGAAAACTTAATTAACCTAATTGATTTTCGGAAAGTAACAACAGTACTTCAGTTTTAGAAATAGCGGATCATAACGAGCAAGAGAGGAAGCAATTCACCAGGTCATATGTTGATATTTTCAGGTCACAAACACCAGTGACTAGGTAGCTAGAGTTACTCGGTTTTCTAATTCTACTTATTTTCAAAGATTCCAAGTTCTACCCAACTTCTGATTGAAGCATTGTTAGTATGGTAGATACCTAAAACATTTGCAATCATATTATATGATTCCAAACTTTCTCCCCTTTCAGTTACTACATGGCAATCAGTGGAGCATTAGCATACTCAAAATTGCAATTCTAAGATATAGCAATCCACTCACTATTCAGGATGCATGAGTTCCAATACATTCATTCTTTATTGTCATTGCCAACACAAAGCAGATTTTTTCTCCATACATCGATTCCTCATTTTCTAATATTTTATTATTTTACACAAGCATGCATGCATTTATTTTTCCTGGAGAAGCATACATCCTTTGAATGTTTCTGAAGACATTCAATACCTTTGATTGAATGTAATGATACTATAAAACTTCCTGTGTACTTTCTAGTTCCTTTGTTACAATTAGGTATGTTCTTGTATATACTTTTTGTGTACTTGGGCAACCTTTTCATTATGTTTCAACAAACTTTACTTTTACCAATTAAAAACGTGATACCATAAAACTTTTACTGATGTTTCGAGACAAAGGTAGCAAGAGTATTCTTTAGAAAAAAATTGAAATTCCAATTAGAACGAATCACTTCTTGAAAGAACAAAAGATAAAAGGATGGATACCTTCATCATCAGATGGAAGTGGAAAAAATTGCCGATAGCAAAATGCTGCCACAGCTAGCCCTGCAAACGATGAACCATGTAAAGCTGCTAAGGTTATATATTGAAAATCTGATCCTGATTTCATTTTCTAAGTGATGATACAAAAACAAACCTAGAACACCTCCAGCAAATACGTCTTGCCAATGGTGCCAATAGTCATTAACCCGTGAGATGCCAATGAGGGATGCAACGAGCAGCGGAAGGAAAACAATGCATAGTTTTGCCACATGCCCTCTGCGATCAAATACTTTGATTTTTCCAGTCAAGTATAATGACAGAAAACCTAAACCCGCAAAGGACCCTGCAGAGAAAATTCCTAAATCATATCCAACGAGCATTTCATACACTGATTTGATTTTGGTGAACTAAGAAGATAGAATGTATTTGCATTCTTTAGTAATTCGACAATCTCTCTAGAAAATTGTCTGCTTGGTTCAAAATAGGAAATGGAAGCATGAGACCACCATCAATCAACTTACATTTAGAATAAGTTGTCCCAGGTGTAAAAGATTATGGATTCGCTGATGTGATTTGATGAGTAATTTTTTCCATTTCAATTCACCAAAATACATTAGAGCCTGTAGCAGGAAGTGTTGCTTACATGAAGTATGACCGCTTGGGAAACTCTTGTGTCCTTCCTTTATGACACTATGTTCACCATGACATACTACGCCTCCCCATTTATCATAAAGCTAACAAAAGCAAAAACCACACAAGATCAACAATAAAAGTACTTTGGAGCAGATATTCATAATTCTTTAAATGATATATTGGATATTCAGGCCAGAAAAAAGGTCCAGCAATGACCCCCACGTCCCAAGAAAAGCAATGAGTTTGGGAGAAACTCAGACCTGTGAAGTTGAACTAACAGAAAAGAAAAAGAAGTTTAAATTTACACATTTATCCAAATGATTCTTGATTCCTGAACAGGATTTTCTGCCAAATTTGGAGAATTAATTGAGTGCCAAAATTTGGCAACCATTGGATTTTATTTTTTCAGGGAAAGGGGGGAGGGGATGGAGGGTACATGTATATATACCTAGTACCACACCTCATTGATAGCTCTGAAATCCTAACCAGCAGGTCAGGCCCCCCCCCCCCCCAAAAAAAAAAAAAAAAAAAACTCTTTATCATCTTTTTTGTCAAGGAAAATAGAGAACCCATCTAAGGTATGGTTAACTAAATAAAAAGTGGGTATATGAAGAAGAGGAAACAATTGGCATATGCCTCATTCAATTCGTTGAAAAAGTTACATTAAAGTGGTTGTTGAGGATGTGACATACAATGTTAACAATGTTATGAAACCATATGGAAATTTTAAGAGAAAAACACTGGCACATGTAACTAAAACAAAGAGGTAAATAATTTGGAGGCAAGTGGGAGCATACATCCTTTCCATCAGGGAAGCATCGATAAAAGAAGTCTGGTCTAGGCCTACCAGCTGCATTCTTTATTGAATCCGTAATAACCGCAGTAATCAGTACAGCAAATAAGAGACCTGGTCTTCAAAAGAGACGTAAGTACTTTCTTTTCTTTCTATGCAACTTCACTCTAAAAGAATAAATATGATTACTACTATTATTCTAGGGGCTTACATAAGGTATCACGGCCCATATCACAGAATAAGATAGAGATAGGGATTCAGCAAAGGAGATGTAAGCCATTTCCTTAGATAAGAACATATATGCTGTTAAAAAAGGTTCTAACTGAGTAATGACTGCAAACTAAGATTACCAAGAATGCTGTGGTGCAGATCGTAGACATCTCTCCTATAAATATAGAAGAGGAGGAAAATGGCAATAGGCAACAAAACTGCGTACATCTGACCACAAAAAGGAAAAAGAATCCTGTTATCAATGTTTGCCTCCAGCAAATTGATACAGCTATGTTAAAATCATTCCAGTTTGTATAGTGATAGCACCTTAAGACCAAAAATTTAGATTTTTCAAAAAAAAGAAAAAAAAATCCATGGTGGAAATAGTCATGTATTTGCATTAAAATTGTCCTTTTCCATATAGCACACTGTCAATAATGGAGATTTCTGAAATAAATCTTACAGAAACTTGCATTGGAAAGTTGATGAAAACAGAATACCAATTGTTGCTTTTAGTGACTAAAAAAAATCTAGCCAGTTCAATTTAATGAAAATTCAGCTAAAAGTTTTTTATTAAAAAATATAAAAACCAAAAGGAAAGAAATAAAAACCAGTGACAGAGAACTTACCGGAACAGACCATACAGGAACTGTGTTATCTTTCATGGGATACTTGAGGTCTGTCATCATATCCTTTCCCACAAAGCGGTAAAATGGGCCAATGATATATACAACTACTTCTATCACGGCAAGAAGCAGCAATATAAGCCAATCATAACTGTGATTCCATGCAAGAGCGGCACCATGAGATTGAATAGTGCACTGCATTGTGTGCGTTCCAAGCTCCACCTCTCCTCTTCTTCGCTGCTGTAACATGCACATAACACCAAAGGTATTGATGATTCCTTTTCATGATTCACTCATGCTGGACCATTCAATCATTTACTGCTCTAAGATCTAGAGAGATAGCACAGTTTGATCAATTATCTAAAAAATGAACCTAATTTCCATGATGCAGGACAACGAAGGTATTAGAGGATTCTACCATCCGCTGACAGATTCAATCATTAGTTGGTTAGCCTAATCGGCATTCAAGTTAGTTACTACCATGTGTAAATATCAGAGTTAGTTAGTGCAGATTCAATCTTGTATGTCTAAAGATATTTATCATCCTGATGTACAGAACTGCACAAGTCACAAGATTATGAAATACAAGTTCTTGGTTACTGATTTTTCCATGTTCATCTTCTTGGTTCATAGTCTTTCGGTTATTGGATCACCTTGCTTTCTTTACACTGTTCTCCGACAGGAGGAAGAAAATTGCTGTTCTAACTTCACAACTGATCGGACAAACAGATGGTGTACAGCAATCAAAGAAATAGTTAGTGTCGCACCAACCAAAAATGGAGTCACACCATTCAAAGAAGCAAAAGAATCACTCTCCTGCATCGAATTTCGAGATTCCAAATGAACCACAAATCTGTCTTCATTACTCGAGTTCCTTGGTTTTTGTTCAAAAAAGAATAATACGAACAATAGACTCTTGCTAACCACAACCAACACACAACGACAATCTCAATAGACAAGTCCAATAAAATATGAACTCCCAAGTAAACCAAGGAATAACCAAAGCCTAACACACGACTGCAACGCACAGTACTTTTCACGTCGCCACACGACTCAGTTATCTAATACAAAAAACATGCAAAAAGTGCACAGCAGCTGACGCATCGTTCAAAAGATGAGATGAAAGCCAAAATCTGGCTTAAATCAAACTATAGTTCGCCGGAAAAAGGTCCATTTACAGCTTGTTGCAAGCAATATACGCAAAAAAAATTAAACCAAAACTGAACCACCGACGGTACTTCATAAACCTGCTTGACGCACCTTTTAATATTCGGAAATAAAGAAAGATTAAATTAATTTTTGATTCTATGATAATCAAAACTTTAATAAAGTGACTGCTTCTAATCTAGATAGGAAGTCACAGCGTATATATATACATATGCAAAAGTGAAAGTAGGGGAAAAAAGGCAGCAATTCACTAACCTGAAAGGTATTCCGGAATTTCCAAAAGGAACAAAACGATGCCAAATCCCTCCACGCCATGGGACGAACAAACGCAGAAATATCTAAAAGCACACCTGTCGAATTTTTAACCCCAGATCTAATACGATGGCGAATCGATTTATTGATTAATTAAAAATGAGGAAAGACACTAATAAGTAAGAGAATCTTATCTCCTACAGGAACGGAAAAGGAATACAAAAAAAAAAAGTAGTGATTACGAAGAGACAAGATTCACAGAGATAAGATAAGGCACTGAAAATGATCAGTGAAAAAAGTTCGGAAGTTAATGAAAAAAGTTAGGAAATTAATACAAAAAGGTGCTTCTCTGTTCCCTCAGGATACTAGTAGCTTTTTCGAACCGAACAGTTCTCAGAAAAACAGGGCGAGTAAGAGAGTGCGAAATTTGAACTATACGATTTGCCACCGGACGGTTACCGCATTGGATCGCCGGTTAACAATCTCCTGATTTAGCGGGTTAATATCGAGTTAACGACTTCTTTGAAGTCTTCTGCCGCGGCGTATGGCCGGGGGCCCCCAATAAGATAAACTGTTAAACAAGGCATGCAGCTATCCTCAAACCACCACCATTGACCACCCACACACGACACTGCTGTCCTGATGCATGTACCATTTGGGTTAGGTATCAACCATATTAATTATTATTATTATTAATTATAAAGAGAAATGATTTATATAATTTTAAACGAATTAAGTCTTTCTATTCTTATTCTAAAAACATAGAAAAAATTTGTGACACACAATAAAAAAATCAAAATTTTTATGATAATTAATTTCTTATAGAATATACACGAAGATTGCGCACTTTAAATTTTTTTTTTTATTCCATTTTTATGATTATTTTTTATATTTATGAATGTATATTTATCAAATCACATTAAAATTTATATTTGTACAATCTATTTGTGGTTAAAGTATTTATTTATTATTATTATTAATTATAAAAGGAAATGATTTTTATAATTTTAAAGGATGCAAGTCTTTTTTATTTTCATTGAAAAGAATAGAAGTAATTTGTGATATACAAAAAAAAAAATCAAAATTTTTTTAAAGTAGTTGGATTTTTTTATGGTAGTTACCCACTTGCCCACTCTAAAATGAATTAATCATTTAGAAAATGTAGTTGGATTTTGTTTTATTCCATTTGTATGATTCATTTTTTATTCACTGCCGACACAGTTGACTTCAAATAACACGGTAGTCTTTGATTTATTCACTATTTTGAAATAATCGATAAAACAAACGAATATTTATTTCTCTTTTTCCTTGAGCTATATTTTTATAGAGTATTTAAATAGTGGACCCGCTACAATTAGGCGAGCGGAGTGAGAATTGAATACTCAACCACCCCCACACCCCCCGGGGGCCCCGCCGTGGGGGCAGTTGCAACCACATCATGTTGGGTTTGGAGTTTGAATAACCATTAGTTTTAGAGAATTATTATAGGTATAAATAGATTATATAAAATAAATTTATTAATTTTATAAAATTTGTTAGATTTATTTTTTAATAAAAATAATTTTATAATTTAATGTAGGTTAATTTTTATAATTCTTTTATAACTAAATTATTTTCTTTTGTTTTAAGATAATTCCAAGCTGTCAATTGGGACTGTAGATTGGGTCCCACCCAGCTTTCTATAGCTTACTTTCAACAACTAATTATTTCAGCCCATTAGTAAAACCCCCTAATCATTTCGATAAAATTATTTCGCCCTTTGAGAAATGAACACACTATCCAAAAGTTAAACGAATGGCATCAAATAAGTTCAACATCTTTGATTCTTTGGCACACTACAGACTGTTATAAGAGCTGTTAAAAAATATATTTCAGAATTCAGATATAAAATGATTTTATAAAAAAAAAATTTATAAATTGATATAATTTGATATAATACGTTAAGTTAAAAAAATTAATTTTATTATAAAATAGATGATTATGCTCTAATTATATTTGATTAATTGCATCGTAAAAAAAATAGATTAATAAACTTATTTATGGGTACATTAAGGTGTTGGATACCAAAATCATCTCAACATATCTCATCTCATTTTATCATTATAATTTTTACAAATTTTCACATAAAATGCAATAAATAATTCAACATTTTTAAATTCTAAAATAATAATAATATTAAAAAAAATATTCTAATAATATTTTATTCAATTTTTAACTTTTATTTAAAATCATATAATCTCATCTCACTCTCCAAGTGAAAATATTGGCATCAGCCACTGTTTAGCGTAAGCCAAGCACACACCATACGTGGCGTTGGGCAAAATGACAAATTTCTCCCCCTCCCCAGCTGCACGTTTCCTCTCTTAGATTATCCATTTAATTTCCCGAAATAGAGCACCCCTCCCCCATCCCCACCCTCACCCCCTCATCGTTTCGTCTGCATTCTCCCCTCCACCCCAACCCCCTCGTTGTTTTATCTGCACTCTCCCCCCACCCCCACCCCCACCTCTCATCTCGCCTATCCTCTCCCCCAACCCCCCTTTCCCCCAACCCTCCCTTTGCCCATCACCTCTGTTGTCGTGGCGCTAGGCAAAATGAACAATTTCTCCCCCTCCCCAGCTACATGTTCCCTCTCTCAGATTACCCATTTGATTTCTCGAAACAGAGCTCCCCTCCCCCATCCCCACCCTCACCCCCTCATCGTTCGTCTGCACTCTCCCTTCCACCCCAACCCCATCGTTGTTCTGTCTGCACTCTCCCCCCACCCCCACCTCTCATCTCGCCTATCCTCTCCCCCAACCCCCTTAGTGTCGCCCATTCTCTTCCCCAACCCTCCCTTTGCCCATCACCTCTATTGCTGTCGACCCTCCCTCTACCCAGAACCAGATTATTTTTGCTAAAGAGATTTGTGGCCATGGGCTAAGGTATTTATTCTTATAAAATGCTTTCAAAAAGTTACATACGAAATTCTAGGGTTATGTCATATGAAATTCTAGGGTTTAATTGTATGATAGCTTACATTTAATATTGCTTCCACTATTACCACCATTGTTAGAGAATGGCAACTACGTTTGGTTTCTTACAAATAGGTTCTTCCTCGGAGATGAATAAATAGAGGGGTCCTCATATTTTGGATTTTTCAGTTTTAAAGCATGTGCTGTATTAATCTGGCCTAGGTAGAAAACCATTTCATGAAAGCTTCCATCAGTTAAAAACTTGTTGGTTGTTTTTAGATAAAATATATAAACTTTATTTGACAAACTAAAAGAAACTTTGAAACTTCAAGTTTTGATAATATATAAGACAGAAATAACTTCTCAAATGAGGAAGGTTTTAGGGATGAGGGATTTACCTCATTAGTAAAAAGGTTGACGTTTTGTCAAAGTTTTTCAAACCATGGGAAGTGAATTTGATATACAAATCTTTCAAGTTTAATGGGCTAAATTTCAAACTTATCCGAGAATCAAGAAAAAAGCTTTGAATTTATATTTAGTGATGATCAATCTGATTCTAAGAACTTAAAAGTATCTTATTTAGGATGTAAGATAAGATCAAAATCTGTGAGAAACGTTTTTTTCTAGAGATTTTTGAGAATGCTCTCCTTAAGTTTTGTTAAATAAACAAGAGTTTTATCCTTCAATAACCAAGAAAATCCACTTAAGGTTTGGGAGTAGAATTCAAGATTGCAAAATTGCCTAAAGGTTTTAGAGTTGTTGCAGCAGAAGGTAATTAAATCGTTTGTCTTGTACAAGGGGAATTCCTTACAGGGGGTTGTAAGTGGAACTATTTGTACAACTAATTTCATTTGATGGATTGGCTTTCTTTTAGTTCACTCTTTTAGAGTGATTTTGCCTTTGAAGAGTACTTCGAATAATTTTCACTCCATACCAATATCTCATGTTTTCATTCGTATACTACACTGATTATTTTGGAGATTGCATATGGTGTATAGTTTTTAGTTCAGGATTCTATTGGTTTAAAAAAAAAACACCTATTCTCGTATTGGCTTCACAGGCTTCACAGCAATGCATCTTAGAATTAAGATGTTCTTCCAATCAAGTGAGGAGTTATAACAGGACAAGTCAGATTATTGAAAACTATGGACTTGTTCTAATGAAGTAAGAACATCTTTTCTTGACATGCCTTACACAATACGAAAAAATAAGTCAATCATTACATCATAGGTCCTGCATCACTATTAGAACTTATTCAATTCTGTAAATGAGCTGGACTCTTGTGTTTGAATTTGTCTTTGGTTTTTCAGTCATGACATTATCTCAATCATCATCTTTAGTTAATGATTTTGTGATGAAATCACTAACTTGTTGGTGTGATTTGAAAACACCACTAAAGACGTCCCACACTAGGAAAAATCCTGGAAGGAGATTTTTTTCTGCCCCAACTATAATATGGTAAAGCAACTTTATATTTGTTATATTTGCATATCGATTTGCTGCTTGCGGGATGTATTTTATCATGTTAATTGGGAGTTCATACGGTTTGTAGAGAGATGTGAGGTGTAAATTCTTCGTATGAGCAGATATACTTCATTTTCTAGAGGAGAATTTTCGTATAAGAGAGAATAAGGCTTAGAAGACATGGGATGATGTATTACAGTGCAAGTATGACGTTCGGAAAATGGAAGATAAAATGAGAGATAGTGAAGAATCTGAAAAAGAAAAAGGGAAAATTATTGTGTTTGTACTAGGCTCTCACATTTGTAATAGTGTTTGTTTCGTTTAGATAAATTCCATATAAAAGTACGGTGTATGAATTAGATGGGTTTTAAATGGTTCTTAGGTTGTGCCCATGGTTTGATGAAAACCATGTATATAAATTATATGATGTTAAATCACCCTGTGTAATAAAGATAATTTGTGCACTTCAATTGAATTTTTAGACTTTAGCGAAGTCTAATTTAGTTATGTTGCTCGAAATTCAGATGTTTTTGGTTTTTGTAAACTTTTCTGGTTTATGCACTTCAAGTATTGTTTTTATTAAAACAACTTACTCATGTATGCTTCCACGATCTAGTCCTCCTCTGGTGATGACTTGAAGGTGGATTTTAGTTTTTGGAGATATGAAACACTAATCCATTTTTGTAAATGACAAAATAATTAGCAGCATCTATATCATTTTTAGCCGCTGCATGCAGTAGGAATTGTCAATACTTCCGTAACTTAAGGGTATTAAGTTATATTGTAATGTTCTTCATTTGAGATGCAGTACCTGAAAGCTAGCTTGTCTCTTTCATAAGAATATGACTTCATCATATGAGACAAGCTATTTGGTGCAATTCTAATTAAGAAACTGGAGCAAATTATAGTTCATTTGTATATATATCTGGTCCCACTTTTGTTTCAATGGCAAAATCAAATTTAAAAAATGTATTCGAGTCAATCTGCAAACTGGTAAGTCATTCAACATTCCATCAAGTACAAGAATAGATGAATAATATTTTAAAAAATTCCATTTATACAAATAGCTATTTAAATACATAACATGAATGAACATTTTGAGATCCTATCAAAATCTTTGAAAAAAGAGTAACATCTTCAATGCAGCCTTTGTCATTCCAGCACCATAGTGACAATCCAAACCTCTTACTCAATCCATCCTAGGTAGCAAGAGAAACTTTCAAGTGCTTTGAGCTGAGTTGAAGTTCCCAAATATAGCTATAGGCACAAATTCAGAAACCAAACAATGTTGTAGACATATCGCCATCGATTCTACAACCCCCCAATCCCTTTTCACTAAAGTAGTGATCTATGATGTCCAAGACTTTTGTCCACTGGCTGAAGATCAATACTTGATGGAAAATTAAATGGGCAGAAGAAAGGCAACTCATTTTCTTTTAGAAGCATCCCAGTTTATCTCTAGTCAAGATTATCACATGTGTGGATTTGCTGCAACATAGTATTCGGTTATGATTTATATGAATAATAGAAGATTTAAATAGTTTTATTACTAAGAGTCTTTGAAGCATTAAAGAGTCTTCTTCCCCACGATGGTATCCAAACTTGAGGAAAGAAGATAAAATAATAATCACTATATCAAATTAATATAAAGATCATTTTCACGTTCAAACTTGTTGCATATCTCTATGCATACGACAATAAACACTACCAAAACTAGTCCCTAACCTCCATTAAGAGCAAATTAAGATGGAATGAGCATTGATTTTTTATTATAAAATGCAATTATCATAAAGCACCCATACACTACCAAAAAAGAAGTTGCATGAAAAAATCTTCACCCAACTTATAATACTGTAGAAGAAATATATACAATTCGAGTTACCTTTGACATAAAATGGCCAGATAATGATTCTCTCCTAAGAGTCTCATTGAGCATCTTCCTCCCTCATGCCATTGCTTTCTCCCATAAGTTGGTTTTTTAATAAACTGGGCAAACCAAAATGTAGCATACAATATTATTTCTTTTTTCCACCAGGAAGCAACTGCTCAACATCAGCATTCATTCTTCTAAGAAGGATACAACACAGTATAGCATGTAGTTTTGCTACAACCTGCAGGCAATGAAAAACCCTCAAGTATTATATAAAAATTGTAAAATGTTTTAAAGATGTAAATAAACAAAATAATAGAAACGATGAATACTTAAGCCCTTCTCTTCTCTTCCACTTCATCCCTCATTGCTTTACTGTTACACTTTACTGACAGATCAAATCTAAAAATAAACAAAATAGAGAAATTTTCAGCCCCCTAATCCAAAAAGACGAGGATGAACCAATAAAAAAAAATTAACTAAATTTCGTAAAACCCATTTCAAAGAGAACTATGAAAATACATATCTCGAGACTGTATATTCATGAACACAATATACAATAAATGATGGGCTTTTTTCTCTCAAATTAAGTAATACATTCTTGTTTTAATCGAAATAAATTTTGACAAGACACAGTTAACCTCATTTTCTGGTGCCATTGATTGTGTAAGAATATTGTTTTGTGTTCCAACACCAACTCTATCACAACTTGGTGGTATTGAGATCCTAAGCTATCTCTCAATTGTGTTTCATCTACCAAGATTTTCTTACAAGTCTAAGTTCTGGGAAAAAAAATAAACATATATTAGAATCAGAATACTAATTATTAACAGTGCATGTTTTGACAATTATTACTTGTTTCTTTCTCTTTGTTACCATCTTCTCCACGGGTGGACCCTTCCTCTTATTTGGCGGTTTTCCTTTCCCTCGAATAACGTTGCGGTTTAATATCTTCTTACCCTTGTCCAAAACCACATTTGAGTTGGCCTTCGTTGATTGGAATGTAGACTCATGTGTTGAAGTTTCACATGTTTTATCAAACTTATCAACATAGTGTAAGAATGCATGGACTTGGTCATTATTTGAGGATATTTTGGCTGCTAATTTCGAACAACTTTTAATTACAAACGCATAATTCCCTGTGTCTGATCTACCTCGCACGTCATCGTAACTACTTCTGATTAATGTGTAATGCCTCTTTAAGTCTTTTATCCAACGATCCAAGAAATATCCATTTGGCAGCACGTTAATCTTCCTTAACTGACAAACTCTAAGTGCATGCTTACATAGAATCCTCCTCATTTTTTGTTATAGTAAATTGAGTAATAGGCTGTTTTGGTCTACTCATTAAAAGATATTTCATCCAAGACATCGAATGTTAAAATGCACCCTTGTGTGGTTACCAACCAACAATTACAACACATTAGGCTCATTGACTCTCTTTAGATCTCCTTAAACTTTGCACTTGTATATACTTTTTGAAACTGCTTCTCAATGTTAAAAGGGGACATGCAGGGGATAGTTTGGTTGCTAGAATTGAAATCAGCCGTTGTCTCGACCTCCATTTTCTTTCTAAGAGCATTATCAAATTAGTCTACAAAATCCTTCAACGTCGTACCGGAATGGACATACCTGTTGAAAAAGGCATTTATGCTTTCCGATCTTTGTGTCGTGCTCATACCAGTCCAAAATAAACTCTTTAGGAAAACTAGAATCCAAAAGGACCTTTCCTCACATAAGGACTAAAGCATATTATTATCGACCAGATCATACTTTGCAAGTAATTGACCCTAACTCTCCTTAAATTCTATGAATCATAAAATGTAAACTGAATGTCAGTCTTCAACCCTACATTGGATTTGGCATGAGATCCTAACTTCTTTAGAAGTTTGCGCATTATATGTCATAAACAATATCTATGACGAGTTTCAGGGAATACAGTGGCAATAGCATTCTTCATTGCCCGATCTTGGTCGGTTATGATGGCTTTGGGCGCCCTACCATTCATGCAATCCAACCACATTCGAAATAACCAAACAAAACTATGTGTGTCCTCGCTTGACAGCAATCCCGCCCCCTAATAGTATTGACTAGGCATGATGGTCAACACCAACAAAGGATACACCAGCAAAAGGCATATCGTACCTATTTGTTAAGTACATTGTATCAAACGATACAACGTCATAGGTAACTCGACTATGTGTATCAGCCCAAAACACATTCCGTAACCTTCACTCATCATCCACATCTATGTTAGAAACTAAGCTATCATTTTGATATTTCATTTTTTAAAAATACTCATTAAGTGCTTCGCCACCTCCTTTATCCAACCTTAAATATCTAGCCTAGTCAATGAAATTCCTACAATTTTTCTCTTGAAAAAGTAGATTCTTAAAACCCTCTGCGTCAACGACAAGAGAATAAAAATCCTTGTTCATTCATATATTGGCTCTATCATTCAACTCGAGGGTCCTTTGACTGTATTCACCTAGACACTTTTGAGATCGCAAGAGTCTAGTCTTTTTGGAGCTCACAGTAATGTGGTTATGAGAATTTTCAACAATGGTGAAAACTCATTTGTCATTCTTGTTCAACATCGTATTTGCCTTCGCTTTATAACTCGTTTTAGTTGTTGCCCGTGGCTTCAAGATATTACAGTTTGACTTAAGATTGTACTTTTTGTCACGAGCACAACCAATGGTCACATACATAGGTCTCCCAGTATCATCTCTCTTAGTCTTCTATTTCCTTGCACAAAAACCCTATTGCTTGGCATATTGCTTATAGTAGGCCATAAGTTTTTTCTCACTATCAAATTCCATACCGGATCTTGGTGGTTCATCTTGTACCTCATCATTCGGGACAACAATGGTACCTTCTAAATTTTCATTTATGTCGAATAACATTTCTATGAATGGAAATATAGGGATGGATTATCATCAATTCAATATTAATGTCATTAAAGTCACAACAGAGAATAGTGTAATACCATCAACATCATGATAATTTCCAACGTTTTCTTCATATTTTGCACTATTTGGCATAGTTGACAGGGGGTGTTTCTTGCCTCAAGTCCTCCAAATTACTTGATGAAGGGTACTGTATATAAGGTGGTATCTGCTCAATACTAGCACGGTGTTAGAAAACATGAAATGACTTTAAACAAACAAATTAACATGTTAATTTTTGGAATTTGAGTAACAAATTCAAATATACATGGATAATGAATCTTCAACTCAAATGAAGTCCTCCGGATTATTCGGCAGAGGGCGGGGCATATCAAAATGATGTTACCATTATGCAATTAGTTAAATGCATGAACACATTAAACACACTTTATTAGAAAATAAAATGTCAACATGCCTACTCACATAGTAGACGTTTGGATTTTCCAATGTATTTTGATACGTCATTAATGGTTGTGAAGTTGATGTCGAAGACCTAAGTGCCATTCTATCTTCCTCTTCCCCCGTCACACTAAAATTAAGAATGTCTTCCAAGGCTTTAAAGGCGAAGCACATGATGTCAAAAGAAGAAAAATGAACATTTAACTCTCACACTTAATATAGAATTTGACAAGTAAAAAAAAAGTATAAAATGAACAATATATTTATGATCATCATAATGCACTAATGAAAAACATGCAGGAACTTGAATTTCTTTAGTAGCATTAGTTAAAGTAGCCAAAATTATGGTATCAAACTTTACTATGCATATAAGAGAAACAATGCTACACCATCTTGTCTGATGAATTTCTCCAAAGATGCAACGCCATAACATATTGGACTAATGTTTAGAAGATTAAAAACAAAAAGAAACTTTCAAATTATTACTGCAAGCTTTTTTTTATAAGATAGTTATTATTAATGCAACCTATCAATAAGGGCAAAGATCCAACACTAGATTCTAAGGTTTATGTTGATGTTATTCATAGTTTAGATTTGGCCAGATATTAATACAGCAGCAACCATATAGAAGGGTTTAAATGCAATGTTCAAGAGAGAGAAAAAAAGGAGCACGCATCACTCACTATATAATTGTGTTCCTGATATGTATGTCTCATATCTTGTTGACCAAAATATTTCCTACTACAAGAACTAAATGGTCATACTACATACCATGTGGTTCCAAATTTGCAACAAATCTAGACATTTGAACGTGCCAATAATTGCAACATATTTATGACAAGCAGCAAAATGCAAGACATACAAAAGGAGACATTAGAGAAAGACTAAAGAAAACTAAAAAGCCAATTTAATGAGCACATGTCAAATATAGCTTACCTATAGACCATAACAGGAATTAGATCATGACCTGATGTTGCAACAATAGGATCAAAACACTCTTGCCAAAAACGCAGGACACATAGTTAAAACAAGGTAACACTTAATAATTATAACAAAGTTATCATAGTCAACCAAAAGAACCAAAACAAAGTTACCAAAAGGAGGAAAAACAATCAAAAGGATTTTCATGGCATGTGATTTCCAATACAGATAATCAACAATATGCAAAAACAATGTATGAATTCACTTTATGAAAGCAGAAGTCTAAACCAGAGGTCGAAACCAGAGGTCAAAAGCCATGCAACATTGTTTTTTATCCATGTCCTAAGCTGCAATATCCATCTCACAAAACCTAAAACTCATATCTCTCAATACACAAGACAAATGTAACCATATGGAAGGAAAATTGGTTCGAAAAAATGTCACCTTTGTATTAGCACTGGCGGTGACGAAATAGTATCCCTGGTTTGCGTTAAATGAGCTCACGGGGAGGAGTGGCGCTGGGTAGACGGATAAGCTTCGCTAGGTGGTGCTGAATAGAGGGACGACATTGCAGGGTGGTGTTGGGCAGAGGTCAAATGCGAGGCAGGTTGCTTGGCGATGGAGGAGTGGGGGTCTTCGTGGTTCGTCAATATGGTTTGCGTCGTTCAATGATTTCCCGAGAAGTGGTAGCTCTATGCAGACGAAGTAGCATTGCTCAGTGTTGCTGGGCAGAGAGACGACATTGTCGGGGCAGAGGAAGGTGACGTGCGTTGCGGAGAAATTTGAAATGCATTCACATAGACAACCCCTGATTTCAAAAAATGCATGTTTTAAATTTTTTTTTTTTTTTAAAAAAGATGCTACCTACGGAGTGCACTGTATGCAACTGCTACAGTTGTGGAGCCGTAAAAAACCTCTCCAAGTGAAAAATATTGGCATCTAAATGCTCCAACAATTATTAAATATTTACTTTTAAATTATTTTGTGATTGGGCAATCAATGCTTTCATAATTTCATTGCGTACATGACTATACACGAATGGAAGGTGTAAAGGGTCCATCATGGCAATGAAAACTTTAGTCCATAATCTAGCTAAAATAGGCTTTGACTATTGAGGCCCATCACTATGATAGATGGGTGGTGCTAGCGGTACTCCCGTTGGCACAAATACATAGTTTGTTTATTATTATTATTTTAAAATATTTTTAATGTTTTTAATTATTAAAAAAGTTTAAAAATATATAAATTTTTTTAAGTGTACTATTATATAATAAAATAATATTAATTTAAATATTATTTGATTTTTTTATTTGATGTGTTTAAATATAATAAAAAATATCATTGTATTTAAAATTATCTATAAGTTGTGAATGATTTATTAGATTGTCAGAATATTTTCAATAACTTCTCTATTTTATCTTTCAAAATACATCATTAAAATTCATTTTTTCTATTTTACATAATGACTTTTACAATATACCATACAACAATTTATCTATTTTTTCTTCATATTATTTAAATATTGTACTTTTTATTCTTTTTTATTCATTTCAAATATTTTTAAAAATGTTTACACATAAAGAGGAAATGAGAAATCACATGAAAAGGAAAGAGAAAGTAATTAAAAATATTTACATTTGATGAATAGGATCCTCTGCATGTAGAGGAATCACAGTAGCAAAATGTATAATATTTTTAAAATACAAAATCTAATGTAGTACCATTTTAAGAGCATTTCTTTATATTTTAAAGAAAAATATATTTTACAATAGTCATTAGAAGTGCTCTCACTGTCCTTTTTGCGACGACAACTTTGAATCATTTGTTTCCCTTTTTGTTTAGCGAAATTATTTGT
Organism: Carya cathayensis; assembly: GCA_011037825.1. Lineage (NCBI taxonomy): Eukaryota > Viridiplantae > Streptophyta > Magnoliopsida > Fagales > Juglandaceae > Carya > Carya cathayensis. The sequence continues at coordinate 103,065 of QGSO01000704.1, read as the reverse complement.
AAGTTTGCGTAATTGTTTTGTAAAATATTAGATTATATTTTGAAATAATGTGAAAAAAACTTATTTTTTTAAAAAAATAAGATTTATTTATTTTTTTATAAAGGATTTGAGTGAGAATTATCTATTTAGATTTGTATCTAATATTACTTTTTTTTTTTTTTTAAAAAGCTCATATTATTATTCAATAATAATAATAGACAAGTTTTTTTACAAATTTTTTGTAAGAAAAAAAATAAATCTCACTGGTAAAAAATAAACTTTTTACAATTTTTTAAAATAAAGTCTTTTTTTTTTAATTTAATAAAGAGTTATATAAAATTTGTGCTGTTACATATTATTTCTCATTTTTAAATGCTAATAATTCATTTAATTTCGGTTTTTTTTTTTTAAAGGTTTAATTTCTACCGCTTTTGTAGTTTTCTTGATAAAGAGTCGCTGCTTCCACGTAACCACCAAAAAGACTCAAGGCACCGACCAGAAAACTATCAAGTTTCTTCCTCCTAAGCACCCCCTAAAATAAGAAAAGGAACGTTTGACTACAGAAATGGCGACGACGATTCGATCCGACATTCGTTCGGCTATGCATATGGCGACTTCGACCTTCCTCTCTCTCAGCCCCAAGGTCCTTAATTCCTCACGAGCCGCCGCGCGTCGTGCTCTACCTTTTTCTTCGTCCATCTCATCCTCCTTTACGGCGGCTACAACCACGTCGCTCAGCCTGAGAGGTTTCTCCTCCACCGACTCCGTGAGCGACGCCGTCCTAAAGGCTCCGGAATTGCCGTCCATATGTACGGCCGATGAGCTCCATTATGTCTCCGTATCAAGCTCTGATTGGAAACTCGCCCTCTGGCGCTACCATCCTTCTCCTCAGGTTCCTGGCAATACAATATTTTATTATTATTATTATTTTTTGTCGTAGTTTTTTTTCAGATAGCGTCTTTAGTAATTGATTTCAATTATTCAAAAGATTAATATCTTTCTGTTAATTATATGTATATATAGGCACCTCAGAGGAATCACCCGCTGTTGCTATTGTCTGGGGTGGGGACCAACGCCATTGGATACGATCTCTCCCCTGAGGTTTTTTGTTTTTGTTTTTTTGTTTTCATTTTTAACCGTCATCTTACTTAATTTATGTATGTCAGCGTAATTATTGTAAATTGTAATGTGAAGTTTCAATATCATTGCATGCTAAAAAAATAAAGTTTCAATATCAATGCCTTTATTTCATTTATGTGATGGTATATAATTGCATTTAACTTTTGGTGATTGACAATGTTATTAATGACTTCATGTGAAAAATTGACAATTGACAGCAAAGGATTAACAAAAAAGGCTCTAGTGCCGAGATTTTTGTGTTTTTAGAAGCGTTAATCCATTTGAAGGGAAAAATGTATGATATTGTGGTGCATTTGATACGGAGCCCTATGACCGTTCTTTTGCCAGATAAAATTTGATGGAACATTCCAATATTGCATTTCTCTGGAATGGGTATGTCAACTAAGGAAAGAATGGTGACATAGTGATGAATTTGAGGATAGAATGGCAGAAGAGAATACCTGTGATTGATCCCAATCATTTTGATGACGATTTACAGAGCTGATCCCAATCAGTTGTGTTGAGAGTGCTCGACTTGTAAACTTGTGAACTAAAATTTAATAATATTCTTTAGAATCTAGAATGTTGTAGCGTATTCAGGACACTGGGCTAAACAAATTATGAAAATAAAATTTAAAAAAAATCTGAAATAGGACCAGGGAGGGTAAAATTTGATTTTTGGGAAAGGGGGAGACCCAGATTGACTCTTTATCACAGTTTTAATGATAATTCATTAGGAATGAGAGACTAAAATGTCATTGCTTATCATGTTGTGGTGGAATATGAAGTATACAACCGCATTCAGTTTATTGTCTCATTGTTGGGAGCATAAGAGAGGGCTTTACAAAATGACACTACAACGCTAGCATGGCTTACCCAACTCAATATAAGCTGCAATCCCAATTGTAGTCGGCATATGAATCCTTTAGGATTTAGCTCCATTAAGAGTTATGTCCTCTGATAAGATGACAGAAATTAAGTATTTTCTAATCACCCATATCTACGTTCTTTTTGAAATTTAATTCTTCTGATAACATGATTCTTCGTTATGCCATTTGTTGGTCTGCTTCCCTTAAGAATTCTTTGTTATGCCATTTGTTGGTCAACCCTGTGTCTGTGAGTTGCCATAATCAGTCTTATAGCTGTCCTTTTGCTTTCTGCTACATCTTCTATGTCTCTATACCATGCTATTCCAGCTTACTAATATATGAGGCATTTTTTTCAGGCTTCATATGCTCGGTACATGTCAAGCCAAGGGTTTGACACATGGATCCTTGAAGTTCGGGGTGCTGGGTTGAGTGTGCAGGGAGTGAATTCCAAAGAAATTAAGCAGTCTGCCAATAAAATATCTGAGCAGATGGAAGCTGCTTCAAGGAGTGCAACCAATGGAGCTTTACCTGTGGGACTTAAGTCAACAAATGGTCCTGGTGCCATGGCAGAACCTGAGACTTTTCCTGTTAAAGGAAAAGAATCTGAGAACATAGTTGTAAAAGGAGACATGATGCGGATAGCAACAGTGTGGGATGAATCTAGACTGGTGGTGAAGTTGACAGAAACCTTCATGCGTTTGTCAGAAAGACTATCTGGTTTTCTCAGTGAAGGCCAGTCCAAGATCATGTTCGCCAAATTATCTGACCAGATTTCCAAACTTTTGGCAGATTCCCCATTTTCTGAACGATTTAATGAGATAAGAGAAAAGCTATCAAGTTTGTTGGAAACAAGGCAAAATTCCAGTATTGCTAGCCAAATTAGGGATCTGAGTCAAAGGATAGTAAATATAATTGAAGAGGGTCAACGATCTGTCTCACCTCCATTGTTTGACTTGCAAGAGCGTTTTGCTTCAACAATAGAAGATTTTCAGAAACAACTTGACTTAATAGTGAAGTACGATTGGGATTTTGATAATTACTTGGAAGAGGATGTGCCAGCTGCGGTGAGGTGACATTTGATCTTTCTGCATAGCTATAATCAATAAACTGAAGATGCCTGCCCTTGACATGATGAACTAATAGTATCCATTTGTGTCAATATAGATGGAATATATAAGAAGCAAAAGCAGGCCAAAGGATGGTAAGTTGCTGGCAATTGGTCACTCCATGGGTGGTATTTTGCTTTATGCGACTCTGTCACGATGTGGTATGGCTCAATCCCTTTTAGTTTGTCATGTTATCACTATATCAGCATAAATATTTTTTGATAAGTATTATATCAGCGTAAATATTTTTATTTTATTGCACCAGTAAGCTTTTCATTGTACACTGTGGCTTGCTCTAATGGGCTTGACCTTATACTAAGTTGGACTGGAGGCTTGTTGCCGTTTGCAATCTTTCTTTCAGTTCTAGTTTGTCATAATCTTGACCATTTACATCCAAGATCCTTGCCTCTTTTTTGCCTGTATAGTTGTCAATCTCTCTCTCTCTCTCTCCTTTTCTTTTACTGCATTCTGTTGAAGATTAAGATTTGCAAGCAATGGTGGATGCCTTAAAATTGAACTGAACTGAAGGTCCATAGTTTCGATTATGTATGAACTCTGTTTGAGTGTATCTGCTTGACCAATGAGACTTCTCTCCCTGTGTTTGAAAATGTTAGAAAAGGAAGGTAGAAAATCCTAATAGTAGCTTGATGAAGGTTTCAAAAGGAAAAATCTGGTTGGGTAATATTACAATAATGAAACGAGCTCTTTAAATCATGTGAACAAAGAATAATAGAAAATTTTTCAATTTCAAAATAATGAAAGCATACACTTTATATTTAATTGGTATCCTGACCTCCACTGAGATGTGGGAAAATAACCAAAGTCACCAGAATCAACAAGCGACAAGAGGGAATGTGTCGTTCCTCTCTCTCTCTGTTCTTTTTTTTTTTTGAAATGATCTTTTTTTTTTTGAAGATTGAAATTATCTTTTTCTTCTTGAGATTTTACACTCCTTTTTTTCCAATTCTTCTCGACGTTTTATGCACACACATATATCAGATGGCCGTCCAGCTTTTGTGTAATGTACTTTTCTTTTTAAGGAGTAGTTGTTGATTTTATGTTAAATCGTGTTCAGTAATGGTGAGGCTGGTCGATTTGGGGGAAGACTGATGACACTATAAAATCTCAGTTAGTCTGTTCTCAGATTTTGGTTGCATATTGTCACGAAGACGTCTTAAAAGTGATGGTTCTAATGGTTCTAGTTGTGTCCAATCCTGGTTCTTGTGCCGTGAGTTGAATGTTTTAAGTTTTCATATGTTATTTAAGATGGGTGTTTGTATAATGTCATTTCTATGACCTCTCTTTATTTTGCTTCCTTTTTTTAATTTGGAATAGAAAGAAAATTTCTAGAAATGCCATTCCTTTGATTTTTACAAAGTCATTTCTTTTAGTTCTCTTCATGCTATGTATGTTAAGTTTCATGCCAATTATGATGGGTATTTTATATTGTAAGCTTTTGAAGGAAGAGACTCCAGATTGGCAGCTATTGTTACTTTGGCATCATCCCTTGACTACACTTCTTCTGAATCGACTCTCAAATTGCTCCTACCACTTGTAAGTAGGTGTATAATACTGTTGTTGGATCATCTCTGTGGTAGCTTTAATGACTGTCTACTAAAAATGTTTGTGTTATTCCCTTTGTTTAGAAACTAATATCAAGGTAGTTGTCATACAGGCTGATCCTGCACAGGCTCTTAGTGTACCTGTTGTTCCTTTAGGGGCATTACTGGCAGCGGCTTATCCTCTTTCATCGCGACCTCCTTATGTCTTGTCTTGGCTTAATGATCTAATTTCAGCAGAAGACATGATGCATCCAGAGTTGTTTGAAAAGCTTGTCATGAACAACTTTTGTAAGTCTTCCCATAAATGTGATAAGTAATAATACACTTGTACGCGTTCCCCAGTCACGCTTTGCTTGTGCACATAAAAGCGTGAACATGGGCATGGTTATTCCTAGGAGAAAGATTTTGTATTCATCACAGTTTGTGAGGACACCTTCTTCTTGTTGAGGTGTACCCATCCCTGATACCCTTAAAGTGGACATGAATTGTTTTGGAAAACAGAGAAACAAACAATGTCACGTCTTTATATAAAAGTTAAGCTGATATTCATTTTGCATCATGAATAGGAGAACTTACTTTCCTTTGGCTTCATTTGTGGGGGTTGAACATGGAGACTGTTTTTCCTTTGGTAGCTAACAAAATGGTTTAGAAGTTTTTTATTTTTTATTTTTATTTTTTTGACCTGTAAAATAACTTTTAGTAGTGATAGTTTAAAAGATTATTTTTAAAGAAATATTACAATTAGAGATATCCAGGGATGGTTATCCCCATGATAATGGAAAAAGGTGCATTAGTGATATTAAAAGATTATGTAATTTATGCCAATGGAATATAACTTTATTAAGCCAAATGCGACAGATTAGTTGTTCGGTGTAGGATTCTGAGAAGTTGCCAGAAGTATTCATCTATGGAGCACAGATGGAATGGGATTGCATAAAATGGATGGGGTACCGAAAAGAAAGTATCTCATTTTATTATTATCTGTAGCTGTGTGAATATGACTACTAGCAGGCAGGATGAGGGCAAGTTATTAGGGTTATTTGGCACCTGAGAAAAATTATTCATTCACTTCCACCATAAGAACCATGAGATATTTTGGCTGAGCCTAGATTGTTTAGGTATGAGAATGTAAGGTTGAGGGTGTTTGCCATATAAGGGAAGTATGATGGCTTTCGGTTGAATAGTTTGGCTCAAGGCATCAACAGATTCTTTCAGTTTGGAGTTGTATATGAGAATGTATGAGAATGAAAGGTTGGTTTCAGCACATGCATAATTTTCTCAATCCTTGATTTCTGTACTTATTTAAGCATCCTTTGTCCAAATGCTTTATTGGTGAAGTCCTTATCATTATCCCAAATTTGCTCTTTGACATGGACAAAGTGGTGACAACCAAGAAGATAGGTGATTGCATTATTTGAATTAGATTGCTGATTTTTTGCAAATAAAATAGTGAAAAAGGGCCAATATGAATCTATAGGGGGACACAACAGGAAGTAGAGTCAATGCACATTCTCCTCTAGTTCTAATTAAAGTCAAGTTCTTTTTTCCTTGCCTTTTATCCTGTAATATGGGGTGGAGACTACCAGATCTTACCAATCAGTGGGCCATGTCACTTCATCAATTAAATGGTTCCAGCATATGCTTGATATCTTACCGTAAATTGCATTCACTACTGGCAGACATAACTTACAATTACAACTTGCAGGTACCATACCGGCCAAACTTCTCTTGCAGCTAACAACAGCTTTTCGAGAGGGTGGGTTGCGTGACAGAAGTGGAACCTTTTCATACAAGGATCACATACACAAAAGCAATGTCCCTATCTTAGCACTTGCAGGTGACCGGGACCTTATATGCCCACCTGAAGCTGTAGAGGGTATGTTTAAATAAAAATGGTTTATCTATCTATCTGTCTATCTATCTATCTATCTATATCCATTTGATATTGACAGTCTATGCTTCTTGCTTACGATGATCTGGATGGACCAGACACTGTCAAGCTGATTCCCCAGCACCTGGTTACCTATAAAGTATTTGGAGAGCCTGGAGGTCCACATTATGCTCACTATGATTTGGTGGGAGGACGATTGGTAGTACCTCTTTTGCTCTTTGTTTTCTTGGAACTGTGATAGCATAAAATAACAATTCTATCATTAATCTGCAAGGCTTATTGTTCAATGGTTTAAAATGCAGGCAGTGGAGCAGGTTTATCCCCATGTAATACAATTTCTTGCTTGTCATGACTCGACATGATTACCTTGGCAATGGAACTTCGCATCACCGAATGATTTTGATTTCCAAGCAGGCATGAAATCTGTATCAATGGTTTTGCTTATTACACATCCCCATAGAATCTTGGCAGCTTGAAACATGCTTGGACTTTTCGTCCCCTGTGATAAGTGTAATTGCTTACCATTTTGATTGATGCAGGGAGGATGTGCAGATAAAGCTAGCATCCAGATTTTTAGCAGAAGTTGCGATGATGCTTCACTTCTGTGTCGTAGATTAGCATTACAGTTGGTAATAGGAAAATCAAAACCGAGGAACAAAGGCGCAAAAAAGCATGCTTCGTCTCATCATATATACAGCATTTGGATATCGAAGGAGATTATTTCTTGCTTGTGTAAAGAAGCTGTAACAGCCCAAATTTCTTTTGACTTTTTGAGGTGTCCTATAGCATAACAGGGATAATTTGCTCTGAATCTTTTGTTTATTGACTGTTCTCTTCGAGGCCAAGTTTTTAATTACAGTATTTATTTGATTGGAAATACAATTGACACATACATACACAAACTCTAAATCTTTATTTCGCCCTTCCTATAATTACTCTTAAGGCACAATGTGGAGCGAAGTTGATTCAAATCTTTTTCTTTTTCTGAACAAAAATGGTTTTATTGATTATATACTAACCAAGCTACAGAAATGAGGGTGGAGGGCCCTAACAATTGTTCCTATAAAATCAATACAGTGCCAATAGAAACATAAACATATAAAATTGGAGATGGACAAAATAATTGATTGGTGTCTAACTCTAATGGCCTCTAGGCCAACAGGTCAAGAAAAAGATTTGCCAAAATGACTGTTTTTGGAGCCAACCTAAGATTGGTCTGTTTTTAGAGACGCTCATGGCTGTAGCAAGACATTGAGATTAGGTCTAGTTTGAATTTGAAAATCATTTCAATTCACTTCATCTCATTTAATCATTATAATTTTTTTTAAAATATAAATAATTTAATTTTTTCAAATTTTAAAATTAAAATAATATTAAAAAATTATATTATAATAATATTTTATTTAATTTTCATCTTTAATTTCTTCTCATTTAACAAAATTTCCGCTTGGCATCCTCCGTACACGTTTGTACACGAAGCATAAACTAAAGTAATACAAAGCTTGTGTTGGCAGCACACTTGGCAGTAAGTAAAAACGAAAACAATTTTCCTTGCCGTCAATTTCGAGAAGTGGAACATGGAACAAAAGGTTAAAGTCGTCGCACATATATTTCTGTAGTCGTAATAATTTGTGGCCCTTTTATGCAAAATGTTGCAGTATGTTATATGGTTTAGGAACATTTTCTGCAGACAGTGGGAGCTCAGACTGTCTTTGTTTTCAGACCTGTCTGAACTAGAAATCCGTGCCCCATTATGGGGCCAAACCTGTTTTTGTGGTTAAAAAAGACACAGATCACAGAGGTTACAAATGTGGTTTTGTGTTGGAGGGTGGATCTGATATTCACAGGTGGTGGGTGATTGTGTTTCTGGTTGTAAGAATAAGCTGAATTTGAGAGAACAATTGGTGTTCTGAAGTGTCATTTATTGTCGTAGGTGAATAGCATCCTTCTCTAGGCTCTTGGGGTGGGGGTTTATGGGTAGTGGGGCGCTTTGATCAGATTGCTGTTTCCTTCCCAAGTGGCAGATTGGCAGTACCGTCATGGAAGAGAGATTCCAGTTAGAATGATCAGAAACAAAAATTTAGCTGAACAGTATTGCCTGCCGTTTGTTAAGATCAATAATTCTTTCAAGGTTTAATAATATTTGCGAATCCATTCGTTATGAAATTTAAATAAAGTATAGCCGAGAATAGTTTCTCTCTCGCATGGCCAGTTTCTCTCCAGCGTCCTCATCACCCCAGTCAAAAAGATATTTTGTTCATAGGGGGGAGGGGGGTTGGTGCTTCGGCTCCACCCACCTTTCCTCCTTGCTAGCCACGAACTTTATTTTTGTTTATTTTTATTTTTTCATTTTTTTTAATTGATTTACGTTAGTACCATTTAACTTTGCTGATTAATTTGCTGCTTTCCAACGACCTAGGGCTTACATGCACCACTTCTTTAGCTTCTCCAAGTGCTGATCGTCAACCTAGAGGAAGAAATCCGCTCATCGGTGCATTTGCCTCAAGCTATGCTGCGTGTGATTCTCACGTGCTGCAGTATCTCAGAGAGTTTTCTACCACCACGCACAACAGTTTTGAGATTTATGGTATTGGATCTTCCAGATTCGACTGTTTTCTTCACTCCAGATGTGCCTCGTGGCCTCACGTGTCAATCTGCTCATCGGTGCATTTGCCTCAAGCTATGCTGCGTGTGATTCTCACGTGCTGCAGTATCTCAGAGAGTTTTCTACCACCACGCACAGCAGTTTTGAGATTTATGGTATTGGATCTTCCAGATTCGACTGTTTTCTTCACTCTAGATGTGCCTCGTGGCCTGCACGTGCCGCCACCGCCAGTAACACCCATTGCCGGCCATTCGTCACAGTTTTTGGTTGCTTCACTATGTTTCAACTTTTCCTAATCAAAGATAGAATGAAAATGGATGTAACAGTTCATTCCAGCCAGTCCAGACCAACACGTTAGAGCACACCCCTTTGTACTGCAGCTTCTAGCTACAATTTTATATATAGTTTATTCATTAGATTATTTAAAAATTGTCTCCAAGTGATCTCCCATTGTGGGAGTTGGGTGAGAGCCAATCTTTTGACTCCGATTATTCCTTTTTTTTTTTGTGTTGTAATATGTGTTGGCTTTAAGAAGATTGTAGAGAACTCCCACTTTATTGAATTTGTATCTTGTATTCTTTAGTTTATATATGAACGTATTATTTGCGGGAAAAAAAAGTAAGTTGAGAAAGCTAATAAAGCATATATTAGGAAAGAGAAAAACTATTATATTTAAATAAGAATTAAGAACTCAATTAGATATATATATGAATATAATTCATTTAATGAGTTTAACTTAATAATACTTATTATTTAGTATTGATGTAGATCGTCTGGCCCTCATGTAAATTGACTGTACCTTAGAAGAAGGCAAGAAGGATTTAAGGATGAAGGATAGCAAGCAAGGTATGAGGATACTAATTGAGAGTTTATTCAACACTTACTCGAGACTCGGTTGGGTGAAGACTAATTTAAGGCTCTCGGCATGGATCAACCAGAGAGTTGGCGTGACAAGTCTCTTTATCATTAGGTTGAATGAATCCCTTTCAAAGAGTTCGTTTGAGATTTCACTCGAGAAATACGATTCTAAGTTCTCTTGAGACTTTCTTTTATACGAGTTTTACTCATTTTAGGCTTTTTTTGGATTCTAGTTAAAAAGCGTTGTAGAAACAGATGTAGAATAGAAACAACTTAAATGAAGAGAACTAAACAGGAACAAGAGAGGTATCTACCAAAGAAGATCCTTAATCCTCATTCACTATTTTTTTGAAAGATAAGAAGAATTAAGACAGAATAATTACTATGTTTAGGCTAGGGAGAACAATATTCATTGATGCTCTTTTATTTTATTCAATTTGAGAACCCATTTGAGAGGGTTTATTTCTATTCCTTGTGATCTTAAGAGTAATTTTTGAGATTTAAAAAAAAAAAAATTGCTTCATTTTCGTAAATTAGAACTGTATTTGATCCGTTTTGCTGCATTCGTAGAGTCAGAGTAGGTCTACGCTACATCAATTATCTATAGGCAGTAGTAATTATTCCATGTCCTCAAAGATGTATATTAAACCGTTAAAAGATACGTGCCACAGCCTTAATACCTGACCCCCCACTGGAGCGCAGACATGAACGCACAATTCAGCAGAATTGGTGGGAGTTTTGGGTTTGATTATTTAATGCGTTTCTATCACTTGAACTTGCGATCTGTACTGGATTTTACTTACTTTTAATTGAACATGTCGGTCTAAGCGGTTCATACTCGTATATATCCGGCATCGGTTAGTTGCCCGGCCTGGACCCAGGCCACCCAGGGAGACCAACCTGAGAAGGCTGAACCTTTGTATCAATGTTAGGTAGCAGGATCCGCAACTACTTTTATTTTGCATCAGTCTGGCCATCTTTTTGTTCTTCTGCTACTGTTACCCGAATCCCTTATGTTTTTGCATGTTTGACAGCAGCAGAAGAGGATAAACCTTCTTTTCAATAATGCATAATGGTAAGGACGCTTTCTTGTCTTCAGGGTCTACTCAACTGCCATTCCAACCTCCCCACCCCCCCAAAACAACGAAACTGGCACAGTTCGCTTTTGATCTGCTTCACATTTTCAGTTGTTTTTTGCCCAAAAGTTCTATAAATAGGTACCTCCTTTGAATGCAAATCCGCACACCATTGCAATAGACACAGCCTAGCTAAGTACGGTACGTTGTTCTGGTACTGCAATATTCCGATCATGGACCCAAACACATCGGGATTTCTTCTCAACTCCTCGACTCTTCAGTCAGCCAAGCAGGATGATGATGCAGATAGCATTGACCTGGGTCTTAGTCTGAGAACTCTGCAACCTGAAGATTATCATCCCTCCGGCAGAAGTCGTCGTATGCTCTTGCTTTGTACCTTGGTTTTTGTTGCATGTTGTCGTTTGTTGTTTATCTAAGTTACTGTCTAGCTAGCTTTGAATGCTTTCTAGTTGAGATTAGGCTTTCATGCGGCTTTCAATTAATTATGGGCAAAATGCCTCACCATCATGGTGAGTCGGTGACACATTTGGGGTATATGGTACTAATTTGACCCAAGCACAAATAAAATCATATGATACGTTGTTATGTGCCAATATAAATCTTTCGTGGTGGTATTGCATTGATGGTTATGTTTTTTGTTAAAGGTTTACTCATTCATGATCTAAACGTTTTAGGATCGTTCGATACTAATTTAGTTAAATCTTTGACTTATGACTTTAAAATTATTGCGTCTCCCCCGGTAGTTTTTGCTCCGGTACTACTGATGGTTAAAAATCTAATCATTGATTCAAAAATGCTAAAAAATTATTGGATATTGATTTGGTTAAAGTTTTAGTATTTTTTATCTTAACACTTTCATGAGAATGCTTAAACGGAAAATTTTTTAGGCCTTTCAGTTTAGTAACATTAGTTGCAATGTACTGACCGGAGTGTTGCATCATTTGGATCAGTCTTAGGCCTTGAGGGATATGATGATTGGCCTCAGGCTAACCTGAACTTGAACAGTTTAAACAGTATGCACCGAAGAAATATCTCAGAAGGTTGTGATGAAGAATCAGAGGGAGTCCAAAGCAAAGAGAGTTGGGGTTATGTGAAGGTTAACATGGATGGGGTTATCGTTGGCCGGAAAATTTGCATCCCTGATCATGGCGATTACTCTGGCCTCGCATATCATCTGGAGGACATGTTTGGTAAGTAAAAAAGCTATCTTGCTAGAAATTAAAAAATGATATTTGTTTTTAATTAAATAATAACTAATGATGAATTCCCTCAATATTTCAGGGACACAAGTGGTATCTGGGTTAAGGTTGTTCCAGGATGGATCCGAATTCACACTGTTGTATAAGGATAGAGAGGAGAATTGGAGGGCTGTTGGTGATGTGCCATGGAAGTAGGTTCTTAAATAGTCATAATCTCCTGCTTGCTTTTAAGAATTGGCATTTTTCTTGTTCTCTTTTAGGCCAGACCATAAAGTACAGGAAAAGTATTGGAAGCATTTTGTTGACTGTTTTGTTTCTCTTGAACCAGGGTGTTTGCGCAATGTGTGAAGCGGCTGAGGATTGCACGAAAGAATGCAGATCCTGTTCCTGGTTCATCAAAATTCACCTGAATTTTCTTCATTCCTTCCCCCCTCTCTCATGTTTTTTAAGCATATCTGACTTAGAAGTAAAGTTAAGGTGGAAACTTTCTAAGAAAATGTCTTTCAAAATCGAAATGTCCACTGCAAGTTTTGGTTAAGTTGTATACATAGCCCTGATGAGTCTTTTGGGGTCACACTTCCAACTATGTTTAGGATGTTCAGCTCAAGCGACATGCATTCTTTTAGTAATGATAATGCCGATGAAGATGATTGTAGCTTAGAAAGAGAAAGGTAATCCCTGTGAGAGCATCACATACTATTGCAAACGACAGATAATCACAAAGACAGATTGCATGTAATGAATTGTTCCACACAGGACACCATGCAAGGCAAACTTTGTTGCGGCATACTTTATAGCAGATCCTCACAGTGCCTCGGTACTTCAAATGCCTTTGAAAAAAGGAACAAAAAAGCAAGCAGCTTTAAAGAAGTGGTAATCCTAAAATCTAAAAAAGCATCTTAATTCGTGAAAGACCTTAAATATTCTCTAAGCAGGCTGATCGGTATCAACTTTTAGTTGGTGGATGTTCAGATTATCAAACCAATGTGTTTTTAAATATTGTTCGCACTATCTCGTGTTAATTCTAATATTTTCCATGAATTTTGTTATTTCTAAACACAAACTGATTTAACATATTTGAATTAATTTTTTATTTAAATAATTGACTTATAAAATATTTAAAATATACCATATCAATCGATGTGACTGGCGATGACAAAAACATAATAAAAATATTACTTTTTTCCTCTATGGTAATGATATCCTTACTATCATATTCCTACTTGTTTATTATCCAAACCTATGCGATTTTATTTTTTTCTTTAGCTCTGCATTTTGTGATAGAGAGGAGGCTCTGCCAGGTTCATGATGGAGAAGAGAGGTGTGAAAATGTTACGGACTGGGATTGTAGTTTTGAATTTTAAAAGGAAAATGAAATTGACAGAGATATTTGTGTCTCAGAGGAGATGGAGAGATTGAGAGGCATGTTCCAAAAGTTTAGAGATTTGAATCTATGATAGTCAGATATAAAACTTATGATAGAAGGCAAAGGAAAAAGGTCGAAGACAAAACAGAAGAATAAAAAAATAAAGCAATGTAAGCTTGGGTACTAAACAAGTAGTTTTGTGGTAATAAGGGTATCATCACCTATATTTCTCTTTTATTTTTGCTTTAATTTAATGACTATTTTTTTAAAAACTATTATTATATTAAGAAATTGTAATTTAGTTGCCAATGAGTTAGTGTTCTATCACTTGTCTAAAATAAATACTATTATTAATGTATGTCTGTCCCAAAAGTTATTTACATTCAGCAAGAAGCTCTCTAAGCCGTGTTTAGTTGTTGGAATGAACTCAACTCAAGTCATCCCAAACCAATCATTGATTGGATTTACTATTTTTTCAATTTTTCATAAAAAAATTAAACTCATCTCAACCTATTTCATATATTTAAATACATATCTTAACCTGATTACATTCAAATAAATGGAATTCACAAAATATTACTATATACAGATCAACTCGGATCATCTAAGATTTACCTCAGCTGCATCCAAATGCAGCCTAAAATAAAATAAAATAAAAATTCAGATTGAACAAAAAATAAATCCAAGGACACCAAAAACTCTTTTGCACGCCACATTGTTGGGTAAGAAGACAATCAACAATTTTTTAAATGCATTGTATTTTACATGAGAGAAGAGAACACCTTAACATTGAAATGGATATATGAAAAGTGAAAATAGGTTTGAGAATAAAGGTGGATTACAAAATATATGTGAAGATCGCACAAAGTTGGCGTGCATAAAGAAGGGTAGCATAAAAAAGAGAGAGATGCCAATTCAGGCATGCACTATAGGTAGAAATATATTAATCCGGACTAAGCCTCATTCGCTAACTACCAGAAACAATATATAAAATTCAAATAAGGGGCCAAAATCAAGTCAAACAGTTAAACTTGATCTTAGAATGCTAGACCACGTTTACTTCACGCTTTCACTAATGTGAAAGAGGCCAACGAGGGCATGCTCCCAGGTAATCTCGTCTTGAAGTACATCTTTTGCTGGGAAAGTTCGTGATAGTATATAACAGGCCACTAATCAGGAAACAGACCAATGGAGTTCGGCTGGATGGATTCCATACCCCCAGGTAACATGGTCATCACAATCTCAGTTTTGCATACATGAGATCGGTATACACTTTTCTTTTTTGATCAATTGTTTCAGGATTCATTTGACAGAGTAGAGTGGAAGAAACAACAATAAAATAATTAACATGAAACAAGAAGACAAAAAGGGTCTACTTCAAGAGCTAATAAAAAAAAGACATCCTTTTACAAATATTCCAACAGCCAGCTCATTGAAGATAGGATATGAAGTCTCATCGCATGCTCCATTAATAGACCTACCTTCACCTAGCCCCCTATGCGATGACAATTGACAAAGAGAACCTTACAGAGAATAAAGTCACCAACACAAATTGACCATTTTCTAACTTCCAACACTTCAATTCTAATATCGGTTCTATCTTAATTTTTCTTCCCCCCCGCCTTTTTTTTCCCTGAATTTAGGAAAATTCAGCTACCCTGTATATCTCAGTGAAATGGCAAGCTACATCAATGATCAGATTCATAATTGTATGGGGCTTCTCAATCAGTGGACATGGTAAGTCTGTCTAAGGCATCATACACATGTCTCATTGCTGGTCTGCTTTCAGGGCTGCTATGAACACAAGCCATTGCAATCTTTAGAACTGCAATCATCTGCTCTTCATTATCTGCATCTAGAGCCAAATATGGTTCCAAAACATCTGAAAGTGGCTTCTTTTCTTCAATGCAGAGCTGAATCCATTGTACAATATCCATCTCTAAGGTACCCACATGAACAATGGGCAATCTTCCGGTAATCATTTCCAGTAGGATCACCCCAAATGAATAAACATCCCATTTCTGGGAGGGTTTGACCACTTTAAGTGCCTCAGGAGCTTGATAATTAGATCCTATACTAGTACCTGAGCTAATCGTAGTAACTTCTGAGGTTGCACTCTTATGTTGTCTTTCTTGTGGTCTCTCAGTGGCCATACGATTAGATTGCAGGGTTGGGGACCCTCCAGCAATATTAGCAAGGCGCCCAAGTCCAAAATCAGAGATGTGCGGTTCCATATTCTCTCCAAGCAATATATTACTCGGCTTCAGGTCTCCATGTACATATTTTTTGGGGCTAAACTCATGCAAATAAACCAACCCGTTCGCAATTCCTTTCATAATTTTCAATCTAACAGACCACGATAGTGGTGTAAATGATATCATTCCAGGTTTCCCTGATGACATTAAACCAACAAAATCAATTCCAAAATAATTACATTAATAAAAGCATTTAATAAATTAAAATAAGGTAAGTAACCAGCACAAAAGAGAATACATAAAAAAAAAAAGGAACCTAGTTCAAGAAAGAGGGCGGCATAAGACTTACCATGAATTGCAGTAGCAAGGTTTCCATTGGGCAGATAATCATAGATGAGCAGTTTCTCTTCAACAGACCAATAATAGGCTCTTACTGTTACAATATTAGGATGCCTAACTTTTCCAATTGCTTCTACTTCTGTCTGAAATTCTTTAAACCTCTGAGAACCTCCCTCACCCAACCTTCTCACAGCTAAGGTAAGTCCATCTTCAAGTACAACTTTGTACACAATTCCAATTCCACTCTTTCCTAGAACAAAAGCCGATGCCTTAAGAAGCTCATCCAAATCAAAAACCACCAGTGTATCCAATGGCACAAGGTCATACTGCTCAACATTTTCTGATAAAGTCTCTGATTCATCCTTCCTAAAGCATAAACAATCCTTCCTTCCCTTACCCCCCTTCTCAAAACCATAATCATTTTCTTCCTTACCCTTACCACAAGCACAAATCCTTGCATAACAAGACGTGAACAGCAATCCGACAAGGCAAATGCCGATTACATCACCCACTACAATCGCAGTTACAGCGCTCTTACTTAAGCCTCTTGCTTTCTTTCCAGTATTGTCATCAGGATTATCAGGTGGGTAATTATCTGGCAAAAATGGAATGGATGAAGGTGAACTCGCACTGTTTGTATCTGAAGAACATGGGTTCTTCAGTGGAGGGCCACAGAGCCAAGAATTCCCAATAAAAGCTGTTGGTCCTCTGTTCATTAGTGCACCATTTTGGGGTATAGGCCCACTCAAGTTGTTATAAGTGAGATCAATATATACCTTCTCAGGAAGGTTGCCAAGGCTGGCTGGGATTGATCCGGAGAAACGATTGTGAGATAAATCAACCGTACCTTGCAAGCTGGACAAATTTCCCATATCACTAGGAATTGAACCATTGAATATATTGAATGAAAGATCAAGTTTTTCTAGAGAAACCAAACCAGATCCAAATCCATCTGGCAGAGAACCGGTGAGATTATTTTGACTGAGATCAAGGATTCTGAGTCTCTTGCATTGAATAATTGATCTCGGTAAAGACCCATTAAAGAAATTCTGGGATAAATCTAAGGTTTGGAGGTATGTGAGCTTCCCAATCTCACTAGGCACGGGCCCAGATAAGAGATTTCCATACAGTACCAGACTTTGTAGCCCCTGAACTTCAAAGAGCTCAACAGGCAAGCTTCCAAACAACTTATTGTTCCTCAAATTTACATGGCGGAGCTGAGAGAGAGCTCCAAGAGTAGAAGGAAGAAACCCATAAAGTTTCTTCCTTGGAATGCTAATAGAAACAACTCTTTGTTCTTTGCATGTAATCCCGTTCCATATACAAGGGCTCTCATCAGACGAGTTCCAGTTACTCAGAGACCCTTCCGGGTCTACTTTAATGCGCCCTTTGAACGACAAAAGCGCATAGCCTTCATCATTCAAAGAACCCACTAGACAATGAGAGTTGCAGAGAAGAAGAAGAAACAGAACCAATGGAAACATATCCGGGAAAATAAAAATAATGACGGTTTGAGGAAATCTAAATAAAAGATTGAATTAACAAGGCTTACCAATCTGTAGCAGAGAACCAACCGACGAGAAAGGTTGGTCAGATAGAATGGAGGGGTGTGAGTGTGAAAAAAGCTTTGACGGGGATGGAAAAGAGGCAGTGTAGAAGAATGGTAAAGGTTCAGGAGACAAGGACCTTGGGAAGATAAAAAAAAATTAGAGAAAAAGAGAACAAAGTGGGGGAAAGCAGAAAGTTGGAGAGAGAATCCCGCGACATTTTGTTGGCAGTTTACACTCGACGAGGAGTCGAGGACAACCACATTCGCTGCTAACGCAGAGGAATTTTCTCTCTCTTATAATTTAGAAAAACAAATATATTGTTATAGTTAAATAGTTATACGAGATTATTTTGTTCAAAAGTTATTAAAAAAAAAAAAATTTACATCATATGTTTATCATTTGTAAAATAGACTATCTAATCCAATCCCAAATAATCAAAGTTTGGAAGTGATAATGATTAATGATGAACAATCTATTGGGGAGTACATATGGTGGGTTAATATCTCTTGCTGCATGTGCTAATTAGCTCCAAGAAAACAAAAGAAAAATCATTTGCTCTTCTTCTGTTTGGAAAAAGAGGGTAGACTCTCTCTCTCTCTCTCTCTCTCTCTAATGAAGGGAAAATGATGATAGGACGGTTCAGAATGGAAGAGATAGCCAGAGTCAATGCGTTGGGCAGCCATGATTAACCTCTGATGCTTATAAACCGTTGGTGAGACATGCTATGATTATGGTCACTTTGTGCCCCCATCCTATGATCATAATTTTATTCATTAGAAACCCAGTTGGCCGAAAGGTCGATGAGATCAACGTATACAAATGGTCCTGATCTTTCTTTGCCTTGTGATTGGGTCCATAGTACGGCACCATTGTGCATGTGCCGCGTGTCTATAAAACAGAGCTCCAAGCCACGATGGCAAACTTTACAAGTAGCCGTTTGTGAGTGGGTGTGAACCCCACATTAATAGGCTTTTGTTTGAGACTGATAGGTTAATTCTTGGTGTATTAAAAGGAAATCGAATCGTTTTTTGAGGTATTTCAAATGAATATTTTATGTTAAGGGAGTGTTTTGCCCGTCCTATGTTAATGGTGCACTTCCTTAATAATTTAGGTATACATAGAAACAAATGAGTCTGTAATTGTAAGACAACCTCATGACTTTCATTGAAGAACCAAACCCACAAATCCAATACATTTTCCTCCACTAAGTTTGAACTTTATTGATCTGATCTGTGTGAATAGAATGAATGATCCTATGACTGATTGAAAGTCACTACAAGAAAAATGGATTTTTGCGACCAATTAATAGAAACGAAAAGAGTATTAGCAACTAATTCTTGTAGTGAGTGTCATCCAAACCTTGGCAATTAGCATCTTGTGCAAGTATTAGGTGATAAAACACTATAACTAATCCATTAACTTTGTCTCGGAAGCTGATGATCTATAGCTTGCATATACTATATACCATATTTTCATTTTATCATGATTTGACATTCTCCTTACTCCAAAGCATATGATTTTTTGCATTTCTGTTTCCATCTTTAGGCCCATAGAAACTGAGCCATGGTCTATATATTCTAACAATTATTCTACACCCAGTTGGCCGTTATATTAAAAGAAAAATGCAAAAATAAGAAATGCGGGAAACTTTCTTCAACCAAATGTTTGGTTGGCGTGTTCTGCAACCTTTAAGCTTCAACAAGCGAAAATCGAACTCTCCATTTCTGAGTAGGTTTCAGCTTGGATTTGCACAAAACTTTGACTTTTGTTTTTTGTGTTCGTGGCCGTCTTCTTCATGCAGCTAATTCGGGGCGTGCTTTGAGTGGGAAAAAACGGTGCATTAGTTTTCGAAATTGTCGTCTGTAAGCAACTTGGTAAGAGCTTCGTGCTTCTTCTTCGTGTGAATCTTCTATAGGGGGTGGGTCTTCTCTAGCGTTTGTTTATTTTTTATTTAGATTAATGGAGAAAAGATATAATCTGTATGAGATTCAAGCTTAGTCTTGTACACACGCCTATCATTTTGACTCTAAACTCTATTTTTTTTTTTAAATTTTGTTGGATCTTTGCATCGTAGTCTCATTGTTACTGAGATTGCAGTCTGATAGCAGCTCCTAGGTTCTATTCTATGTATCGAAGTTTCTTCTTTGTGCCTTAAGCTCTGTTTGAAGCTCTGTTAAAAACTTGGAAGTTGCCTTAAGCTCTGTTTGATGGACAAACTTCTTGAGTTTCAATTTGGTTGAGGTGGTCTGTGATTGTGAAAGTGCTAATGCATTCATGTGGACACAGACCTATGAATGGTTTCAAATGAAAAACTATGTGAATCATTCTTTCTGCATTTTGTGTAATGCCAACAAAATCTATGTAGGAAACATTGATCAAGAACTAACAGATAATAAGAGCAAGCACTAAGCTTGGTCTTAGTTGAAAGGCAGAGATATTATGATGAGAAATAGTGTAGTAGAAGATATTTATTTGTTTTGCAAGAGCTTTCCGTTATATATGATTTAGCTTTTCTATCAACTTAAGCATTACTATTGGTGGCTTTTTCAGGTGAAAGTTATCATACAACCTAATTACTTGCAAAATTTTGTTCAGTCAACATTCAATGCCCTCACTCCAGAAAAAGTTAGAGGTAAGGCTATTTTTTTTTGAAAGAGAAACAACTGCTTAACATAGAAAACCCAATTAATTGGGAACACGATTACAACGAGGGCCATAGACCAACTCAACCGAATTCACGGTTAGCTTAAGGGAATCCTTAGCTAGAGAGTGTGCATAGAGGTTACCACTTCTTCTTACAAAGACTACAGACCACTGGCTTAAGCTAGAAAGAAGNTTACATCACCCACTACAATCGCAGTTACAGCGCTCTTACTTAAGCCTCTTGCTTTCTTTCCAGTATTGTCATCAGGATTATCAGGTGGGTAATTATCTGGCAAAAATGGAATGGATGAAGGTGAACTCGCACTGTTTGTATCTGAAGAACATGGGTTCTTCAGTGGAGGGCCACAGAGCCAAGAATTCCCAATAAAAGCTGTTGGTCCTCTGTTCATTAGTGCACCATTTTGGGGTATAGGCCCGCTCAAGTTGTTATAAGTGAGATCAATATATACCTTCTCAGGAAGGTTGCCAAGGCTGGCTGGGATTGATCCGGAGAAACGATTGTGAGATAAATCAACCGTACCTTGCAAGCTGGACAAATTTCCCATATCACTAGGAATTGAACCATTGAATATATTGAATGAAAGATCAAGTTTTTCTAGAGAAACCAAACCAGATCCAAATCCATCTGGCAGAGAACCGGTGAGATTATTTTGACTGAGATCAAGGATTCTGAGTCTCTTGCATTGAATAATTGATCTCGGTAAAGACCCATTAAAGAAATTCTGGGATAAATCTAAGGTTTGGAGGTATGTGAGCTTCCCAATCTCACTAGGCACGGGCCCAGATAAGAGATTTCCATACAGTACCAGACTTTGTAGCCCCTGAACTTCAAAGAGCTCAACAGGCAAGCTTCCAAACAACTTATTGTTCCTCAAATTTACATGGCGGAGCTGAGAGAGAGCTCCAAGAGTAGAAGGAAGAAACCCATAAAGTTTCTTCCTTGGAATGCTAATAGAAACAACTCTTTGTTCTTTGCATGTAATCCCGTTCCATATACAAGGGCTCTCATCAGACGAGTTCCAGTTACTCAGAGACCCTTCCGGGTCTACTTTAATGCGCCCTTTGAACGACAAAAGCGCATAGCCTTCATCATTCAAAGAACCCACTAGACAATGAGAGTTGCAGAGAAGAAGAAGAAACAGAACCAATGGAAACATATCCGGGAAAATAAAAATAATGACGGTTTGAGGAAATCTAAATAAAAGATCGAATTAACAGGGCTTACCAATCTGTAGCAGAGAACCAACCGACGAGAAAGGTTGGTCAGATAGAATCGAGGGGTGTGAGTGTGAAAAAAGCTTTGACGGGGATGGAAAAGAGGGATTGTTGAAGAATGGTAAAGGTCCAGGAGACAAGGACCTTGGGAAGATACAAAAAAATTAGAGAAAAAGAGAACAAAGTGGGGGAAAAAGGAAAGTTGGAGAGAGAATCCCGCGACATTTTGTTGGCAGTTTACTCTCGACGAGGAGTCGAGGACAACCACATTTGCTGCTAACGCAGAGGAATTTTCTCTCTTATAATTTAGAAAAACAAATAAAATGTTATAGTTAAATAGTTATACGAGATTATTTTGTTCAAAAGTTATTAAAAAAAAAAATTTACATCATATGTTTATCATTTGTGAAATAGACTATCTAATTCAATCCCAAATAATCAAAGTTTGGAAGTGATAATGATTAATGATGAACAATCTATTGGGGAGTACATATGGTGGGTTAATATCTCTTGCTGCATGTGCTAATTAGCTCCAAGAAAACAAAAGAAAAATCATTTGCTCTTCTTCTGTTTGGATAAAGAGGGTAGACTCTCTCTCTCTCTCTCTCTCTCTAATGAAGGGAAAATGATAGGACGGTTCAGAATGGAAGAAATAGCCAGAGTCAATGCGTTGGGCAGCCATGATTAACGTCTGATGCTTATAAACCGTTGGGGAGACATGCTATGATTATGGTCACTTTGTGCCCCCATCCTATGATCATAATTTTATTCATTAGAAACCCAGTTGGCCGAAAGGTCGATGAGATCAAAATATACGAATGGTCCTGATCTTTCTTTGCCTTGTGATTGGGTCCATAGTACGGCACCATTGTGCATGTGCCGCGTGTCTATAAAACAGAGCTCCAAGCCACGATGGCAAACTTTACAAGTAGCCGTTTGTGAGTGGGTGTGAACCCCACATTAATAGGCTTTTGTTTGAGACTGATAGGTTAATTCTTGGTGTATTAAAAGGAAATCGAATCGTTTTTTGAGGTATTTCAAATGAATATTTTATGTTAAGGGAGTGTTTTGCCCGTCCTATGTTAATGGTGCACTTCCTTAATAATTTAGGTATATATATAAACAAATGAATCTGTAACTGTAAGACAACCTCATGACTTTCATTGAGTTTGAACTTTATTGATCTGATCTGTGTGAATAGAATGAATGATCCTATGACTGATTGAAAGTGTCATCCAAGCCTTGGCAATTAGCATCTTGTGCAAGTATTAGGTGATAAAACACCATAACTAATCCATTAACTTTGTCCCGGAAACTGATGATCTATAGCTTGCATACTATATACCATATTTTCATTTCATTTTTATCATGATTTGACATTCTCCTTACTCCAAAGCACAAGATTTTATGCATTTCTGTTTCCATCTTCAGGCCCACAGAAACTGAGCCATGGTCTATATATTCTAACAATTATTCTACACCCAGTTGGCTGTTATATTAAAAAAAAAAAAAAATACAAAAATAAGAAATGCGGGAAACTTTCATCAACCAAATGTTTGGTTGGCGTGTTCTGCAACCTTCAAGCTACAGCAAGTGAAAATCGAACTCTTCATTTATGAGCAGGTTTTAGCTTGGATTTGCACAAAACTTTGGCTTTTGTTTTTTGTGTTTGTGGCTGTCTTCTTCATGCAGCTGATTCAGGGCGTGCTTTGAAGCAAAGTGGGAAAAAACAGTGCGTTAGTCTTTGGCACTGTCTTCTGTAAGCAACTTGGTAAGAGCTTCGTGCTTCTTCTTCGTGTGGGTCTTCTATAGGGAGTGGGTCTTCTCTAGCATCTACTTATTTTTGATTGAGATTAATGGAGAAGAGATATGAATCTGTATGAGATTCAAGCTTAGTCTTGTACGCACGCCTATCATTTTGATTGTAAACTCTAATTTTTTTTTTCTAATTTTGTTGGATCTTTGCATCGTAGTCTCATTGTTACTGAGATTGCAGTCCGATAGCGGCTCCTAAGTTCTATCCCATGCATCGTAGTCTCTTCTTTGTGCCTTAAGCTCTGTTTGAAGCTCTGTTAAAAACCTGGAAGTTGCCTTAAGCTCTGTTTGATGGACAAACTTCTCGAGTTTCAATTTGGTTGAGGTGGTCTGTGATTGTGAAAGTGCTAATGCATGCGTGTAGACACAGACCTATGAATGGTTTCAAATGAAAAACTATGTGAATCCTTCTTTCTGCATTTTGTGTAATGCCAACAAAATCTCTGTAGGAAACATTGATCAAGAACTAACAGATAATAAGAGCAAGCACTAAGCTTGGTCTTAGTTGAAAGGCAGAGATATTATGATGAGAAATAGTGTAGCAAAGATATTTATTTGTTTTGCAAGAGCTTTCTGTTATATATGATTTAGCTTTTCTATCAACTTAAACATTACTATTGGTGGCTTTTTTCAGGTGCAAGTTTTCATACAGCCTAATTACTTGCAAAATTTTGTTCAGTGAACATTCAATGCCCTAACTCCAGAAAAAGTTAGAGATAAGGCTATTGGCTTTTCAGTATGGGGTGGATTACGTCTATGCTTAATAAGATGGTTTTGTTGCATGTGGAATTATTTTAAGGGAAAAATGAAGGTTATGTTAAAAGTGGATTGTATGGTCTTATGATCAGGATATGTTTTCTACCTGACAAATTAACATGCCATTCTCTTATTCTTGGGCTAAGCGAGTCTGATTTTCTCCTTGGCGATTGTCAATCCCTCATTTAATTGTTGGGTGCTTCCACCCCAAACGCAAGAAATCCAACCTCTTTCCTGCAAGTCCTTCAAAAGTATTTCACCCTTAATAGTATTATTATTTTTAGCTGAAATGGCATCAATGAGAATAGTATAGGTGGTGGTGTTGGGCCAGAGTCCTCTTTGTTTCATCTCTTCATAAAGTTCAAATGCAGCCACCACATCACCATTATTGCAGTGGCCTAAAACGAGTACATATAGGCAGCAACATCAAACTTCAAACCACAATGTTCCATGATGCTCCTCAACTTTAGAGCCTATGTGAGGTTAGCAACCTTGCAGAACTTGTGCATCAAAGATGTAAAAGTGGTAGTAGTTGGAACGAGTTGCCTCCTGAGCATGCAATTAAAAACCAGCATGGCTTCCTCAATTTTCCCACATCGTGCAAGCCCTCTAACCATAGCACTCTCAGCAACATCGTGTGAACAGATACCTAGTGCTTCCATCTCATCTTTTAGCTTGAATGCTCCTTGTATATCTCCCACTCTACACATACCATTAATTAGTGTGATATATTGCACACAATTAGGAGTAAAACCCTTTTCCAACATGTCATGTAGAAAAATATGGGATTCATGGAAAGATGAAGCTCTAACCAGTCCATTTAAGATGGCATTTTGGGTATCTACATCAGAAAGAACTCCCAAATAGTTCATTATATTAACCAGATCAAAGGCTTTCTGCATTTCACCTGTTTCACAACACTTGGTAATAAGCATGTTAAAAGTACACTGACCAACTGTAACACCTTCCATTGTCATCCTTTTCAACATTTTGATACCAATGTCCAATCTCCATATGCAATAACAATATAAAAATAATTATTCTTGATATCATGATATAGGCAAGAAAATACACTTTACACTTGGTATTGAAGCTTCTTTATGACCTTTATTTCTCAGTGATGGGGCTATTTCCTTGAATCATGTGTTTTATTTGCTTTTTTGCATGAAATGGCTAAATTATTTTATTTCTCCAATTTTTTTGCTTTTTTGCTCCTTGATTATAATGAATTGTTTATGAATGGTACTAATATGGCTTACAAAATTTGGAAGGCATTCTTCTCTTTCTTTGGATGATACACTTTAAAGAACATGTACTCATTACCCATGCATATCACCTACTAATATTGTATGGGCTTATGTGATAGACTTCAATGGTTTAAACACTTTCTTGGATTGACTTTTCAGTGATTAGGATTTTAATTTGTTAGAATGGGAAAAGGGGAAGAAAACCCATCTCTCTCAACATCATCTAGTGTAAATCCCTTAACTGCGGTATGTTAAATGATTTTTAAAGGTTGTTACATAAATCTTGTGCTTGCTAATTATCATTATTATTTTTATGTTAGGAAATCCCAACAATTGCTCCAAACTTTTCAAATTACATGCACGGTTACTATGGACCAGGACCTGCATGGTTACTGGCTTTTATGCCAT
Organism: Carya cathayensis; assembly: GCA_011037825.1. Lineage (NCBI taxonomy): Eukaryota > Viridiplantae > Streptophyta > Magnoliopsida > Fagales > Juglandaceae > Carya > Carya cathayensis. The sequence goes on along the minus strand of QGSO01000704.1, from coordinate 77,225 downwards.
ATCCAGATGCATTCCAATATCAAAGCAACATTCAGATGGTGATGAAACTTCGTTGTTCCCCCCCCCCTTTCGGAAGTTTAATTGCTTTCATTTTTAGCAGAATGCTGGTTACCCTTTTCATAATGGGATGAGACCTCCAACTCCTCTTATGACTACAAGCTCTAGAGCGGCCGAAATATTTGGTAAAGGGAATACACCTAGTGAACTTGCAGCGCCATGTTCCTCGTCTAGAGTTCATGAAGAAGGTGAAGAGGATATGCCATATTTATGGGAAACAAACGATGGCACTGCCGGGTCACCTGAGTTAGATCAAATGGATGGTGGTGATATGATTGAGGAGCTAAAAATGGGGATGGAGTTTGATTCTATAGATGAATTAATGAACTATTATAAGCTATATGCTAAGAAATGCGGGTTTGAATTCATGACACAAAGGAGTGTGAGGGATGACAAAGGGAGTGTCAGGTATGACACTCTTGGTTGTGCCCGTGGGGGAAACGCTCAAAATAAAATGATGAATGTCGCCAAACTGTGCCCAACAGGAAAGACTGACTGTAAGGTAAGGATTAATGTCTTAAAAGTTGAGGGAAATATGCGGTTGACCATAGTTTATAATACCCACAATCACGGACTGAGTCCACAGAAATCTCACTTCTTCCGCTGTAATCACGAAGTTAGTGAGACTGTAAATGAGTACTAGATACTAACGATCTGGCTGGCATCCGAATGAATAAGAGCTTTGGGTCTCTTGTTGTTGGCGCGGGAGGATTTGAGAATCTCTCATTTTTGGAAAAGGATTGTTGCAATTACATAGATAAGGCAAGACATCTGCGACTTGGATCATGTGGTGCTGGAGCGCTTCGAGACTATTTTTCTAGGATGCAGTATGAGAATCCTGAATTCTTTTATTTTATGGATTTAGATGATGATGAGAGGTTAATGAATGTTTTTTGGGCATATCCACACAGTAGGGCAGCTTATTAAGATTTTGGTAATGTGGTAACATTTGACACTACGTACCTGACGAATAAGACATGTGGAAAGTTAAAGCGAAAACGAAGAAAGCAACTGTAAAGGGAAAAAGTAAAGAGGTTCGATATTTTTAATAACAAAAATATTTGCCAAATACATATTTATTTGGATTGATTTATTTATGCAAATATTGTGAATACATAGAGTTTGTACTTGTTTTGGAATTATTAGCAAGATGGAGGATATACGCCAGCCCAGGACACGTGTAGGAATTTATTTGGGCCATCAGAGATAGATCTTCTTTCCTATGTTGGAAACATGTAGATATACATATATTTCTTTTGAATTGCTAACTTATTTGGAGAAGTAATTTTTAAATATGTTAGGCTTATGTTTGCCATATTTTTGTTATTTTTATATCACTAGACTATTCCAGTCAGCTTAACTTTTGACATTAGTGGAACCCAAAATATGGTTGGGAGTCAAGAAAGTGTAATATTTCTAAACTTTTAATACTTTATACGTTATATTGATGTCACAATAATATTTCATATTGTCATATTTAACAGATGCAACTTGAGTTAGATGGATTACAACTAGTGCAATAATATGGTGGTTATACTTTATGCAAATATATTTTTTGAAAAGTATATGCATAGTATGTGGTTGCAAAGTCTATTAGATATGTCTTCTCATTAAATCTTATTAATGGCTAGTCGATGCAAGAGTATTGTTTATGGAGCTTGGAAGCAGAATCCCGACTACACCCGGTTTTTGATATAATTTGTGGGAAGAAATATTGGGAAGTGACAAGTTTTGTAGTTATTTTGTTGAGAAGAAATATTGGCGGTTATAGTTTTTGTAATTATTTTTATGGAAAGAAACACTTGCATCTGAATGTAAAAGCCCTAGAGTTGAGTTGACCTAAACTAAACTTAAATATTTGTATTAGAGTAATGCTACGTACAGTCACTTTTACGTACCCCTACGCACTCCACTGATATGATTGGCTGGATTAATTATTTTTTAATACATAACCAATCATATCACTGGAGTGCACAAAGGAGTCCACAAAAATGACTGCACTTAGAATTTTTCTTTATGTTAATTAGCTAGCGTGAGGTGAGTTGCCTTCAGGTGGGAGCTGCTGGCTCTAATACAGACAAACTTGATCCTACTTCCAAAATCCTGTAATTAATGATTCCTTTGGTTGTGCAGTAAGTCCCAAATTTGCCATAAATGTCAAACCATGTAGCACCATGCATCAAGACCAAAAAGAATATTGGTGCCCTAAACTTTACGGGCTTCGACCAGTCCCGCATGCATAAGCTGCGCGCAGCCATAATATTAATAACTGGGTATCTATAAAGATGCAGGATTTGCCAAATTCTTATGGTCTGTCAGAAACCAAAACCAGTTGATTTATAATAAATAATATTCATTGTCTTAGTCGTTCTATATATATGAACTATGAAAGGGTAGTCATTGCATGCACACGGACACGCACTCGTGATGGAAAATTTAACTTTAAATAAAACTTGATTCATTATGAAACAAGAAAATAGGAACACGTTGTTATATGCATGCGTACGGCTGCCCAGTAACGCTGTTTAACAGGCATGAATTTGAAGGTAGTGTTTTTGAGAAATAGAAGCTGGACTCTATATATCATTTCACTTGGTGGTTATAGTTTTTGTCATTAATACAAGTGTTATAAGAGAAGTAAACCCCTATAATACTTACATCTGAATGTAAAAGCCGTACAGAAGCAAGAAAATTGCAAATTGGGTTGAAGATCATGGATCTTCTCAAAGCAACATTCTCCTTTTGTCACCATTAAAGATCTGGGCGCAAAACCACTACCCATTCATACTAAACTACAAATCAGTTCTCTAAATATTTACAACACTTAAATATACAAATATAATAACTAACTTATAACACTTAAAACTACAAATTCAACTAACATAAACCACTACCCATTCAGAACAAATAGTACAAATCAGTTCTCTAAATAATTACAACACTTAATTATACAAACGGCATAACTAAATAACTTATAACACTTAAACTACAAATTCAACTAAGATGTAACATAAACCATTGCCAAGTCAATAAATAATAACAAACAACAAATACAAAACCCCAATACACTTGAGGTAGCCTGCATGAACGCCTTAGGATAGATTCTCTTTCAAGAAGCATCAACTCCATTTTTTGAACCTCCTCATTTCTATTGGATATCACCATCTCTCTCTTCTCGATGTCATCTAGTATCTTACGAAACTCAGTCTCCTTCTTTTCGACATCGCTAAGTCTCTTCTCAAGCTCTTCCTCATTCCTTAACAGTTTATTTTTTCTTTCTTGTAACTCTATGTATTCATTATTATTTGCCCACTTGAAATATTTACAATATGGTAATCCCTACTATTTGCACAGATATATAAAAAAGTTAAATATATGTAATATTATGGCAATATAAACCCTTATGTAGTACTAAAATTCTTGTAATTACCTTTGTGTTGTACTTAGGACACCCTAAGAAGGGTCGTCCTAGATTTGCCTTAGTTTTTAAGTATCTCAATATAGCTTCAACCTCACAGAAGCACAAGGGAGAAGCCAAAGTACATTTGCACCAGGATGAAGAAGACAGTGATGATGACGACGACATTCTAACATGAACCGGAATCACAATGGAAAGAGACACATTAAAAGACACACATAAACCATATATCTATGTATTTTTCGTAGTAATTCATCATGTTGAAGAAGTCTAGTAGAAATAAATGGTCAATCAAGCAATACAACAAATACGAAAGAAAATTTTAGCAAAGTAGCAGACATAAATTTCCATTTAGTAATTTTTAAATCATCTACACAGTTGAATAAACAAAGTAGTAGTTTTTTTCCAGAAACAGATGAACACTATATTTTTTTTAGAATAATTGCTGTATAGGAATATCACTAATAAGTATTAACGATGTTAAATACGAGTAAGTAATATGTTACTATGTTAAATCACTAGTTATCTTAAAAACAATCAACACAAAGCAATTTATTTCTAAGGCATATCAATATACTAAGTGATGTTAGTATATGGATGTCTTTGTAAAGTTGAATTTATTTTTAAAGCATATCCGTATATTAAAATGAGGCAAGGATCTATCTTCTTGGGACCTACTGTCACACTGTGGTAGGAACCTCTCAACTATCATTCTAATTTGGGAACTTGTTAGCCATCTTGAACAATACCTATGCTTTGTATCCCACCAAATATGCAGTACTGAATCAGGCCAACAATAAAAATGAGTTTTTTTGGACCCATCAATTTCGTTATCACCGATACAAACTATGCCAAAGTCCAAGTGGGTGAAAACCAATGTCTTGCTGTGTATTAACATACAAATTCTTTCTTACCCTATCTTACTTTATAATAGGAGTGACGACACCAAGATCAATGTTGAAATGGACATTCAAAATGAATCTTTCATCATAGAGTTGTTTTAAAAATAAATTACACTTTCTTGGACATTACAAATGAACTAGTGGAAAACTCAAATTAATCCTAAACCACCTCATTAATACAACCACACGGCCTATGAGAAAATCCATGCATTTGGGATTATTTATTTGGAATGTACACAATGGTCGGAAGTTCCTATTTGGTTTAACGTGTAACGTTTGGCCTAATTTATCTGGGTTTTTCATAATGGTTGGCAAAAAGTTAAAAACTGTATTTATTTTCCTCCTTTTTAATTTACAATAAGCAAACAAATTAAACACACTTACATGGCTCTCTATAAATAAGAACATTATCTTACACACCATATTTAGGTGTCTAGGAATATGTGATCTAATTTACCTAATTTTAAACTTAATATAATGAACTCTAAAGCATAAAGGAAAACCAAGCTTGCAAGGATCACTTAAGCATCTTCAATAGAGTTTATTACAGTAAAAAAACTTCCTTAACTCTATATTTTGGCACATAATACACAACTTCCTTCACAATGAAGGATCAAACTGGTTCTTTGTGGAAGCTTTTCAACAACACATTCACTAGTCCAAGCATGACCACCAGAAAAACTCCAAACCAAAAGACTCGGAAAGTAAAACAAAACCAAATAACAAACTAAGAAAGTAATGCATAAAAAAAAATCAGAATTCTATGTACTTGCCTTCCTTCTAGACTGGACAAGGGCGACAATCTTCATTCTTCCTTGATGGCCATATTCTAGGATTAGGGCTTCAGGATGAAGGGAAAGGGTTAGGGTTAGGGGATGAAGGGAAATGAAAGGGCTTTGAGAGAGAGAGAAATTGCATTTTGGAAACGTAAGAACTCGGGATGAAGGGAAATGGAATGGGATCGAGGGAGAAAAACACAGAGAGGAAGGAAGGAAGGGGCTTCGAGGGAGAGAAATACTTCAAGGTTCTTGCATTGCACAGAAAGAAAGGAAGATACATATAGATGGAAGAAGGAAGGGGCTTCAAGTCTTCGAGGTTCTTCCAAAATCAAAACACAAAGAGGGAAGGAAGGGGAAACACAGAGATAGAGGAAGGAAGGGGCTTTGGGGCCTTCGAATTTCTTCCAAAATTGAAAAACAGAGAGGGAAGGAAGGGGAAACACAGAGATGGAAGAAGGAAGTGGCTTTGGTTTCGATGGTCTTTGAAAGTTGAAACACAGAGAGGGAAGGAAGGGGAAACATACGGACTTCGGGTCTTCAGAATCAGAGAGAAGGAGGAAAAGGTGGGAAACTACAAAAAAAAAAAAAAAAAAAAAACCAGAACGGTGCTGTTTTTATTTTTTCCACATCAGCATCGTTTGCACAGCGCTTGCACACGTTGACTGCATCCAGACTTTTTCATATTCTAAAGACTAGGATTTTCATGGATACTTTCAAATCCAAGGAAAAGGGAAACGGATATCTGCAAATCAGGGTTTGGGCCCCGCACCAGAATACCGTAGATTATACGTACGCTGGGAAAAGTTTGCAAAGATTTGAGTTAAACGTGATGATCATACGATGCTTTGCTTATCTTAAAATTAGTTGAAAAAAGAATATAACTATTTATACCTATTTTTCTTGTTCATAAAGAAGCCAGCGTACGTCGTTGTCACTTGTCACGGCAAAGTACTAAAAGACATTTGGAGATGGGGATGGAGAAAAGTAGCGTTTGTGGTTTGATATTATAGTATAGGAAAGATGCGGAAATGTGGCAAATTATTAGCCAGTTGATATAAAAAGAAAGCAGATAAGAATCTCGTTGAAATCTATAGAAAAGTTCTTTTTCTTTGTTTGATCGGTAGGAAAATACTGTTTTGTAGTTCAATCTCCAGCTGCTCCTCTATTGCACCAATTTCATGTTTACCCATGTCAGCTACTGTTAAACAATTTAAGTACCATCATCTTCTGCATTAATTGCTCCCTTCTTGATCCATCTTTCATCTTTGTATTCAACATTGCTGTCAAAGAACTATGTTTACCTTTCTCTGCAAGATACATAATAGGAGCTTGAGCTTCTGCTAATATTGGAAATTTGGAAGTGGTCAACATTCTTCTCAATGTTTCTCACAGCCTCCATGACCTGTGTGAGTTTACCTAACATCTCGCTTTCTTCTCTCACGAGTTTCACCTCATGATAGTCCCTTAAAATTAGCCCTTTTTTGTATGATTCTTGGCTTTTTTGGGGATACTTATCATTCTAATTGTCAGAGTCAAAAAATGCCTCGCACTCTTGCTGGTTTTTTGAACATTCAATGATCACAATCATATCGGGTAACTCCATTACAACACAACCCAAATATGTACATGCATTTTTATATGAATGAAAAAAGTAGGGAGAAAGAGATCAAACTATATTGCAAGGCAATCACCATTGAATCAAGAAACTGAAAATCTGCTTTCATTGGCTTATTATTCTTACATCAACATCCTCATATCTTTTACCTCTAAACACTTCTGGATTGCTATGTACCAGAATGTTTATAACAGACAATAGCTTTGACATTACTTCAAAGCAGAAAGGAATTAAGCAGTCCTTTGGCACGGTTTAAATTCAAGCACCGCAACCTGCACCACACCCGGCTGCACAAGCCGTTCTATAGGTATCGTTTTGGGTGGCCGAAGCTTTGTCTTTGGATGCTCCATCTGCACAGGCAAAGATGGTTGCTGTAATAAGAGAAAGCATGGCCAGCAGAACCCAAAAGATCATTAAAACTGCACTGCTTAAGCTTTCATTAATGTTGCTGCTGCCATCCCCTCGCACTGCTTCTTTCCATTCCCTGACCATCTATATATGTTCTAAGAGCTAGCTTTATTGGTCTCTTATCTCTTTCTGTCTCTGTTGAAATGGCTTGCAATTTCTACGGTTCCTTGCAGGAGTTGCAGACTAATATATGCGACAAGGAGGCTTTACTCCGTTGACAAGCGACTATAATTTTATCAAATAATTTGATATTTCTAGCCAAGCCGTTCACCACGTAGCAGTTGTACTGATCACGTGCCCTGTATTTTCTGTGGATTCGTCGAAATTTCATCGACTCGTAACATTGGGAAGGTTCGGTTTGGATGCACGGTATAGATTTCATCTCATCTCTACACTGTACCATACACGGTACAGATGAGATACACAGTACAAAAGATTGAGGACGGAATTTTTCTCATCTGTACCATTCGGTAGTTTTCTTTATTCAAACATTCTATAATTTATCTCTAAATTTTAACAACATCAACTTAAATAAACGCTAATGAGCAGTAAAAACTGAGAATGCACAATACATGAACAGTAATGAAAATTAAAATAGCAAGATTCACACTTTTTTCAAATCTAAAAAATAAAAAACTATTTCATCTCATCTCACTATCTAAATACATATTTTTTACAAATTATTTTATCTCATCTTAATTCAAAAATTTCACTACTATTTAAAATATTACATCTCATCTGAATTGTATATCTAGACCTTAAAGTCTAATTTCAATCACGAAGATCCCAACTTTGAACCCCAACTTAGAAAAAAAAAAGACAAACAAAAAACAAATGAAGTTTATAACATTTGTATTGCTTACTCTATGCAGTTATTTCTCATATGAGAGATCGATATTCATATATGAGAATGCAGTTTGGTGAAGAAGGAAGATGTCCATACCTTATCCCTTTCAAAGTCAGCTTTGTTGATTAGAAGTGACATTAAAAAAGGAAATGAACCGAATGAGAGAGAAAAGATGGGGTCTCTTTGTTTTTTGGAAAGGATCCGGAATCATTGCAAGTAGAGATGGCTGAAAACTGATATGGCAGCTGATTACTCGGCTCTCATTTGAGTTACTTATCCTTATTTGCCTTTCTTTTTCTTTTTTCTTTTTGTTTTAATTTTCATTTTGTTGTTTATGCATGTAGGTGTCTGTATCGGCAAGGCCTGAATCGAATCGCTTGTCAAATATCAAAGCCTATCTCAAGGGTCAGTGTCAAAATCCACTTAGAATTGGGCTTGGGCTTAGGTACGAGGCCTTTCATTGCTCGACTAAAAATAAGACCATACAATGATGATTGCTCGTAACAGGGAAAGTAGAGTTAAATGTCCAACGAGATCAACGAGAAAGTGAGACCAACGAGAACTTTGCGAAGACTAATAAAATAATTTGTAAATAATAAAAAAATAATCGAAATTATAATAATTAAATGATGATTAAATAAAAATTTGAAATTAAAAATAATTATCTTTTAATAATATTTAAAAATAAAATTACGAAAAATTTTAAGACCAGAACATATAACTTTCCAAACAAGTTCCAATACTCTAAAAAAAAAAAAAAAAAAAAAAAGTTCCAATACTCTAAATAAGCGACTATTCTTTGGCGACTTCGGCCACTAGCTGCTAAATCAAAGATCGGGACCTCCACGCGGGATGGACCATCATGGGGGTGGCAAAATATGGCCATTGGCCCCATGGCGGAAGGGGATTGTTTTGTCTTTTTTTAATGTTTCAATTGTTTTGTCTTTTTCAATCTACAATAAGTGGTGGATTGATTGCAGACAAGCATAAACAAAAACTCACGGATGGGTCAGAAAAAACAACATGGATTTAGCAGTATTCATTAAGTTTTGCTGGGTAGGATGACAATGAGGACCAACCAATTCATGTCCAGTAGCTTGGTACAAACTTAGAATATTGCGTATAAAATGCTAAGTTTACATTCAAATCCCAAGTCTCTTTCAAAATGATATGTCAATTGTCAAGCGATCAAAACACTAAAGAAGCCAAATAATTTATGAACAAGTGGGAGATTAAAGGCAACCCAACAACTGCATTCTTAGAGCACTGGCGTTCACTTCTTTAAAGCTTCAAAGTCTACTTTTGGATGTTGAAGTGATTTAAGATGATATATAAATAATAATGAAAAAATAATGAATAATAATGGAGTTGTTTGTGAAGTAGACTACTTTACTTACCAAACACAGCCGAAGAATCAAACATGTAACCAATATGAACACCAACTAATATTAGATTAAGCTATATAAGTCATATAATTAAGGACATGTTAGGGGTTACATTAGGAGTAGTAAAAAATACTTTAACAGTCTCAAAAGCCCTTTACTGATAAAATTAAGTTATTAGGTTATTATATATTAAAGTATTTTTTAATCTAAAAAATGTAAAAAAAAAAAAAACATACTTTTTCTCAAACATATTTTTTTGAATAATGTGTAATGTAGTTCCAATTTTAAAGAAGACTGTTAATAGATGAAAATACTCATATAACTTTTATATAACTATATATTGGCCCCTTGATCTTATAATAGACATGGGACTATCTCAAATAACCGTTTATGTCATTTTATAACTCAAAAATATTTTTTTTTCTATATTATTTCTAAACAAATGTAACATGTTTAAAAGTATTTTTAGATATATAGCTACCAACTAATAAATAATTTTTTAATAATAGATCTTATTATTTAAACTCTACAACTAAAAGCCCTTAAGCTAAAATTTATTTTACTCACTTCAAACCTAAACATGCACTAAAAGTAGGCTTATAAATTGATGCAGCTTAATGTGGTCTGTCGAATTCACTTTAAAGTAAAAAGTAATTTATAATATAATATATCACACCAAATTATATCAATTATATCAATTTGTGAATTTATTTTGTAAAATTACTCGTACTCTCAATTCAATATAGGGTCGATCTAAATTTATTGTAATCAGAATGATGGGAAAGTTGGGGATATTATATATCACATCAAATTATATCAATTATATCAATTTGTGAATTTATTCTATAAAATTATTCGTACTCTCAATTGAATGTAGGGTCGATCTATGATGCCTGTTTACAAGATCTGAACTCAAGAGTGACTCTAGAAATGAATGCCTCTTTGCTACAACAGTTTATCAATGAGGAAGTTTGAGTAGCTGTATTCCAGATGAGACCTTACAAAGCTCCAAATCCAAATGATTATGGAGCATGTTTTGATCAAGATCATTGGTCAATGGTTGGCAATGAGGTTTGTCATGCTGTTTTATCCTTTCTAAATTCCAATGCTACTCTTGACTCTATCAATTTCACTTATCTAGTTCTGATTCCTAAATCCAATAACCCGAAACATGTTTTTGAATACAAACCCATTAGTCTTTGTAATGTTTTATACAAAATCATTACAAAGATGATCACTAACAAATTAAAACCTATCTTATCTACCTTATTTCACAAAATCAGTGTGCTTTTGTGCCTTGTAGACTTATTACATATAATATTTGGACTGCTTATGAGACTCTTCATACCATGAACACCCAACTCTATGGTAGTAGGGGATATATGGCATTGAAGTTAGATATAAGCAAAGCCTATGAGGGTTGTGATGATGAAAATGGGGTTTGCATCACAATGGGTTAGGCTGAGTATGAACTGTATAACTACCCGTTCCTTTTCTGTTTTAGTTAATAGATATTCTCAACAAATGTTTAGACCATAGAGGGGTTTGAGGCAAGGCTGCCCTTTGTCACCATATCTCTTTATTATTTGTGCTGAAGCATTAACTTCTCAATTAATTGCAGTAGAACAAAGGAAAATCCTAACTGGGGTACCAATTGCTAAGGGAAGAATCACAGTGAACCATCTTTTTTTGCTGATGATAGTCTTCTTTTTTGTAAAGCAAACATGCTGGAATGAGCCACTTTGAATCAGATCCTTGGCACTTACGAAGCTACTTCTGGATAGAAACTTAACAGAGACAAGACATCTTTGTTTTTCAGTAGAAAAACAAGATTAGCAACTAAGAAGTATCTTTTGGAAGTGGTAGGTCTACAAGTTTCATCTAATCTGGATAAATACCAAGGCCTTCCATCACTTATTGGGAAGTCTAGAGTAGATGCTTTTAGAGGGATCAAGGACAAAGTGAGTAAAATGATTGGCAATTGGGTGAATAAGTTCCTCTCTCAAGCTGGGAAAGAGATTCTTATCAAAACTATTTTACAAGAAATGCCAACATATAGTATGAGTGTCTTTATATTGCCAAAATCCCTTTATAAGCAACTCCAATCCCTTCTTGCTAAATTTTGGTGGCGGCATCAAGATAATCAATCTAGAATACATTAGAGGAATTGTGAGTTTATGAGTGTCAGTAAAAAGAATGGAGGATTAGGTTTTCATAATTTACACAGTTTTAATCTTGCTCTTCTGGCCAAGCAAGCATGGAGATTCATTATGAGTCTTGATTCCTTATCCAGCAGAATATTTAAAGCCAAGTATTTCTCACACCAGTCTTTGTTTGAGGCTGAATTAGGCCACAGACCTTCCTATGTATGGAGAAGTATCTTCCAGTCTGTTCCTTTATTAAATGAAGGCTTAATGTGGTAAGTGGGGGATGGCTCACATATTCGAATCTAGAAGGACAAATGGATTAATAGGGATTTTTCTTGCAAAGTTCTGTCTCCTGTTTCTATACTCGATGAGGATGCTATGGTTGCTGAATTTATAGATTCTAACACAGGATGGTGAAACTTGGACTTGGTTCATACTGTTTTTAATGAGAGTGATGTCAAGACTCTTAACATGGTCCGTCGGTGCATCTTTTACTCAAGGGGAGCATGAGAAGCTATGGAAAAGGCTATGGTTTCTACAAACATCAAATGGTGTGAAGATGTTCATATGGCATGCATGTACTGATGCTTTGCCTACTAGAGTGAACTTACATAAGAGACTAGTGACTACTGAATCTGTGTGCTCAATTTGTTTACTTGAGGATGAGATACCAGGCCACATCTGATAGACATGCCCTTCAGCAAGGGATGTTTTTGTTAAGTTCCAGAGTACTCCAAAAGGTCTTAATTACAGCAACTGATTTCTTCAGTATTTTTAAGCTCCTGTCTGCTCGACTATTAAGACATGATTATGTGTTTTTTGCTATCTTGGCCAGGTTCATTTGGTTCAGAAGAAACACTCTCATACCCTTATCCTTGCAAGCACCAGCTATAGCAAGCTGTCACAGCCTTTGAGAATTTCCAAACTGCAATGCAACGACAATCAATGAACAGCTTGCCTCCTATACAGACTGCATGTCATCGGGAAACCCCTCCACCACATTGGATTAAAATTAATTGGGATGTAGCAATTCGAAGTGAATCCCAAAAGATTGGTATTGGTGTCATTATTAGAGATGATATCAGCTCTATTCTTGCTAGTTTAATGCAACCTAAGTTCTTTTGTGTTGAACTAGCTCTTGCAGAGGCTAAAGGATTACTCACTGTTGCTACATTTTGTAAAGAACCTTGAATTTTGTGCTTTTTAAAGGAGACTAACTCAAGGTCACACTACAGGGAAGTGGCAATATTTTATTTCTGATATGCAGCAACTGATGGCTACCACTACCTGGCAAATTCGACATGTCAAGAAGAACTGTAATGGTGCTGCTCACCAATTAGCACAACAGGATGTGACTATGGATCATGCACTAATCAATGTTGACTATGTAGCTGAATGTATTAAGACAATTTTAATGGTTGAAGGCCATGTTTTCTGATTAATTAATATTATGGTTTGCTATAAAAAAAAATATAGGGTCGATCTAAATTTATTGCAACCAGAATGATGGGAAAGTTATTTTTTTTGGGGGGGGGGGGGGGGGGGGGNGGAAGGGTAGGTGCCGAGAATCCCTTAGCTTCTTTTATACTAACTTGTAGTGGCCAAAGGCCGAAAAGGACTCAATTGAGACCACTTAAGCAAGCCAATGCATCGCCATAACTCCATCATTTTAATTCCACACCCCAATTTTCCACCTCAGCACTCTCCTCTCTTTCTCACCAAATTAATTATGATGATCATCTATTTCTGCATATCTCTAGTTACCACAAACAACTACTTCCGGATCCCCAAAGGAAACGAACAAACCTCCTGCCCACTCTGCGATCACCCATTTCTCAACTGATAAACCTGTGCATCCTCTTCTTTTCTCTCCTACCAAGAAAATCCTTCGAAGTGGACAACCCATATTTTCAAGCATGTGGTGTGCAGAGAACCTGTGGTGACAGGCAAAACGTTAGTTTTCCATTCTACATCCAAGACAACCCAAAATTCTTATGCGGCTACCCCGTATTCTAGCTCTCTTGCAGCAACAATGGCCAACCCACCATCAACATATCTAACAACAACTATATCATCCACAATATTTCCTATGAAATTCATATCCTTTGCATCTCAAATGCCGCATTTTCCAATTCCACCAATGATTGTATTCCTTTAGCAGAAAATATATCCCTTCATGGTATCCGTTTCGAGCTAGCTCCAAACCAATCCCATGTACATCTGCTTTATGGTTGCAACTCTTCGTTGCAGCTTGAGAGGAGTGCTTTAGATTTTTATCTTGGTTGTGATGGCGGAAACAAAAATGTTTTGGTTCTAGCTCTGCATGGACGAAACTCGAAGCTGAGTTACGTATCAGAGGGATGCATGACTAGGGTGGTAGCACCCTTTGAAGCTCATGGGGGTGACATTAGAGAGTCACTCAGAAGTGGGTTCTTGGTGAAATGGAAGGCGAGTGAATGCAGCATTTGCAAGGAAAGTGGAGGACGGTGTGGATTTGATAGAATGGCATACCTTTTCAAGTGCTTTTGCCCAGATAGGCCTCATGCCTTGCACTGTCGTCCAACAGGTCTCTCTCTCTCTCTCTCTCTCCAAGAATTCTTCTTTTCTCTTCTCTTCCACGGATTTAGAAAAGTACACTGGAGCATGATAATGCATTAGGTGCATGCTAGGATAAGCATTTTCCACTTGTCTGCGAAGTGGTATGAGGATACTCTAGTGCCCATAGTAGATGCTTTCTCTGCGTTTCGTTATTAACCTTGCATTAATTTACAGTAGATCCCAGTATCCCACTCAAAGTTAATTCACACTAGATGATGACTTGAATGAACAAAATATCCTCCTCATCTAATGTTCCATTACCACAGTAGTATAGTGGATATATAATGAATGAGCACAAGCACTTGGCTAATATTAATTAACATTAACTCAATCTTGTAACAAGCGAGGAAATTATTACAATATAGAGAGTGATAAAAAGAGGCATAAACTTGAGGCGTGCTTAAGAGATATATACAGAAATTATGCAGGTAACATTATCTTAAGATTTGAAATCTGAGAAAAACTTATACCACTTCATGATCATCTCTATATTGCTCGTATATACATATTTTCCCACCGTACGAAGTTGAAAGCATATTGCCAGGCTTGATTCTAAGTATATTGATGCGTGAAGAGTAGGCTTCCAAATTCAATAACCGCATACCAGTTTTCATTTCTATTTACAAATTGGTAAAGAACAGAGAAAATCAGACTAGGGGCTAGCTTATAATTTCAATGTGATAACTTTACATGTATATATTAGAAGTGACATTAGATACAGACTTGTAGTACAAGTTTCATCAACTGATATATCACAAATCAGAAGTTAAAGTCAAAAGGTAAATCATAGCTATATTTATGGATGCATGGGGTGACCACACAACAACAGTCACCCCGTTCCATTTGCAACTCTCCCATGGTGATGGTTTCCCATAGGGGTGCCGCTTTGACGTGAACAAAGTGACACCTACTAGGCTCCTCCGTTCGGGTGAGAGCCTAAAATGTGTCTAGTATAAACTGGTGAGTTTGCCTTTATAAATAGGACCATTGTGCACTTGTTTCAAACCCTCTTTATACCTCCGTTTTGCACCAAACCATGAGAGCAGACTCCCTTGTGAGAAACTCATAAAACCAATCCTACACTTATTTTTCAACAATATTTATTATTTTGGTGAGATAGTGCCAGGGAAGACTAGGAGAGGAGAAGCAGAGAGAGTGGATTTTGAGTCGAGGAAAGGCGCAAAAGATGAGATTGAAAAGTGAATGTTCATTCCAAATAGATGGCATAAACGGGAATCACCAAGGGATGAGTACAATCCATATAAATCGCGCAGGTATGAGTTGGGTAATGATAAGGGAAGTATTCGGGGATGACATTTTCTTGAGGAAAGAGTTCAACGGATATGGAAGTGAGCTTAGCAAAAGTAATCCCAGGTGGGAGAGGGGTCATGAGATAAGGCTCAGTTTGAAAATTGTAGACGAGGTAGGTTTGTGTAGGAATGAATACAACAAGCAATAGGAAAGAGGTAGATTTATGATTTATATCCTTAACTTTTCTTTCTTTACTTCTGTGTTTCCGTGGCATGTACCCCTTAAAATCGTTCTTGTTAGAAGAACAAAATTCGCAAAAAAAACGTCTAGAAGCTTTGGAAAGCCTTTTCCTTTCTTCAAAATCCGTCAACTTGCAAAATTTTTCTCCCAAACAGTTTTTCATGTTTGTGAGATGTACATATTGTCACACAATTTCTTATGAAAAGCAATTTCAATAAGTATCTAGTAGGTCTTTACATACTCTGAATTATATGTCAACACATTGGCAGTTAAAGAAAAAAAAATGGAGTAAATCCAATTATTATCTTATAAATTCCCATTTATATTTTAGAAAACGAAAGCATTGTTTTAATAGAAAATTTCAAAACGAAAACTGGAATTTTTCATGAATAAAACTATACAGAAAAAATTATTTAAAAAAAAATTAAAGGATGAATTGCGAAGTCCGTAGCAAAGTTATCAAGTTTTTGCAATTCAAAGACCTGAGTTTTCCGGTTTTGCAAAATTGATACATGAATTTTAAAAAAGCTTTCAATTAGGTTTCTTTGTTAAATTTTTCTTATATAAAAAAAAAAGGTTTCTTTGTTAAATTTTAATTTAACTAGATGCAACACGCAATATCAATATCGAGGTTAGCCAATGAAAGGTTAAAGGGATGAAAGATTAAAGGGATGCATCAATATGCCACGTGTCAATCGTGTTTATTTTTAGTTATCAATTGTTAAAAAGTTGAATAACAATTGATAACTAAAATCTCTAATTGCCAAAACAAAACTTGAAAACTATGATCTTGATTTTAAATAAATCCAGAAATGAAACTCCAAGAGTTGGCCTAAGAGTCGAAGGCCTTGGTCTTGGAGTATCACTCATTTCAAGGTTCAAGATTTAATATCTCATGGATACAAACAATTTATTGGAGTGCGCCACATTCCCTAATGAAAAGTTAGCGATTTAATCAATTCTATAAAAGAAAACTTTCGAAAATGGGGTGTACAGGACCGAAGTTTATTCTGCATAGGTGTTATAAATAATAATTTTATACCTATTACTTATTAACTGCCCACTGTTAATTTTATAAATAATAATGAAATTATATGTAATTCATATTATTCATGAAAAATGTTAAAGGAGCCTTTCAAACTTACTATTTAAGTTTTTTTGTTTTAATTTTTTTTTATTTAGTAGTTAAGGAAGTGACTATTAGTAAAATAAATTGTGTATGTTTTAATTTTTTTTAATAATTAAAAATGTTAAAAAAATATTTAAAAAATTATAAAACAAAAATTTTATAATTAGAAATTCGCCGGTGATAAATGTTGGGTGGGCCGTTAGCATCATCCATTATTCATATTGAGATGATGGTGGGCCATATTAGTGACCCATTTCAGTACATAAAAATTATTATTGGTTAGAGAAACTTTGACGTATAGAAAGTTATTCTCTTGACCCGGGATGAATTCACATTAACATTTTTTTTTTTTTTATTGAGAGCGTGGACTCCCCACGTCAATGATATTAGGTACGAGTTGCATCAGGTTCTTAATGGTAGCGGAACTTTTTTGCGTCATGCATGCGAGATATAGAGCGAACTTTCCTATTTCATTCTTTTTTCTTATAGCTAGCTTTAGACTGCTGCTTTTCATTTGCAATCTTATCTTCCAGTCAAGCTTAATTAGGTGTCAAATCATTTAAAATGATTAAAAATAACAAGATTTTAATTATTTATCTAACTTTAATTAGTAGAGACTTAACAATTTTTTTATATTTTATTTTATTAAAGAAGAGCCGAAAGTCACATGTCCAATAGTGACCTCGTCCCGATTTTATTAATAAACCCTCACTTGTGGCGGAGGAAAACCTTGGTTACAACTGGAAGCCTGGGGATACAAATATAAAATAAGACCAAAACCAGACCTCAAGAAAACAAAAGGAACTCAACAACAAGACCAAACCAAAAAGAAAAACAAGACCCAAGCACAAAAAAACAACCAGCAAAAAAAAAAAAAAAAAAAACTGCACGAACATAAAGTCAATAAAAAACAGAAATTAAGGCAAGAAAAACATACATAGAGAGAATACCCCTCACAACATCAACGGACTTTTCGAATATAGGGAAGACCTTCTCTATCAAGCCTAATATTACCTCTAATGGAGGCGGGCAACTTGGATAACGAACTCCAGGAACCAGCTATACCTTTAGCACCCATTTTAGCAAAGCCATCAGCAATCGAATTACTTTCTCTATAGCAATGAGCAAAAGAAACATGCCGATTAGCTAACCGACTTTGTATTTCTTCCCAATAATCCTCCATATACCACAAGCCACATCTCTGAGTTCTCAACCAGTTAAGCACCAACATGGAGTCCATTTTAATCTCCACAAAAAGAAGACCCAACTGATCAATGTGCCGAAGCCCATGAAGTAAGCCCATCACCTCAGCAAAGTTGTTAGAATTATGACTAGTTGCAGCAGCAAACCCGCGAACCAGGTCCCCTTTATAATCCCTAATAATACCACCTGCACCCAACGGACCAGGATTACCAAGAGAGCATCCATCCACATTCAGCTTAACCCAACCTGGATTAGGACGCTTCCACGTCACCGGAATGACAATCTCCTTCCTCGGGGAATTTAAAGGCAAGGTGAAACAACTTAAAATAGCTTCATCACGACGAGTGAGCCCATTTACATCCTTAAGTTTTAAAGCTATCCAAGACACCCAATATTTGATAGAACACCAAACCTGATGAACCGATTCCCTCAAATCTTCCATCCTAGCCTTGCAACGACGCCCCCATAGCTGCCAAGTAATAATAGCCGGGAGAAGACCAAATAATTGACCAGGACGATTTGAATTACTCGCTCGCCTATGCCAGCAATCCACCCTCTGTCTCCAAGAGCTGCCTTCCATCAAAGGAACTCCAAGAACAACCGAGCAAATTCTCCAAATTTTTTCTGCAAAATCCCCTCTTGCTAGAACATGATTAAGGTCCTCATTACCATAATTCAAACAACAATCACAACGGGAAACTATAGGAATATCAATATCATGGATGTGGGCATCCACTGGAAGACATCCATGAATGGCTTTCCACATTGTAATAGAAATCTTTTTAGGAAGAGCAGGATTCCATACCCATTTTGCCCAAGGAAATTGTGAACCCCTCATACGAATGCAGTTCAACACACTTTTAGTAGAGAATTTGCCATCAGCATTCGGGAGCCAAATCAGTACATCTTGCCCATCTTTAATTCTACCCAGCTGCAAAATAATATCCTCAGCTTTTTGTTGACCGACCAGTCGAGTAAATAACTCCATGTTCCAGCCGAACTTAGTTTTACAATCTTCCAATTTAAGATTCGGCATATCAGAAATCTGAGTACTCTCACATAAAGGAGCAGGATCATGCCAATTATCACGCCAAAAAAAAAAAAAGGTTTCCCTCCCGCACTTTCCATTTAGAATGAGCTTGCACGAGAGGAATACTTTGCAAAATCGTCTTCCAAAACAAAGACCATTTTTTTGGATCCAACATAGAAATGTGCCGATTACCAACATATTTAGCATGAAAAAAATTCGACCAAAGAGAATTACCTTTCAAGAGATTCCAGGCTAACTTCATATGAAGAGAAGACTGCACTTCTCTTAGATTATGAATACCCATACCACCTTCCAATATCGGCTTACAAATGTCATCCCAAGAACGCCATTTTTTCTTAGCTTTGCCATCTTTAACACCCCAGAAAAAGGTACTTATGATACGTTGAAGCACATGTTTGATGAGAAGCAGCCGCGCCCCATTGGATAACAATCTGGCTTGCCAACCCTCCAACTTCGCTTGGACTTTAGCAATCAAATCATCAAAATGAGCAATCTTCTGTCTACCTGAGATATTAGGAACACCCAAATATTTGAAAGGAAAACTTCATTCCATAAAACCAGTGAGACAGAGGAGAGCCCAATGCCTGGACATAGAAATCTGCGAAGAAAAGAATATATTGGATTTCTTTTGATTTACTACTTGCCCTGACCATCGTTCATAAGTCTTCAACACCTCAATAATAGCTCTTAAAGAAGCTTTTCCCCCATTGCAAAAGAGCACCATATCATCAGCATAAAGCAGGTGAGAAATAATAGGGATCCCCTCGAATGATGAAATTGAATGATCTTGCCCAAATGAACCTGTTTTTTTATCATTCTCGAAAAAATTTCCTCAACTAAAATAAATAGATAAGGAGAAATAGGATCACCTTGCCTTAACCCTCGACCACCTTTAAAGAAACCTTTGGGGACACCATTCATAACCACAGAAAACCACGGATTAGAAATACAATGTCTGATCAACATATAGAAAAAATCTGAGAAACCAAAGGCTTTGAGAACATGCACCAGAAAGGACCAATCCACACTATCATATGCCTTCGCCATATCTATCTTCAGAGCCACATTACCACCATGCGATGGTTTATTGATTGAGTGAATCATCTCTGGAGTCAAGCTTATGTTTTCAAAAATACTGCGACCCGGAATAAAGGCTCCTTGCTCTAGAGAGATAATTTTAGCAAGCAAATGGGAAAGACGATTCACCAAAATTTTGGAGCAGATTTTATAAAACACTGTACAAAGTCTAATCGGCCTAAACTTATCAAAGCTTGTTGGATGATCCACCTTAGGAATTAAAACCAAGAAAGTAGCATTAAAATAACGTGGGAGAGCCATACCTTGAAAAAACTCTGCGACGGCCTCGACAACATCGATACCCACTATGTGCCAGCAAGATCGATAGAAACCAGATCCAAATCCGTCAGGACCCGGGCTGCTATCTTCCGGAATAGAACAGAGAGCATCATACACTTCTTGAGCAGAAGGAACATGGGAAAGGAGATTATTATCAACCGGCGAAATAACAGGTTGGACTAACTCTACCAACAACGGCGCATCACGTCGACTACCAGCCTCCAAGAACTGAGAAAAATAAGATATAGCTTCATCATGGATCCGTTCAGGAGAGGATAGAAGAGTACCATCCTCAAGCTTCATTTCTTTAACCTCTTTTTGCTTACGATGGTTAACAGCCCGGAAGAACATAGAGTTAGCTTCACCTTGCTGAACCCAGCCTTGTTTAGCTTGTTGAGATAGACGTTTTTCTTCCCTATCCATCCAAACAGAAAGCTCCATCTGGGAGGCAATTAAATCATCCTCCACGTCTTCTGAAAAAGCAGATTGCAAACTGACCTCCAAACCCTTAATACGGTCCTCAAGCACAGCAATGTGAGTCTCCATCCTCCCAAAAATAAGCTTATTCCAAGATCTTAGCGTATTCTTTAATCTTTTAAGTTTAGTCACAAGCCTATACAAACATGAGCCTCCAACAGTATCACCATTTCAAGAAACCGAGACACAGTCAAAAAATAGAGGATGAGAAACCCACATTTGTTGAAATTTAAAGGAAGGAAAGCCATAGGGAGCAAACTTAGTCTCCAACGAAACCAGTATCGGAGCATGATCAGAAGAAGTACGTGCCAAGTATTTCAAGTGCGCATTAGGGAAGACATCCAGGACCGCCGTATTAAGGAAGCAACGGTCAAGTTGAGCCCAGTGTCGCGATCTACCATAGTGGCCATTACACCAAAAAAGATAATTTCCACTAAACGGCATATCAAGCAAACTGTAAGATTCCACCCACCCATTAAATTCCTCCTTAGCCAAGGCCAATCTCGGCCTACCCCCTCTACCCTCCGACTCATTCCTAATAATATTAAAATCACCTATCACCATCCACGGCAAGTTATAAATATTTGCATCCCTTAAAAAATCTCATAGCCTTCTGCGCTCCAAGTAGGAACATTAGGCATAAATAAAAGTAATAAGGAAAACATTTAACTGCTCTTTAATCCGGGCTGTCAAAAATTGATCCCCTATACACTCAACAACAAGATCTAATTCAGTTGAACAAATGTCATGTACAAACTCCCGAGTCCCCCACCCATACGTTTAAGGAAAGAAAAAGGCAACCCTTCCTCCCTCTCACGAAGCATGTGAGAGAGCCCAGAAAAGAATTTTATGGAAGTAATCTTGATTCTTGACCTGCAACTCCTCATCCATCCATGACTTTTCCATAATCGTTTTCCCCAGTCAATACGTTCTCTCGTTACCCCCCAGTCTCCTACTTCCCTCACAACACGGCTAATAAAATGAAAAGCTCATTGTTTGATCAACTTTACTTGTACCAGTTACCAACTTTAGAGAAAACTTATCCCCCGGGCCTGGCCAACACGTCAAGATTTTTCAAAGATGCCATTTGTGGGCCACACGATGTTTTTCCTCATTCGTCGTTTTACGAGATCGGCCCACAATTAATCAATGTTTACACGAAAAATAGAGACCGGAACGTGGCTCATGATATCTGCTTTACAGGTTTTTTTGGTTGATTTTGATCGTTTCGAGAGTGGAAATTTTGATGCCAGCCGCCTTGGTTGAGAAATGGTTTAAAGTTCAAAGCTTTTGACAGAGTCAAGGAGTCGAGTGGTTCTAGTCCGAGTCAATGCAGAAAATGAGTAGGATACTTCCTCACCTCCGAGGTAGTAAGTACGAAGGGATTTCCCAAATGCACAGACCTCGGCCTGCTTTAACAAGTCTTCCCTTCTCCAGTTCCCGAGTCTACTGCCGTGTTAAACTGAGAAACTCCACATTATATTGTGAAGGCAGCAGGAGCAACAAAAATAATTATCCGAACACCTTTTTTGTTTTATCGATCCATAGAGTAATAGGTTGTTGCTGGTGAACTGGGAGTCTAATTGGGATATGGCTTCTGCCTCCCTCTTTGTTTTCTTTCTTCTCTCATACCTCGTGTTGCTCCTTTCGGCCGAACAAGAAGAAAAATACGGATCTCATGACTGTCCTCGCTTTAATTGTGGAGGTCTGGGCATGATCGGCTTCCCATTCACCAGTATCGAATACCCAAACTGTGGTGTTGGCATCGTAGATTGTGGAAAAGAACCTCCGACGATTCAACTGGTGAACCGTGAAAGAGAGTACGAACTTACAAGCATTAGAAGTATTCCTGAACAGCCTAATGCTTTTGTCCTGGGTATCCGGGACCGGATGCTTTTGAGGCACTTGTCTTACAAGAGATGCGAATTCATAATGAATTCGTCTATCCCCATATCTCCATTCATCTCTTTTCAAATCATTTCACCCAATCGTACCTTTGTCAAATGCCACAGCGCTGTCTCTTATTTTGGACCGATAGAAGTGAAAAGAATCGAGTGCACAGACAATTATTATGTCTACTATTCTAATCCAGGCGAGAGTTTTCCGAGTATTCCTCCTGGATGTTCCATTTTTCAGCTCCCAGATAATAAGTCAAGTGGCAATACCGAACCGCCTGATCAACAAATCGTAACCGGTGAGTTCGAACTTCAAGCGAATGCGTCTGATGATTGTTCCGAGTGCTTTGACAGAGGTCAATGCCAGCTTGACCACGGCGGAAACTTTTATTGTCCAAAGAAAGGTATGGGATGCACAAATCCGTTCATGATACGGCCCCAAAGAAAATTTCTTTTTTATTATATATTTTTACATTGTAGTTATTCCTAATACAGGTGCTGGTACTGTGTAGTTAATTTGCACCATGCTATATATATATATATATGTGTGTGTATGTGTGCGCGCGTGTGCAGTAATTTAGCTTTATATATAGGTGATTGATTCGAATTAGTTTTGAATTTAGATGATCGACAGGAGCCGGCTGGCGGTCCTTCGTTACCACCACCAGGCCGGAAGCACAAGAAAAAAGTCTGGGTGATAGCCATGGGTAATTAAGCTGCTCTGCAATTTTTGTTTCTGTTAGATTGATATTCACACGGGCCATTTGATTGCTTTTAGAAATGAATAATATTCCATCAAAATACGGCATTGACCCCCAACCCCCTATCTCCAGGAGAGCAGAGGTGCAACCGGAAGGAAAGCTCTTATTTTATTTATTTATTATTTTTTTAAAATAAATGGGAGGCTATAAAAACAAACTGAGAGGGTCAAAGTTAATTTCTTCTTATATGATTAAAAAACCAAGTTCCTGAAGTTTCGGGGGCACCAACAATACACCTAATTCTGCCCTTGTCCAAGAGCCAAATCCGGCCACACCTCCCCATTGCTTAAAAGGAAAATTGCCACTGCCATAATCCTGGAAGATGACCTCTCCTTTCAAATACACCAGAGATAACAGAGTCAACTGTTCAAATTTCTGTCGCGCACAATTTCCCTTGTGACTGGCCTACACTAGAAATTTATTCATCGACTCTGTTAATTTCATCCATTGCTGCCCTTCAGTTAAAAGTTAACTTCTTCATTTCCTCACATTTAGGTGTTGGATGCCCAGTGATCGTCATTATAATTATTTGCTTGTGGCGTTCTTACAAGAAAAAAAATGCTTCCACAAACTCTTTGGCGAGGAATACTTATGCTGTTCAATCCTCAAGATCAGACCTGGAAGGGGGGAGTGTCTACTTTGGAGTGCATATTTTCCCATACAGTGAACTTCAAGAAGCAACCAATAACTTTGATGATGAAAAAGAACTTGGAGATGGTGGATTTGGGACTGTATATTATGGTAAGATAAACCGTTGCTTCAATCACTAAATCACGGCATAAACTTTCCAAGCAAGTGTAGAACAAATGCATAAAAAAACCAAAGGACTTGACATGCTTCTAGCAATTTGTAAACTTACAATGGCTATTATTCTCAACTAGGGAAACTCCATGATGGGCGGGAAGTTGCAGTCAAGCGCCTATACGAGCACAACTGCAGACAAGTACAACAGTTCATCAATGAAGTTGAAATTCTCATGCGCATGCGCCACAAAAATCTAGTGTCCCTTTATGGGTGTACTTCACGCCGCAGCCGTGAACTTCTTCTCGTGTATGAATACATTTCCAATGGCACTGTTGCAGATCACATTCATGGAGATCGAGCAACACCTGGGTCACTCCCATGGCCTACTCGTATGGGCATCGCCATAGAAACAGCCAGTGCATTGGCTTACCTCCATGCTTCTGAGATCATACATCGTGATGTGAAAACCAATAATATTCTCCTTGACAACAACTTTTGCGTCAAAGTTGCAGATTTTGGGCTTTCTCGACTCTTCCCCAATGATGTCTCCCATGTCTCAACAAGACCTCAAGGGACTCCAGGCTATGTTGACCCCGAATATCGTCAGTGTTACCAGCTTACGAAAAAGAGCGATGTCTACAGCTTTGGGGTTGTCCTCATTGAGCTCATATCATCTCTCCCAGCTGTTGATATAACTAGGCATCGGCATGAAATAAATTTGGCTAACTTAGCCGTAAACAAGATTGAACAGCGCGCATTCCATGAGTTGATCGACCCACATCTTGGCTTTCAGTCAGACGACGAAGTTAAAAGGATGACCATTTCAGTCGCAAGCTTGGCTTTCCAATGTATACAAGGGGGCCCGGAACTGAGGCCTTCCATGTTAGGGGTTTTGGAGGCATTAAAGGGTATTCAAAGTGGTAAGGATGCTGGACCTTTAAATGTACACCCACCAACTTCGCCGGCTTGTGATGAGGTTGGATTATTGAAGAAAAAACATGAGCGGCCACCTTCACCAAATGCTGTGACTGATAGCTGGACTAGTAAATCTTCTACACCCAATATAAGTGGTTAAATTTCTTCTCCATTCTGTTAAGTTTTTCAAGTAGATGATAAGATAATGAGTGTTGAGATTTCATTATGATCATCACATCTACTTGTTTTGTTCTTCATAAAAGGCATCTGTGGACAATTTAAAATTTGTGGAATGTACATATTGAATGGAATGATCGAGTGATGTTATTTTAATTTGTGTTCTACCAAGTACTAAATAAGTAGTGGATTGTGTGCTTGACGTCTTACTATTCTTCACTGATTTAATGCTTGTGGTAGTGTCCAATGGAAGCGATAGAAATAAAATAAAATTTGGTGTGGTTGTAGCTTGAAAAGAAATACCAACTTATCAACAAAAATCATCAAATGTACGTACTTATACTATTATAGTCAAGTGACAATTCTAGTAGCACTTCTCCTGGGAGAAAATGACTTTCATTAAAGCCTGTTTCATAAAAGTTAATGATGCATCAAACTTTTTGGTTCCATAAATTTAATGGAGCTTTCCAAACTTTAGTCCTTCGTAACTTTAGAAAAGAAAGCAAGAATTAACCCTTGCGTGCTTTTTGCAAAGAGGAGAATAGTGAACTATCATTTGAATGAAGATGCAAAACCGCTAAGATTTTGCAGGAGGCCGGTGGAGGCGCATGGAACCCACTTTGATGTTGAACAATTTGGCAATGGAGGGCGATGGGTTGGCAAGTGTTAGATCGAAGGAGGGACGCATGGCAGCAGTGGGCCGGATGGATGGACGATGGTAGATGTTAGGTTTTAGCATCCTTAAAAAAAGTGGGAGGAAAATAAAAGAAAAGGGAAGAAATGAAACAAAAAAGACTAGAAAATGGTCTAGAGACTAGAGAGTACTCAAAGACAGAACAATCGATCAAATGGAGTCCAAAAACTATCGCAAGGTAGCAGCACATGACGGCACAGCTCGAGTGGTTTTGGGTCGACGGAGGAGAAAATGGCAGAAAGCAGTAGATCTATCCCCAAGTGTCAAAGAAAAATGGAGAAAAACTAAGAAAAAAGATGGAGAAAGGACAAGGAGAAGGTAGAAGATGAGAGCTAGGGAGAATGGTTGAGCTAGAGAGAGGAGAGGAGGAAGCTTCACCGTGTTTTACCGGTGAGTAGTGTTTTAATTAATGCATGAATGAAGTTTCTGAGGCTCATTGCGATGCGTTGGATAAGCAAAGGAAAGCGGCCAGCTTCCAATGTAGTTGTCAAATGACTTCTCCTTCCAAAATGATATATTACCAACCCCTGGTTTTTGCCTCCATAATAGTAATTAAGGCCACTTTTGCTTCACCCACATATGCATGGCTCGTTTGGTGAAATTCTTGCTGTCCAAGCATACAAGAGGGGTGTCATTGGAGTTATGGCTAGCTAATGGCAGCCAGCATGTGGAGTTTGCTTCGGACGGCTACATCAAAGTTAAGTTCAAGATCAAGGAGTTTGACCATGACAAATGTCGTTCCTCAAAAGCCAGATATGACATTGTAAAATACCATTAAATGTTGCTTGAATTGTAAATAGCGGTTGGGTACGTGGTCGTCCAAACCTACATTAATTGTGTTAATTTCGAAATTAATGGTCCTCTGTAGATATATATTCTCTTCAATTCCCTGATCTGTCTTTAATTCCATGCATACAGGGACATGATTAGTTTGTAAAAACCAGTCAAACAGGAATGTTTTACCATGAAATTAAAGAAAACAAAAGAATATAAGTACATACAGAAATGATAGTATGCCGCCACCGTTACAAATAACCGCTTATGTATTTTTATTTTTTAAATTTTTTTTATTTAAAGATTAAGAAAGTAATTTTTATTATATTGGTATATTTTTATTTTTAAAAAATATTTAAATATATTAAAAAAATGTAAAAACAAAAAGAACAAAAAAAATAAAAACCTTATTTTGTACCGGCGGCACACCCAGCAAGTCATTGCATGGAAGCTAACTTTATTTCCTATTCACATTTCAATCCTCGCACGTATGGAATTTCAAAGGATACTTGTTAATTATCAAACAATGGCCACTTGGTTCCACTATGCAAGAGATTCAGTTGAATCACCAAGCTTTCTTTCTACATACAAATCCACAGCCTCTTACTAGACCGCATGACACAAAATGCTACATAGATTGGGAAGACCTTGGGTAACCTAATTGACATTGAAAAAGACTCTGAGTTTTGAATTACATGTAGGAAATTCATCAGGATCAAAGTGGAAATTGATATCATCTATCCATTACAACAAAGTTTTCCTCTTCTTAGAGACTACAACATTTATATGTGGGTGGCTTTTAATATGAAAGATTGTCGGATTTCTGCTATGCTTGTGGCACATTGGGTCACTCTCAAATATTTTGCACATTCCTCAAATCAATCTCGACAGATCTATCATACAAACCATGGATACGAGCTGAAAATCCCAACCCGAATCATTCTCAGACAATCCTACCCATAACCCATTTAATTCCAAGCCAAGAAGTAGAAGTACACCCATCCCCACCATCCCTTGGCTCCCACTAATGTTGCAGTTCAAACCTGTTTGAATCATCCACTAACCACAAAGTACAACTCCTATCAAAGAAACTCTGCAATTGATGGATCAATAGCACTACTCGAAATGAAAAGGGGAAAGGGATACTGGTAGAAGAGGTAATTGAAACCCAGAGGTAGAGTAACCCAGAACCTCAAATGTTAGAGTTTACCTGTGAAAAGAGCCAAAAAAATTTCGGGTATAACCCCAACATCCCAGTGGAGACCTCAATGAACCTAGAAGCCCATAGTATAAAAGGATACCAACACATTTTCCAGCAATCCGAGGCACAAAGCCACAGTAACATGGCTTCAATCTCGTATTAACCAGTTGGCACCAACCCCACCCAACCAAAACAAAGAGGGAATAAATTATATTATTATTAACGCAATCCCATCATCAGCTAAGACATGATTTCAACTCCTATCACTAGGGGATTTTATACCCTCAAGGCTTTGACAAAAGCATCGCATTTGGAGGGATCCCTCTCTTCAATAGCTGAGAGACAGACGAAGAAGGCCCTTTATTGCTCTCAGTGGAGACAATTCCAATCGGCAATGTAAGGCTTTAATGCACAATAGATCAAACATAGGGCCCGCCAATACTTATCCCTTTAGAGTGCACCCAACTACCATTTCTCTCATTTTATATTTCAAGGTCCATTTAGGAGTGATCAGCCCAGTTAGCCTTAAGTACAAAATCAAGTGGCCCAGAAATCACAAATTTGTTGATTAATACAACACCCATTACCGAGACCCCCACCAGCGTAGATAGCCAACAGGAGTGATAATGTCCACCCATCCACTCTTGACAAATGAAAAAATCAAAAACAACAAAAAGGCTGAGCCCACCCACACAAGTCTCTGATGATCAATAGCCCTTGAAGAAAAAATTGCAAAAAACCCAACCCTGATGATTCAGATATGACAATTATGCTTTTGGAACTGAAAACCGACTTTGTGGGGGAAAATAAAGAAATACAAAGAGTAATTAATGGTCACCTCGTATCTCATATCCCATTCACACGTGTCTAAAAGGTCCAAAAAAGCTAAAGAGGCAAGCTAAAAAATGTCTTCACAGCTATATGAAGACATTGGTTTGGAATTGCAAGGGACTTGTCTGACCCAAAGCAATCAGATATCTAAAGGCCAATATGAAATATTATCCGGATATTATCTTTTTGTCAGAAACCATGGCTATAGAATGCACCTTAGCTATTGTAAATAGTTTTAGTTTCCATCATTTTGTAAATTTTCCAGTCTAAGGAACAAAAGAGGTCTTATGCTTATATGACAACCGGGTACAGATATTGAACCGATCAATATTAAAATGAATGTTATTTCTATTTTAATCTACTCGATCCTTCGTATCATCCATGGCTTATTACTTTTGTTTATGTCCTGGCTCAATGGTGTTGCATTGGTGATTTCAATAACTTACTTAACCAATCAGAAAAATTTGGAGGGCGTCCTTTAGCAACCACCTCGAGGGGAGGATTAAGAAATTTAATGGAAAGTTAAGGATTAATTAACATCGAATACACATGCCCATATTTTGTGGACAAATAACAGACAAGGTAGAGCACTTGTCTAATACAAAGGAAATGTCCATGATTCAGGGGCGGACCTTTTGAAAAAGGAAAGGTATAACACACGAGGTAAAACTTCAACTGCATGGATCCAAGAGAAACTCAAGAAATTTACCCCTTTGAAACGTAATACAAGGAAACTAACCAACTAAAACATGTGGATGCAAAGCTAATATATTATGTTGTACTTGTGTAGCCCTTCATGGAAAATGCAGGTGTTTGAGAAGGCAAAAGTTACCTTGGTAAATTATCTTGCTGGGCCAGATGCTCCGCATGATGCCTCACACTCAGGTGGTTCCACCCTCGCTCACTTTTGACGATCAATCGTAAATCTATAAACTCTTTTAGGTTGGGTTTGAGTAGTGGAAAAAATATTGTGAATAATAGAAAATAAGAAAAAGTAATAATAAATATTAAATAGTAAAAAAAATAATGAATAATAATAAAAAAATAAAATAAAATAATAATAAATAATAATAATGAGTATTTTGTGACAGTTTCTGTTTAAAATGCTTTGGGCTGGGTTCAACTTATGTCTTGCACCGATCTTCGGTTCCATGCACTCAATTAAAAATCCTTCGAGCCGAAAGTTAGAAAGAAGGTCATTAATATTGTCACGAGTTGTTTTCCCAAATTCCTATATTCTATATATATATATATTATATTTACGTTCAATTTGTTTATAAGTAACATGGAACTAAAGGTACGTACGTAGACTCCTTATGAACGACGCTCAAGTGACTCGGGGCGCTTGTTTGATGAAAAAGTTATAAATTATAAATATCATATATATGTATACATATAAATATATTGAAAAGGCAAAAGAAAAATATTAGGACTGCATGCATGCATTGATATATGCGCCTGTAATTAAACTCACTACCCCTCCCCGGTGCTCTAAAGAGGCACGCCTGCCTTTGAGGGATGGCGGATGTGCATTATGCTGCGTGGCCAACAAATATTAGAAGACCACGCGTACGTACGTACGTGTTCCATTAATTCGATCTAAATCTTCCACTGGTCCGTCATTAAAAATAAGAGGAAGGATATTTACAATTATGATTATATGAATATTATATAATTTTTTTTAAAAAAATAAATTAATATAAAATTTATATAAAAAAATTAACTTTTTAACCGTAAACTTTATTTTTTTTTAAAGTAATTATATAATATTTATATATTTTATAATTATATGTAATATTATTCTTAAAACAATTAGCTAGCACGACTACTGTAGAACTAGACCTGCACATACACAACTACTTTTGATGGCTGAGATGATCAGGACGACCCAACTAATTAATTAATAGCATTATATTATATGCTGATGATCTTAAACGAGTATTTGGAGTAGTAGTACTGCAGTTACCATAAAACGATTCATGCGCGCATTAATCGGTGATAGGACTGGATCATGATCATGATTCTTTTGACAGGTTTAGGCACGTACGTCCAAATCTGCATTAATACAGATTTTAAAGAATCCTTCACAACCAGAAAGCTAGCTGTTGGTGAATCCGTACGTCGTCCAATATAATCCACAATATTGCAGCTAATTGCCATAGATTCGATGTGGATCCTCAGTGACCATAGGTTGGCCAAAGTTAAAACGTTGGTACACGGAATGATGAGTAAAAGAATCACAATCCACCCAGCCAGTACTCTAATGGCGCCCCAATATTTTTCAATTAGAAGTGTTACGGACACCAAAAACATTATATAAAAGGAAATAATTTATAGAGCGATATGATTTTATATTATCTATTAGATATATTTTACGATAAAAATAATTTTATAATTTAATGGGTTACATCAAGTTAGGGCCTACATGATCACTTTGTAGATCTATTTTTATATGTAATCTTTTTATAATTAGAATATTTATTTATTTATTTTAATATAGATTATAATTACAATGGATTTTAGATCAACCTCGCCTGCTATTATCATTTTAATAGTCGTTTCTATTTGATCAAACCCCTTCTTTTTCAAAAACGTCTGCAAACTGCAGCATGCAGATTGATGATCATCTGAGTCTGCCTAATTGGTACTTACACTGCCTTTAGACATTTGATATATAAAAATGTTTTTTACAAAAAAGGGGTTTGATCAAATAGAAACGACTATTAAAATGATAATAACAGGCGAGGTTGATCTAAAATCCATTGTAATTATAATCTATATTAGAAAAGAAAAATAAATATTCTAATCTTAAAAAGATTACATATAGATATAGACTCACAAAGTGATCAGTCATGATCACGTAAGCCCTAACTTAATGTAACACGCTAAATTATAAAATTATTTTTAACGTAAAATAGATCTAATAAATAACATAAAAGCATATCGCTCTATAGATCATTTATTTTTATATAATATTTTTTTTGTATCCGTAACCATTCTAATTGAAAAATATTGGGGCGCCGTTTAGAGTACTGGCTGGGTGGATTGTGATTCNTATATATATATATATATATATATATATATATATATATATATATATATATATATATTCTGACTTCAAGATATTGTTAGACAATGAATGATCAATAAATTATGGTTCTCCAAATCGATAAATTATTGCGCGTATAATCTTATATATACACACACACACATACACACACTTTGTTAATTAGTTTGCAATACCATGCGGATGAAAAAAGATGCATGCTTTCCCCAAAATGCGTGCTGTTATTAAAATGACATCTAGGACCTATATTATAATATTTGAGTAAAATTGGTGGCAACAACTTGCGGCAAATTAAATGAGGTAGATGAACTTATAAAAGAAGCAATATTAGGTTTGCTCAAATGAGTCTCTCTCAACTGCCTTCTTTTCCTGGAAAACGACTGAGGTGAAGCGGTTAGTATTCTTCCTCAATTGAGGAAGGAGGATTTTCTTTGTTTGTGACTGTGAGCAGAGCAGTGCGATGGAGGACATGGAGGAGGTATGGAGGAGACTGAAGTTGAATGACAAAGAGGATGGACCGATTGAGATACATCATGATGATTTAGTTTCGATGAGTCTAAAGAGCGAACGAAATCTGGTGGGAAATGTGATTTCAGTGCGACGGATTGGGAAGGAAGTTGTCAGATCTATGATGGAGAGAATCTGGAAGGTAGGAAAACCAGTGAAATTTCATGAAATTGGAAGTAATTGTTATGTTATAATTTTTGTAACCCGGAAAGATAAGATGAGAGCACTTGGTGGTTGTTCATGGCTATTTGACAATCATCTATTTGTATTAAAAGAATTTGAGAGTAAAATGCAACCTAATCAGATTGATTTTGATCATGCTTGTCTATGGGTGCAAATGTTAAACTTACCGTTGAGCTATATGACAAAGAAGATGGGAGAGGAAATAGGAAGAACGATGGGGGAGGTTATGGAGGTTGATGTGCAAGAAGATGGCTCTGCTTGGGGGAGGTGTTTGAGGATGATGGTGGAGTGTGACTTAAGAAAACCTATAGCTAGAGGAAGGACAATTATAGTGGATGGAAGAAGAAGCTGGGTGCCTTTTCAATATGAGAAGTTACCGAAGCTTTGTTTCAATTGTGGTAGAATTGTGCATGAAAAGGAGGGATGCAAGGACAATGATGAAAATTCTGGTCAGTATGGAGTGTGGCTTAGGGCACTGCCTCAAACCAAAAAAGGTGCTGCTAAGGGGGAAGAGCAAAAAATGACAAAGAAAAATGAGAAAGAAAGGGATATTTCAAAGCAGAATTCTGAGGAAATGGAGAAGGAAGGAGAGTCTCAGAAGAGAATGATGGAGGAGGAGTTAGTGAAACAAGGGGTGACTGATGTGAATTCAAATCTAAAGGAGTCTCAGGAGCTGGTTGTTCAGCCTATAATGAAAGTGCAGGAGGAGAGTGAAAGTAGGCCAAATTCTTATGTGAATGTGCAGGATGATCAGATTATTGTGCTTGAAAACAAAATGCTGAAATCGACTGATGAGGATCTGGATAGTAAAAGATCATCAAGGTGGAAAAGAAGGGCTAGGGCTAGGCCTGAGTCAGGTAAGCTATCTAGTTCATACTCTTTGATGAAAAGAAATTTTGATTATGTGGAAGATGATAGTGAACAGATTGATGTTGGTAAGAGAGTTAAGAGGATTGATGAAGTAGTTTGTGATGAAAACAAACTAAAGGTGGTGGCTGCTGAGCAGCACCACCTGGAATTATGAAAATTCTATGTTGGAACTGTCAAGAGCTCGGGAACCCTCGGACAGTTCAAGATCTTAGCCTTATGGTTAAGGAAAAGAGGCCCATTCTGGTTTTTGTTTGTGAAACAAAAATAAGATCATGTAGAATTGTTGGTTTGCAAAGGAGGTTATGGATGGAAGGATGTCTTGCTGTTGATTCTGATGGGAGCAGGGGTGGTCTTGTTTTGTTCTGGAGAGATGAGAAACGTGTTGAGATTATCAACTATTCAAAGTGGCATGTTAATGTTCTTGTTAAAGGAGAAAGGGAATGTAGGGATTGGTGCTTCATAGGCTTCTATAGGCACCCTGAGTCAGGGAAAAAAGGGCTATCATGGGATCTATTAAGGCAATTGAAACCAATAAATGATGTTGCTTGGTATGTAAGGGGAGATTTCAATGAAATCTTATGGCATAATGAGAAAGTGGGGGGAAAGAGGAGAGCTGAAAGTCAAATAAACCTGTTCAGGGAAGCACAAGAGGATTGTGGTCTGGTTGATGCTGGTTGTACACGAAATGGCTTTACCTGGTCTAATAAACATTCGGATCAGTCTTTTACCAAAGAAAGATTGGATAGGTTTATGGTGAACAATAGATGGAGATTTCTTTTTAAGGAAGTGGAGGTGATGGCTCTAACTGGGAGGTGTTCAGATCACCTGCCTATTTTAATCTCTACTATTGAAGGAGGAAATAGCAAAAGGAGAGTGCATTTCCCCTTTAGGTTTGAGGCTTGTTGGTTGCAACAGGAGGAATGTGAGCAAGTGATTAAAGAGGGGTGGAAGAAGAGTCTCTTAGTTACAGAACCTATTCAAAAAGTTCAAACCAGATTGCAATCTTGTAGTAAGTCATTGTTATCATGTTTCAAAGGGAGAGACAAGGGAAGAGGGCAGGAGATTGAGCAGTTATCAAAGAAGATAAGGGAGATACAAGGGGATCTTTGTCAGAATAATATGGAGGAATTGAAAGGTTTGTAGGATAGGGTGGGTTTGTTACTTGATCAGGAAGATGTGAAATGGAAGCAGCGTGCAAAGAGGAATTGGTACACTATGGGAGACAGAAACACTAGGTTTTTCCATGAGTGTGCTA
The DNA here is from genome assembly GCA_011037825.1 of Carya cathayensis. NCBI lineage: Eukaryota > Viridiplantae > Streptophyta > Magnoliopsida > Fagales > Juglandaceae > Carya > Carya cathayensis. Next base: position 42,488 of record QGSO01000704.1, on the reverse strand, counting down.
ATCAGAGAAGAAGAAGGAACAAGATTGTGTCCATATTGGATGGTCAATCTGTTCTAAGGGAGAATGAAGAGGATATTATTGTAGCTTTCAGAGACCATTTTTCTATGGTTTATACTAGTGCTAAGTCATCTGTTCAAGCTATTCATAAGGGTGTAAAAGCTTTGGAGCCTAGGGTGTCAGCTTCTATGAATGAATTTCTAGAAAACGCTTTCACAAGAAAGGAAGTTGAGGAGGCTATGAATATGATGGGGGCCTTGAAGGCCCCGGGTCCTGATGGCTATGGGGCATGTTTCTTTCAAAATTTCTGGCATGTGGTAGGGGAGGAAGTAAGTAGTGCAGTGTTGGGATTCTTGAATGGGGTAAGCATGCAAGACTCTATAAATCAAACTTTTATTGCATTGATCCCAAAAGTTAATAACCCAAGAAGTGTGAATGATTTCAGACCTATAAGTCTTTGCAATGTTTTTTATAAGATCACTGTAAAGACTCTTGCTAATAGACTGAAAAGGGTGATAGATGCTATTATTTCTAGATGCCAAAGTGCTTTTATTCCAGGGAGATTGATTTCAGACAATGTTATATTAGCTTATGAAATTTTACATTCGATGAAGTGCAGACAAAATGGTAGAGTTGAAGTATGGCAGTGAAGTTAGACATTTCAAAGGCTTATAGCAAGGTGGAATGGGATTACCTGGAGGCAGTTATGAAACGACTGGGTTTTGGGGATAGATGGAAAGGTCTGATCATGAAATGTATCTCAACAGTTTCTTATGCTACTCTTGTAAATGGTAAGCCAAGTGATTTTATCTTTCCCATTAGACGTTTAAGATAAGGAGATTCATTATCTCCTTATCTTTTTCTTCTATGTGCAGAGGGCTTAAGTTCTATGCTTGAAAAAGCTCAAGTAAGAGGTGATTTTAAAGGGGTTTCAGTGGCTCGAGGGGGTTTTAAATTGACCCATTTGTTATTTGCTAGTAGGGGGAGTTCGGTCCGGGCCGGGGAGGTTTTATGGACTGGACCTATTCGGTCCTTTCCCACCTTGGACCGGACTGAACTCCCTAAGGGTTAGGACGGTCTGGTCTGGTCGGTCCATTCGGTCCACGGTTGACTTTTTTTTTTTTTTTCTTATGACATTTTGTTTAATACTTATATAATTATATTGTGATATATTTAATATATATAGTTTACTATTATATATATTAATATATATATTAGTAATATGCTAATACTATTAGTCTATTAGTATATAGTAAATTAGTAATAGTTATTAACTTATTTACTATAACTAATAATATACTAGTACTAATACTATAACTAATAACTATATGTAATAATAGTAATACTATATGTAATATACTAGTATTATTATATCTCTTTAAACACCACACATTTATTAATACTTTATGTCATACTATATTAAATAATAGTAATACTCTTATTACTAATACTCTATGTAGTTATATTAAATATATATTAGTAATATGCTAATACTATTAGTCTATTAGTATATAGTAAATTAGTAATAGTTATTAACTTATTTACTATAACTAATAATATACTAGTACTAATACTATAACTAATAACTATATGTAATAATAGTAATACTATATGTAATATACTAGTATTATTATATCTCTTTAAACACCACACATTTATTAATACTTTATGTCATACTATATTAAATAATAGTAATACTCTTATTACTAATACTCTATGTAGTTATATTAAATACTATATTACTAATACTCTATGTAGTTATAGTGATTTAATATTAACATATTATATATTAAGTTAACTATACTAATACATTATAAATTTATACATATATGATATATTATAATTTATACCATAACTCTTATTATATTAATATATACTAGTACTATATATTATACTTAATAGTTATACATTAAATTGTGATGTCCCATTTTTACATATATTTTCACTGAATGAGTATTTTAATTTAATTAAAATATTGGTTCTTTTATTTTAAATTATTGAATTTTAATTGGATTTATTTAGTTGTGAAATTTATTTTGTAGAGCTTTCTTAATATTAATTATTGTTTTGAATTTAAATTGTTGTTTAATTTATTTTAGCTTGTTTTTGGATTTAAAATTAAGTTGTTAGTTTTTACTAGTTATTTATTATAATTTAGTTTTATGTTGTATTTAAATTATTTTTTTTGATTTATAACTTTTAAAATTGTTTTCGTTTGATCAGTTTTTGGACTCCAGAGGAGAGGACTGGATCTCATTTCTTTTCCCTATCTTTTCTTTTTCTTTTTTCTTCTTTCTCTTCTTTCTTCTTTTTCTTTCTTTTTCCTCCTTTCCCAGGTTCTCTCTCCCCGTGTGAACTCCCTCTCTCCCCTCCATTTTTCATCATTTTCTCTCTCCACCCAGAACTGCCGGTCGCCGGCGCCGTGTAGTACACCGCCCACCCAGATTTGTTCCCCTCCGGCCGATGATCATTCCCACCAAATTTCACCTCCATCCGAGCCACCGTTAACCACCACGAGTTCCTCCAAGCCGTAGCCTCTTTTCTCTCCAGCGCCGCCGTCGCTCCACCTCTGGCCACCACCTCTTCACCACTTCATTACCGATTTCTTCCTGTCCTAAACCACCCATTTCTGGCTCCGATCCATCGTTGGAGCAGCTCCTACGTCCTCACTTTCCATTTTGGGTATTTTGGCCTTCCACCACCGTTTTCGCCGCCACCCACGGCCAACCCTCTCTTCCACTAGTTTCATAAACACCTCTAAGTTATTCCCTATCAATCTCAAGCCTTGGTTCTTATTCAAAAGTGGGTATTTTACAATCCACGGCCACAATGTTTTTACACTGTTACGTTACTTTTTCTTCGCCGTTTGCAGTTCGTTGATCATTCGAAAATTATCATATAGCGCTGTAAGTATTTTTTAAACTTTCTTTTAGATTAAAATATATTTTTGCTTTAACAATAAATTGTGACTTGTTGGTTATTCCGGACTGAGTCCGAGGAGTCGGGGGTCGGATGGATTTGAGAATGGAGTTAATTATGTTTGGTTGATGTTGAGATTTATTGAATATTTTGTGTCTTGATGTTTGCATTGTATAGTGCATGCATGTTCATGTTCGAAAAGGAAAACTGGGTTTTCGTGTAATTGCATGCATGTACATGTGTTGGAACTTGAAAACTGGGTTTTCAAGCAAGAAATGTTTTTTTGGTATATGTGAACGATTGGATTGACTGGTTTGAGTCAGAGGCACGTGTAGGGATGGTAGTGAGCAGGGATGATGGTAGAGTCCCGCCTGCGATTCCCGCCTACGGTGCACGCGGCGTAGGGATGGTGGTAGAGTCCCGCCTGTGATTCCCGTCTGCGGTACACGCGTAGGGATGGTGGTAGAGTCCCGCCTGCAATTCCCGTCTACAGTACTCTGATGGTTTGGTTAAAAGGTCATTTTCTGGGAAAATCGCAAGATTGGATTTTCGGTCCATTATCTGGGATAATGGCGAGGATATGTTTCAAAAGAAAGGTTTTGGGCCAAAAATGAGATTTTGGCGTGCGTGAAAAATGTGGATTTTTGGGACATGTGCATATGGCATCATGATCATGCATTTGGTTATTGCATAAATGTATTTTTTTTATCTTGAGGTTTGTTTAGATTAGTACTTACCTACAGCACCATTTCTGGTACGGTAGATTTTGATGCAGAGGTTGAGAAGGAGGAGACTGAGCCCAAGGCGGCGGCTTCGACAGAGTAGATGTTTTGGAGTAGTTTTACGTTAGAAATGATCTTTACTTGTTTTTATGCTATGTAATTGGTATATGAAATAGTGTTGAACTTGTAATATTTTATTATGTGTATTTTAAACGAGTTTGTATTTAAACAAAATTCTGGTACTTAGTTGTAAGACTTTATTATCCGCTGCGTGGATTATTTGTACACATGTTACATGTATACACACTTAGCACTTAGTGATAGGATGTGTGACTCTGTTGTCATCATCCCGACGTCTCGATTTCCACGTGTCTGTACATGGGAGTTGGGGGCGTCACATAAACAGTATAAGAATACATTGATACTAAATATATATAGCTATAGACTTATAATGATTTAGTTATTATGAATTTACAATTAGTATAACTATATAATAGTATTTGTATTAGACTATTAGTAATTTAGTATAGCTATTTATATTAGTAATATTAGTTATGTTGAATCAATCAGTTAGTATAACTATTTTCTACATTATTAATATTAATAATATTAGTATTACTTATAGCCATATAGCCTATAATAGACGTAAGAGTCTTAGACTATATAATAGACTAATAGTATTAGTACAACTGTATAAGTATACTGTATAGCTATATATTAATACTAATTATAGTGAAAACTGAAAAGTATAACTATATAATAATATTAATAGTATAGCTATATATTAGTATTAGTTATACTGTTATAATGATTTAGTAAATTATAATTTCTATATTATAATTTATACTATAACTCTTATAATATGTTAATATATTAATATATAGTAGTACTATATATTATAGTTATACATTACAGAATATAATAATACATTCATACTAAATATATATAGTTATACTTATAGTGATTTAGCTATAACTATATTAGTATTAGTATTACTTATAGTATTTAATATAACCATATAGTCTATATTAGTATAAGTATAACTATAGTATATTATAATATTAGACTATTAGTATTATTTTTTTAAATACCATATTAGACTATTAGTATTAGTATAGATATTAGTATTAGTATATAATTATAAATATTGGTATTAGTTAAGAATTATATAATTAATTTATAAAATTATTTATATATATATATTTTTTCCATTCGGTCCGGTCTGGTCTGGGGTGGAAAATCCCTGAACCGGGACTGGACCGAATTCATTCGGTCCTCCCAAAATTGGACCGGACCGGATCAGACCAAATTCGGTTCAGTCCAAAAATGGCCGGTCCGGTCGGTTTTGCCGGACCGGACCAGTCGATACTCTCCCCTATTTGCTAATGATTGCTTGATTTTTGGAAAAACTACTTAGAAGGAATGGAAGACAATTAGTAGGATACTGGATACTTATGAGAAGGCATCTGGACAAAGTTTGAATAAGCATAAAACAACTGTTTTGTTTAGTCCTACAACTAGTGTAAAGGTGAAAGGTGATATTGTGAAGGATTATGGGGCTAGAATACAGAGCAACTGTGAAAAATATCTTGGATTGCCAATAAGGGTTGGTAGATCTAAATATCAAGCTTTTAACAGTGTGAAGGATCGAGTGTGGAAAAATTTAAGTAATTGGAAAAATCAATTTCTCTCCCCCTCAGGTAAAGAGGTACTCTTAAAGGCAATTGTTCAAGCCATTCCCACATATTATATGATTGTTTTCAAACTGCAAGGAAGTTATGTCATGAATTGGCAGCTCAAATGGCAAAATTTTGGTAGTGTTTCAAGCAGAGGGAGAATAGAATTTAGTGGAGGAAGTGATCTAAGATGAGACTGTCAAAGAATGAAGGAGGTTTGGGATTCAAAGAACTAGAAGCTTTTAATAAAGCTCTTCTTGCAAAACAGTGTTGGAGGGTATTGATGAACCTCCAATCGATGGCTGCAGTTATATTGAAAGATAAGTATTTTAGAAACACTTATCTGTTACATGCTACTTTGGGTTTCAAACCTTCATTTATGTGGAGAAGTATGTAGGATTCTTTGAATTTGTTGAAGGAATGATTGGTATGGAGATTAGGGGATGATAAAAGCATTAAAATATGGGGAGATAGGTGGGTTCCAAAGGCTGTGACTTTTAAAATTCACTCTCCTGTACACATGTTACATGCTGAGGCTAAGGTGGAGGAATTACTTTCAGTTGAGAGTGGAGGATGGAATGTGGGACTTATAAAGCAAGTGCTTAATGAAGATGATGCTGCTGTTGTATGCAAATTACCTGTTAGTTTTTCTAGACTTCCTGACAAGCAAATCTGGGCCTTCTCGAAAAATGGTTTATATAGTGTAAAAAGTGCTTACCATGTAGAAGTTAACAGAAAAAATAAGAGAGGGTGGGGAGGCTTCAAGAAGTGCAGATGAAATTTGGAGAAAGCTATGGAATTTGAACATACCAGGGGTTACAAAGATCTTTGTTTGGAAGGCTATCACAAACTGTCTTCCAACAAAGAAAAATTTGTTAAAAAGAAAAGATGTCAAAGAAGCTTTATGTCCAGTGTGCAAGAGAGAGGATGAATCAGTTTGTCATGCTTTGTGGAGTTGCATTGGAGTAGGTGATGTTTGGGCTGTGAGAGGAGTCCAGTGCAGAAATGGTCAAGTCATGAAAGAGAGTTTTCGAGGGGCCTAATGATGTATTTAGTCAAGCTGTTAATTGTTTGACTGAATTTCAGCAGGCACAAGAGAAACATCAAGCTCAATCAAAACAAAGAAGTACTCAGTGCAGTAGGGCTCTTCATTGGAAACCACTTGTTGGGGATGTGGTTAAAGTAAATTGGGATGCAGCTTTAAGGAGTAATGACAGTAGTTGTGGAATTGGAGTGGTGATTAGAGATAGCTGTGGTGATATTTTAGTCTCTTTATGCTGTTTCAGATCAAATGTTCCTAGTCCTGTAGTAGCAGAAATTCATGCTCTTTGGAGGGCCATGAAGTTGTGTGATGAATTGAATTTTAGCAAAGTTCAATTGGAGGGAGATGCAGTATTGGTGGTCAATGCGGTTAATAATGCAGAAGAATGTTGGGAATGGCATGGTCAATTGATCGAGGATGTGAAGACTGTCTTGAAAAATAAAAGGCAGTGGACAATTTTGCATGTCAATAGAGTCTGTAATAGTGTTGCGCATGGTCTTGCAAAAATTGCTTTACTTGTAGATGAAGAGAGAGTTTAGATGGAGGATCATCCTCAAGAGGTTTTGAACCGTGTGAACTTTGATAAACTTTGTAAATCAGTTAACAAGTAAATTCAATATACAAGGTTTTTTTCAAAAACAAAAATGAGGTAGATGATAGTCCATTAATATTGCATGGGGTCATACATGGTTAATAATTATTTATTTCATAATTGAGAAAGAGTTAACTTGTGCGAATCATGCCAACATAATATAAATAATTAAACTTAAATTTTTCTATCAACTTAAACTTTTAAAATAAATAATAATTTTACATTATATCAGAGCAATGTTTGAATCCCATCATATCCATTTGGTTTTGGTTTTTGGACACGCACCCACTTATTATTGCATGGTTAGTACCTTGATCCCTACATAAATTAGCGAAAAGATATTTGCAACCGTAAATTATACAATCACTATGTAATCATTTAAAAAAAATAAAATAAAATATGGAATCCACATAAAAAAATTTAATTTTTTAATGGTAGATCTCACTATTTTTCAAAGCGATTACGCGACGTTTACACACTTCACAGTTATATGTAGAATTATTCTACACATTAATGGTGCATAATCTATTTTATCCTGTTCTAACTAATTCTTCATGTCTGATTTAGCTGATCAATTTTTTTTTGTCCTCTTTCTTTTTTTGGTGCTAGCTAGTTGATGAGAGTGCTTGTGCTTCAAGTGTTGGAACCAATTAATGCCTATAGGATTGGTTAAGCAAGCTTCTAGCAACGGCCATTTTCTCCAAAATTCCACCTTTTCGATTTTTGCCTTAAGATGATTATCAAATGCTAACATAGGCCATTTTCGGAAAACGTTAATGGCTGGCTAAAAGCACCTGCATGCATGCAATGCTCCCACCCAAAACGGATAATACTGGTCCATACATATTCTTGTGACCTACATCTATACATATGACCACTGATCGAATCACTGATCATAATCCTTGGTCGACCAATATTCTTGCAAAACCAACACCACTCAAGCACTAGCATTAATAAAGGTTTTCTTCCATACTTACAAAATGTGACTTCATGTCTACTTTACAATAAAAATAACCTTGCAATCTAACAAATCACATCAAAATACATTAGTTTTGATCGTACGCCAATGGGCTAAACAACAAGATCATGATTATGTTTAGTGATCAGGATATCATTATTGGCCGATGACTCATCCACCACAATACATGATGTTTAGCGATTCCAACTCGCTAGGGGTCACCACCAACCGCCATGAGAAGCCGTCGAACCTCTGGGCCTTTGTGGGGGGCCTCTGCCAGTTCTGCATTCCTGGAGCCTCGAGGGGAACCTACAGGTTCGGTAAGCTTAGGGTTTTTTGTGCTTTTCAAGGCAGTACGAGAAGAGCTCTTCTGGGCCATGAGTGTATGATGAAGAAAGGTAAAGCGGGCACAGAACGAGGTAGAAAGACAAGGGAAAAAGGCACTTGGGGAGTAAAGGAGGAAGCAAAGAGACTGTGTACAGCCAAGGGAATGAGTTTATATAGGCCCGGGTGACAGTTTGTATCCCAAATTCGTGAGGACACACGCACCCCATGGAGGTTGCATGAACTACACGAAGAAACGTGGCAGGAGTCGCCTGACACCATCAATGCAGAAGGGATATAATGCACTTAATCAAGTGCCTGAAACCAACCGTTCGAGACATGCCAATAAAGTTGGAATGGGAACAGTTACCCCATGCACTGGGAGACAAAAAGACCAAGTGGGAACAACCCACGGCCTAACATGGGGAAGGGTTGGGGAGTGAAAACGGCCTCCCAATCCAACGAGGATAGCTAACGGCTTAAAATGTGGGAAGATGTGAAGATGAAGGCAAGAAGAAATTCCCATCGAACCAGTCAATAGGAATTTGTGGGGTAACTGTAAAGGGATTTTCTCCCCCGGCCTAAGGCCTAGAGTGCAAGCCCAAACATAGGGAGCCCAAGCCAATCAGATGACCCATCGGCCTATTAAGGTCCCCTGGCCACAATCACGTTGAAAGTCCCTAAAGATGGAAAAAATGAGGGACACGTCCCCCAGCCCAGCCTCACCTTATGATGCTTAGCCTCTGAGGGCCTGTACAGCCAGGCCTGCGGTAAACATAGAGAACCCTTGATCCTTTGACAAGCAAGTGGGAAGGAAGCTGACGGAGAGCGCCTGTAAGTGAACAAAGGGGACAAGAAGCCACGCCTCATTTATTGCGCCACCCAAGAAGGTCACGCTGCATTAAAATGCTCCAACCAAGGGGACATCTAAGGTGACGTATATCCTTGACACAGGGCATGGGCCTCTAGGAACCAGGTATAAAAGAAAATCCTCAGGTACGAAGAAATCTCTCTAAATTCTATATTCACTTGCACTAAACTCTAAGATGATACTGACTTTGGCATCGGAGACTCCCCGGCTACCATCATGGCTACCGTCTCGTAATGTTTTCTTTATGTTCGTAGGCTCAAAAAATCGAAGACCCGAGTTGCTGAGAACCCTGCCTAAAAGAGTGCGAAACACGAAGTTAATAATGGGGGTGGCCAAATATGGCCTCATGGTGGAAAGGGATTGTTTTGTCTTTTTTTTCTTTTCTTTTCTTTTAGAATTTTAGTTTTTCAATTTACTTACTTAAAAAAAAAAATGTGCTACAATAAGTGGTGGATTGATTGTACAAAAGTCTAAACGAAAACCACTACAAGAAATCAAGTCTTTTTCAATGCTCAAAATCTTCGCAAAAACTACACATAATCACTACAATTTCCCATTTTTCGGCAATATTTAAATCGCTACATCTTTAACGAAATTAAGTGTTCACTTCTGATCAATTTCAGCGATAGCCAAAATTCATCGCAAATAGCTTATTATTTCCGACGATTCTGTTGGTCACAAATACTTCAAAATTCGCTGCAAATTTGCATTCCTTAGTCAATGGAAATTGTCGCAAATGCTAAAAAAAAAATCGCCACAAATAAGCAATTTCCAACGAATATGTGTTTTGACGCTAAAAGCTTACGAGAATCATAAAGACATTTTGCGACGAACATTATTTGCCATAATGATATATTTCCCTCGATCACGAAATCGTCAAAAATATCTATAGCCTTTTTCATCGAAGATTTTTTTACGCTAAAAGGTTATTTGCAAAGTACGTTAATCATCCTAAATAAGTATGTGTGATGAAAATTCTTATTTTGCGGATACTAAAATTTGTTGCAAATAGTCTGTTACAAAATTTAAAAAAAAAAAATTACTAATGAAACTGTATGGCTGTCAAAGCCATAAAATCTTGAATATAAACGTTCATATATTATTGATGTCATCCGATAAGCAATATTACTAAATTATCCCAAATAAGATTCTTTTGAGCTAAACAAAAAGTAGATAATTAATTCCAAGTGAGAACCATGTGAACATTCATTCATAAACTGTTAAAAATCATTGAGCAGTTTTCCAGGAATTGATCAAAGTTTTTTAACTATTACATTCCAAATCCTTGAACCTTACAAACTTAAATCTCAGGTTTTAGCAAATTCTAAATGTAATACAATATTAACACGATCAACTGAATCCAAAATGTTCCATAACACTTATCGGCAGCAACATCCACTGCCATGGCAGGGCTGGGTGAGACAGGATCAAGTCATTTCACACGCACGGCAGTGATCCACTTTAGATTTTATCTACCACCATGAAATTGTTCATGTTGAATTGTATCCCAACAAAAAAACTGCCCAATGAAACAGAGTCATCTCTAACATGCATCCAGGTTCAATATCCCTGAACCTTCGTCCAGTACAACACATCCTCACACGTACATTTTGGTCCAGCCATGCATCAACCAAAAGGCAGCAACCAATATATATAGTAGCTTGATAAACAACCACCTAGTAGGATGTGTGCTCATGAGTTAGTGCAATAAACATGACAACATTAAACTCCAAACTATTATTGCCCTTTGTGAATCCTTTATATATCAGTCCTATGGAATAAACATACGACCATACACCTTATACTATAACTAACACACTGTCATAGACTTGTACTAAAATGCAAGAGGGAAAACCCACTCGACGTACATATGAATTATGTAGCATCACAAATATCAGCATTGCAGCCCATAATGACCTAGAGCCAACTTAAACCTCATCTAAACGTACATATAGTTTTCATCAATTAATCTAGCTACACGTACATCAAAATCAAAAACTAAATCTCATTCTACAATGAGTGTTAGTAAATAAGAGGTGCATATATTTCTAATCAAAGAAATTAATAGAGTGCATTATAATCATTACTTACAAGGGATGTAATCCGACCTCAGCTTCTGGTTTGCAGTATATGTTACCAATGTTTACAGTGATCATGCAATTTTCAGACAACTCCAAACACCCACAAAATTATTTAGTAGTCACGTAACCCCATTGATAGACAAACACACAACCACAAAAAACCGCTGCTGCAGATAGGATGTTTTTGTTTTCTGTTTTGCTTCATTCTACGCTCGAATATTCATCCACTGGACTAGAATATAATGTATAGATGAGGGTTCTTGAAGTGAGAATAGATTACATGTGAGAAGGAGAGGGAAACGAAATGAGAAACTATTACTGCTGTTGTCCGTTACAACATTCTGTTGTTGTTGTGTGTGTTACTGTTCCCCTCAGTTTCAGCTACTTAGAGTTGGTTTTGGTCTGAGATTTTAAGGTCATTTGGTAGTCCTAATATCACATATTGAGGCTGAGTTGAAGAGATGAAATAAAAGCAAACTAAGGTGCTGAAACTTAATAGGAATCAAGGGTTGAAGTTGCTGAATTTTTTCTGCACTAGGACGGCCAAGAGCTTGTGTATTTTCTTGTTTTCAAACCTTCCCTCTTTCTAATACAGTCCTAATTACACAAGCAAGGATTTAGAAGTGATCAAATGGAGATAAACAAGCTAGAGAGTCAACCAAACATAAACTAGTAGGAACGAATCAATTGCATAAATTTAGAGAAAACGCATTGCAGAAAGAGTTTGGCGCTATGCTACAGTTTTGGACAGAATTAAAAGGGGGATCTTACCTACTACTTTGGTGGCTTACTTTAAAAATTAGGTTTGGTTCAATAGCACTAAAAGACCCCTTTAAAATAAGTTTTGGACTCATAAAAATATTTAGAAGATTTTAAAACACTTGGCTCATTATAAAATTATCCGCCAAATTTAAAAACAAGGATTCGACATTTAAAACGTAAAGACAAGACTTCTGACCAATCGAGAGGAAAATGAGCGGTTGGTCACAAGTATACCTTTTTTATAGGTTAACATAAGATACTTACAAAGAAAATACTAGAGAAACACAACCAAAAGGCATAAAAGGAGTTATAAAGGAGTTATCAACAGTGCAAGTTGAAACACTCAGATTACTTGTTAAGATTATGAAGTTCATTGAACTCCATCAAGTTTGAAAAAATAAAAAAAAAGTGCCTGTAGCACTCGCCAAAGCACACATACTCACAAAAAATAGACTTCAATATACTTGACCACTCATTTGATGACCACTAGACTAAAGTTCTCCGCTACTTACTTCTTGCAAGAAGTCTGCCACATTCTTTCGCTCTTGGCAACCAAAACCCATAAATGCAAAGAACTCAAGAGCAGCATCACAAGGTTCTTGGTATACAATATGGCCCCCACATAAAAGTATGACATCATCGAACGACTCGTAGGTCTCAGGAGCTGGTTGAAGCATAGAAATTACAGTGGTGGCTTCAAGTGCACAAGTTGAATGCTTGAGATATTTGATGATCTGATAGGTAGTAGAACTATCAAGCCCAGTTGATATTTCATCCATGTATAGCACTCCAGCTGGACCAACCAGTAGTTCACCTGGAAATCATATATCTGCCCAATAAGCATAAATCAACACACCATTAACTAGTATATCAATAGCAGAGAAATACATGGTAAAGACTTGTTGTAAGCTGCTTCTTTTGTCCCCCAGAAAGGAATACCCTTGAGCATTTCATCCCCCACCAATGTGTCAACACAGATGTCCAGCCCTAAAATCTGTGTCATAACATATTAGTGATAAGTTGAAGAAGACAGATTCAGCAACAACTTCCTATCCCATTTTTCTAAATCTTTAATTACTATATATACTATGAACTCTTTTCTTATTAAAAAATATATTAAAAAGAAACAGTTCCTAGAGCTTAGGACACATAATCCAATCTACATGACAACTTCAATACATTTGACCTGATGTCATTTCATAGCCTCTTTCCAAAGGGACATGTCTTTGACATCAGAAGTATTGAAAACCAGTTTGGATCAATCTGTTCACTCTTGTAGAAGAGAGATTATATGATTAAAATAACATTCTTATCTATTTAAGCAGTGATTTAATAAAATATCGTAACAAAGTTCTCAACGTCAAACTTTAAATTCACACTTCACCTCATTTCAAATAGATATTTGACTTCTTGGATCCACTTATTTAGTGGAAGCCTGCCCACACATGAGCAAGAGTATTAAAATATAAATTAAATTATTAAGCACATGTCCTACTTTCAGTTTAAGTTTTTAGGGCTGTTAGAGGGTATGGTTGTAATTAGTGTAAATGAGGGTGTTAGTGTCATTTGTATGTAGTATGTATAAGCTCAGAAGATCAATGAATAAAATCACTTGTAATTTCTCTTTCATTATACGACTGCAAGGGCAAATGATGATATAGCACACTAAAAAACAACACCTCCCAATTCAAGAGACAAATTTGATATAGAACAGGTCATTTTAAAAGTTTCAACTGGTTTTGACCCATTTTTCCAAGCTGTGGGCGAAAATGGTGGCCCCTAATGCATCTAAAACAACTCAAATCACTTGAAATTAACAGACCAGTGGCTGAGGGTTACGACATAATTTTTGGTGTCAACTCGAATTGAAGAGCTCAAAAGGGAATGATTTCTTGAGAACTTTAAAAAGAAACGGGAAAAAGGAAAAACCGGTGGACAATTCAAGGGTCTGTTTAGCAGCCCGGAATACTATGCTCTACCCATGACACGTGAACAGGACTGCCTTGTGCTAGCGCAGAGAAAACTAGATAGCTGGCTCTATATTGATGAAAAAGATGGTGTTTGTCTAGATCAACATGAACTTAGATTATAAATGTTCTACCATTTTGGTGCATAAACAACAAGAAGAGCGAAATGATGAAAGGTAGTGGAACCGCGATAGGAGCATACATGACCATGTAGGTGGACTGCCTATTAATTTTAAACACCATACAAAAGAGGGAAGTATTAATTTAGCAATATTAATAAACAAACTTTGCCTACACGAGTCAAAAGCCAAAATTCTGTAAATGGGTATCTTGCATCTTATAATTTCACACCCACAATATGGTTAAAATACCATTCAAGTATACATAGTTGGAGAATGGCAAAGACTAGCATCCGAGGTTCTAAAAGAAGGTGCATAATTAGTCATTCATGAAATTAAAATAATACTAATTATGTTTATAGATTTTAATGTAGTGATAAAATCAGTTATATCCAACCTGCAGAAACTAGAATTGAGATGATGCCTTCATGAATCAGTTATATCCAACCTGCAGAAACTAGAATTGAGATGATGCCTTCATGATGTACTCCACCCAAGTATGCCATACTAGGCTGCTTACAAACCAATTCATTTTTTCAGACGAATGCACCTCCTTCTTTGACATGAGAGACTTCTGCTATCGAATGCACTCCAATGCACCCGATGGTGCTCAGCAATGTACAATATTGATCAAGTCCAAACAGTGTTGGAACTTGATCCCTGTGACGACTTTCGTCAACATATCTGCTTGATTATTTTCAATACCAATCTTTTGAAGTTTGATGTCATCTTTTTCTTATATTTCATGTACAAAGTGAAAACAGAAATCTATGTGTTTTGTTCGAGAGTGATACACTTGATTCTTGGCCAAAAGAATTACACTTTGACTGTCATAGTAAACGGTAACCTCTTGCTATTTAAAGCCCAAGTTTATTACCAATCCCTGTAACCAAATGACTTCTTTCACGACTTCTGTTATAGTCATGTATTCAGCCTTAGTGGATGATAGTACAATTGTAGACTGCAAAGTTGATCGCCAACTAACTAGTCCTTCAGCCATATTGAACACATATCCAGTTGTCGATCGGCGTTTGTCAAGATCACCTGCATAGTCTGAGTCAACATATCCAATTACTAGACTATCTTCACTCTTCTCAAACTTCAAACCAATATCTAAGGTCCCTAAAATATACCGTAGAATCTATTTAGCAGCATGCTAATGAGCCTTTCCAGGATTATGCATATAGCAATTAACTAAGCTAAAGGCCTAGGAGATATCAGGTCATATACACACCATGACATTCATTAAGCTTCCAACAATACTTGCATTTGAGACATTTCTCATGTAGTCCCGCTCTTCATCATCTTTAGGAGACTGCAATGCACTAAACTTGAAATATGGGGCCATATGAGTACTCAACGACTTCGTCTTCGAGTCAATGTTGAAGCATTGCAGTATTCTCTTCAGATACTGCTTTTGAGTAAGGTGAACTGTACCTTTCACCCTATCTCTGCTGATCTCCATCCCCAGTATTCTTCGTGCTTCTCCTAAATCTTTCATTTCAAACTCATGACTCAACTGAGTTTTTAAATGATTTATCTCCCCCTTGCTTTTACATGCAATTAACATATCATCTACATATAAAAGCAAATAAATGAAAGATCCATTTGCAAGTTTTCTGAAATATACATAGTGATCATATTGGAAACGAGTGTATTTTAGATTCATCATAAAGCGGTCAAACTGCTTATACCATTGCCGAGGTGACTGCTTCAAGTCATAGAGTGATTTCTTCAGACTGCAAACCCAATTTTCTTTTCTAGCTTCTTTAAAACCTTCTAGTTGAGATAGATAAATCTTCTCTTCCAGATCACCATTTAAGAAAGCTGTCTTTACATTAAGCTATGCTAACTCAAGATCATATTGTGCAACTAAAGTTAGCAATATCCAAATGGATAAATGCTTCACAACAAGAGAGAATACTTCATTGTAATCAATTCCCTCTGTCTAAGCGTAGCCCTTAGCTATCAACCTAACTTTGTATCATACTCCATTTTTAGCAGCTTGATCATCTTTCTAATTAAAGATCCACTTACAGCCAATTGTCTTCTTTCCTTTTGGAAGCGGCACAAGCTCCCAAGTTTGGTTCTGGTGAAGAGACTGCATCTCTTCATTCATTGCCTTTGTCCATTCAACTTGTTCACTGGACTGTATGGCTTCTATGTAAGTGGTTGGGATCTCACCCCCTTCAGCTGGTAATGCATATGTCACATAGTCTGCAAAACGTGTCGGTACACGTTTCTCTCGTCTCGGCTTATTGGTTGCTATTGATTCAGGTTGACATGGAGGTACTGTGACTAGACTATCAACCTTATCTTGTCCATGCTCTCCTGAATTCTTTGAAATAATAAACTTCACATTCTGCAAATCATCTGATGTTTTGTCATCATGGTTGCCTTCATTGGAATCTTTATGCTTATGTGACTTAAGCATCTCAGATTTGTTGAATTTACCTTTTTAGACTCTATGCACCAGAGTCTATACCCTTTTACACCAGTACTAAAGCTTAAGAGTTTTGCTTTCTTGGTTCTAGGATCAAGCTTACTATCTTTAGCATGATTGTAAGTAGGACATCCAAAAACGTGTAAAAAATCATAATCAGCAGCATGTGTACATTTCCACGTTTCAACGGATGTCTTCCCATCATTGGCAGCTGCAGATAGTTAGTTGATGAGGTGGCAGGCATATGTCACAGATTCAACCCAAAATTGTTTATTGAATCCAGCATCCAGTAACACACATCGCACTTTCTCTAGCAAAGTACGGTTCATTCGTTCTGCCACACCGTTCTACTGCGGTGTACCTCCTACCGTGAAGTGTCTAATAATTCTCTCTCTCCGGCATACTTTCATGAAGGGGTCTGAAGTGTACCCACCTCCATTATCATATCTGAGCCGCTTGATTTTTCTGCCGGTCTTAGTCTCAATCATTATCTTCCAATTAAGGATGATTTTTAGCACTTCATCTTTATTCTTCATCGTATACACCCACACACGACGAGAATAATCATCTACAAAAGTTACAAACCAATGCTTACCTCCCAAAGATGCATTTTGGGTAGGTCTCCAAACATCAGAGTGTACATAGTCAAGTATCCCCTGTGTATTGTGTACAGCGGTTCCGAACTTGATCCGCCTCTGCTTCCTTAATACACAGTGCTTACAGAAAAACAATTTACCAGTCTTGGCACCTTTGAGTAAGCCTTGCTTCACTAGTATTTGCAAAGTTTTTTCTCCAATGTCCCATATGCATATGCCAAATACTTGTGGTGTTAGCATCATTCTCATTTAGCTTCTCATGCATGTGGAAGCTCTTCCATAAACAATACTTCCTTGCAAGAAATACAAGTTTCTCCACCTTAAACCCTTCATAGTCACCTGAACTCTCATTACTACTTTGAGAGTTCCGTCTTCAATGGTGATTCTGAATCCCTTTGAATCTAGAGATCCAAATGAGATAAGATTCTTCCGCAAGTCTGGAACGTACCAAACTTCTGTTAGAGTCTTGACGTTGCCATCGTGCAACTTTAACCGAATGCTACCTATTTTCTGAGTCTTACAGGCACTGTCATTGCCCATAAGTACTACTCCACCCTCAATCTTTGTGAAGTCAATAAACCAGTTCTGATTGAAACACATGTGATAGGTACATCTGAAATCTATAATTCATTCATCGAAATGACTAATGGATGATGAACTTGTCAATGCAAAATCTGACTCATCATCTCTGTTCACGACATTGACTGTGGTGGGTTGATTCTACTATTGTCTCTTCAGCTTGAGACAATCCTTCTTCCAGTGTCTTTTGTTGTGACAAAAAGAACACTCGTCTCTTGCGAGTTTTCTTCCAACTGATGAACCATGTGATGTGGCTCGGGTTTTCGATTGAAAACCTTTCTTCTTTCTAGGATACCTTGACTGTGATCACCCCCTTATTGTTAACGCTTCACTTGATGTATCTAATTGTACCTGCTTATCCTTTTTGTGGTAATCATTGCAAATTAAAGAACTAGATACATCGTCAAAACTAATCTTTTCCTTTCCATACAGTAGTGTAGTAATTAAATGTTCATATGTATCAGACAAAGAATTTAACAAAAGTAAATCTTTATCTTCATTTTGGATTTCAACATCCAAGTTTAATAAATCAGCAAGAATTTGATTGTAACTATTCAAATGTTCAGATATAGAAATACATTCACGAAACTAGAATCTGAAGAATTTTTTTTTAAGTGCAAATGGCTCTCAATGTTCTTCATGAGCTCGTGTGAGCTCCTCTGACCTCTATTTTTTATTTCGTTTGCAGCAACGAATTCGTCTTGACGCGAGGAACATCCTGGAATTGTCAAAAGTTGATTTCGATCAACTTGATTTCTAGACTGCGCAAACTAAAGCTCTGATACCAATTGTTGCGTCTCTGGCCTGTACAAAATCACACAAGATGATATTTAAGTAATTCAGCAAATTGTCTACGTCCATTGGAGCCTATTTTATTGAGTTTGTACGAGATTACAATACTCAACAAATTCTCTCACGTCCTCTCTTTCTCTCTGTTTTTTCCCACTCTAATTTACATAAATGAGCTCTCCTTTTATAAAAGAAGCTTCAGATGAAAAACCTACAATTGTTTACTAAGGGAATTCGGTGCAACAATTTATAGTCATAAATTGTTACAGGAGACTTGGGTTTCCTAATACAACAAATAACTTTCGGTGGCTACATATGGGTATGCACATACTTGGGGGGATTTCAACACATCATACACATACCTAAGAAAACCATTCCTTACCATACTTAATCCAACCCCTTGACAGCGACCTGCAAGTTCAAGAGTTTCCTTTACAGTCATCTCTGCAACATGTCAATCCTGTTGGGTCATAAGCAGATGTCCTCCGAGGAACAAATTCATTAAGGTTATGTCCATTGTCAGTGATTCTACCTGACATCTTCAGAAGGGATCAAAGTATCAGTGGCAAGTAGCAAATGATGAATCCAACAGAAAATTAGTAGTAAATCTTTGCAATATATTCAAAAAAGCAATTGATTGTGATCACTTAAATTAGCTCAAAATGCATAAAAATTGAGGTTGAAAATACATAAAAATGACGCTTATCGCTATCAAATTAGAGCTTACCCCGAGAAACCTACACGCTCATTCCTGTAGTATCCCAGAAATGACATGAAAAATTACAGTAAATATCACATTATAACCAAACCGCGTGATTACCAAAAGTTGTGCACACACAATGTTCAGGGCAGTACATGAACATATTTCATTACCTTCAAATGAGTTCCAAGGCGACCAACAAGAGCCAACAGTAGAACGTATGGGCTACCCTGTGACACTAAAAAAAAATGCAAATCTTAGTTTAAGAATTTTCTGCGTCTTACTCTAGCGGCAATGACACATTTAAAAATTGTGTGCCTTACAAGAAAACTAGACAATGAAAATAAAAGAGAAATCTGAAAATTTAAAGAGAAAATGAGGGGAAAAACGACAGAGCACTGCCAATGTGAGAGAGGTTTGTTCACGGAAACAACAAAATCGCAGGACCAACAACGGGTAGGTAGAGATGGCTCTGTAAAAATAGATTTGTGAGGTATAATGAGGGAAAACAGAGACTGTGAAAGGGGAAAATACAGAGGAAAAGAATGAGAGCGAGAGAGATGAAGAGAACTCACAATGTGAGTAAACTCAGCATTGACCACGGACTATACATTTGAAAATCACTTCACAGAAATTTCATGGGAGTGGAAAATAACTTGGAGTGAATGTGTGTGTATTCGTAAGAAGCAGAGAATGAGGGCCTTACCATTGTTCAGCAACTTAGAACTCCAGGAACGAACGCTTTAGCGTACAGCACCAAACCCTCAAGAAATCTGTAGTGGAGAGAGAGAGAGAGAGAGAGAGAAGTACCTGCAGGGAAATGGACGTTATGCGAGAGGGAGTGCGAGAGAGAGAAGGTGAAAGGGAGGGAGGGGATCGCGGGAGCGGGACGGGTTCAAAACCTGAAATGCCGTTGTGTTCAAATGAAATTTCAGCCGGGAGGAAATAAAACGAGGGTGTTTTTTAAATATTGCCGCGAAGATTTCTGTCGCAAAAGTTGAAAATCGCAGCACAAATTTAATAATTCCAAAACTTGATGCTGTTAAAATACCAATTCCTTCGGACCACTTACGTCGCAACAAGTTTTTGTTATTTTGCGGCTAAATTTTCCATGGCAAAACGTAAAAATAGCTGGGAAAGTCTACCTATTGTGGCAATTTTTTCGTCGCAAAAATAAAAAAATCACTGCAAAAGATTAATTTTAAAATTTGTTGTTGAAAGTCATATAAAACTCTCTGAAATTGATGATTTATTACGGTGATTTTATTTCCAAAAATATTAAAATTGTTGCAAAAGACCTTTTTTTTCATTATTATAATGAACCATCGGAGCCTAAACAAAAACTATCGGATAGCTCAGAAACAACAACATGGATTTAGTAGTGTCCATTAAGTTTTGTTGGGTAGCATGACAATGAGGGCCAACCAATTCATGTCCGGTAGTTTGGTACAAACTTAGAATATTGCATATAAAATGTTAAATTTACATTCAAATCCCAAGTCTCTTGAGAAATGATATGTCAACTGTCAAGCGATCAAAACATTAAACAGGCCAAATAATTTACGAACAAGTGGGACATTAAAGTCAACCCAACAACTACATTCTTAGGGCACTGGCGTTCACTTCTTTAAAGCTTAGAATGCTACGTTTGGATGTTGAAATCATCTTAAATGCTATGTAAATAATAGTAAAATAATAGTAAAAAATAATTAATAAGTAGTGAATAATTTAAAAATAATAATGAAGTGTTTGTAAATTATAATTAATAATAATGAAGTAGTCTACGCTTACCAAACACAACCCAAGAATCAAATATGTAACCAATATGAACACCGGCTAATATTAACTTGAGCTATACAAGTAAGATAATTAAGGATATGTTTGGGATTGCGTTACAAGTCATAAAAAATGTTTTAAAAGATTCAAAAGCCCTCTAATGATAAAATTAAGTTATTTGGTTATTACATATTAAAATATTTTTTAATCTCAAAAAAGCTAAAAAACTTTTTTTCTCAAACATGTTTTTGGAATAATGTGAAAGGTTTCAATTTTAAAGAAGACTGTCAATAGACTAAAATACTCATATAATTTTTATATAATTACATATTTACCTTTTGATCTTATCATAGGGCCAAGACTATCTCAAATAACCTTTTATGTCATTTTCTACCTCAAAAATCAATTATAAAAATATATATATTGTTTCCAAACAAATATAACATACTTGAAAGTGTTTTTAGATATTTAGTTACTAAACAGTCAATAAATTTTTTAATACTGGAGCTTATTATTTAAAATTAAAAACTAAAAACCTTAAAGCTAAAAGTTGTTTTACCCACCGCAAACTTAAACATGCACTAAAAGTAGATTTATAAATTGATGTAATTTAATGTGGCATGTCAAATTTACTTTAAAGAAAAAAGTAATTTATAATGTAATGTATCACATCAATTTACAAATTTATTTTATAAAATTATTTGTAGTCTCAATTCTTGATCTAAATTTATGGAAACCAGAACGATAGAAAAGTTACGGGGGCAGATGCCGAAAATCTACTTGTATAACAACTTGTCGTGGCAAAAGGCCGAAAAGGACTCTATTGAGACCTTGTAGTGGCAAAAGCTCGAAAATGACTCTATAGAGTAGTGTTTTTAATTTCGTACCGTACCGATCAGTATGGCCGGAATATGTCATACCAACTACTGTTTTGGTACAGAAATTGTACTTGTTTCGTACCGGTCCAAATACCGGCCGATATTTCGGCCTGTACAGGGCTACGTACCGGCCCATACCGATCGATATTTCAGTCTTTACTTTTTTTTTTTTTTTTGTATTTCTTCAAACTACAAGCTCTTTTTTTTTTTTTTGTATTTCTTCAAACTACAAGCCCAATTCAGACCAGTCTATTTATAATTTATATATATATATATGTATTTATGCATAATTTATTCATATATTGATTATTATTTTGGAATTTAATTAATATATATTTATATATTTAATTTATTCATATATCGACTATTCTGAAACGGTACATGAAATGATACTGGTACCAAAATATTTCGTTCCAATGTCTTTACTGGTACGGTATTCAAAACATTGCTATGGAGAGCACTTAAGCAAGTCAATGCGTCCCCATAACTCCATCATTTCAATTCCACGCACCAATTTTCCACATCACAACTCTGCACTCTCCTCTCTTTCTCACCAAATTTATTATGATGATCATCCATTTCTGCAGATCTCTAGTTACCAAAAACGACTATTTCTAGATCCCCAAATGAAACGTACAAACCTCCTGCCCACCCTGCGATCACTCATTGCTCTACTGATAAACCTGTGCATAATCTTCTATTCCCTCCTACCAAGACAATCCTTCGGTGTGGACAACCCATACTTTCAAGCATGTGGTGTGCATAGAACCTGTGGTGACAAGCAAAACATTAGTTTTCCATTCTACATCCAAGACAACCCAAAATCCTCATGCGGCTACCCCGGATTCCAGCTCTCTTGCAACAACAATGGCCAACCCACCATCAACATATCTAATAACAACTATATCATCCACAATATTTCCTATGAAAGTCATATCCTTTGCGTCTCAAATGCCGCATTTTCCAATTCCACCAACGATTGTATATTCCTTTAGCAGAAAATGTATCCCTTCATGGTATTCGTTTCGAGCTAGCTCCATATCAATACCATGTAGATTTGCTTTATGGTTGCAACTCTTTGTTGCAGCTTGGGAGGGGTGGTTTAGATTTTTATCCTGGTTGTGATGGCGGAAACTGAGGTACGTATCAGATGGATGCACGACTAGGGTGGTAGCAGAAGCTCATGGGGGTAACCTTAGAGTGTCACTCAGAAGTGGGTTCTTGGTTAAATGGAAGGCAAGCTAGTGCAGCATGGTCACTCTCTCTCTATCTCTCTCTCCAAGAATTCTTCCTTTCTCTTCTCTTCCACAGATTTAGAAAGGTACAATGGAACTTGATAAGGCGTTGGGTGCATCACTGCACTATAGGAGAAGCATTTCCACTTGTCTGCGACGTCGTATGAGGATACTCTAGTGCCCATAGTAGATACTTTCTCTGCGTTTCATTATTAACCATGCATTAATTTAGGTAGATCCCACTCAAAGTTAATTCACAATAGATGATGACTTGAATGAACAAAATATCCTCATCTAATGTTTCATTACCACAGTACTACAGTGTATATATAATTAATGAGCACAAACACTAGTAGCCAAAATTTTATGAACACCGACTCAATTTTGTAACAAGTGAGGAAATTATTATAATATAGAGAATGATAAAACAAGGCATAAACGAGAGCCGTGCTTAAGAGATATATACAGAAATTTTGCAAATAACGTTATCTTATGATTTAAAACCTTAGAAAAACTTATATCACTTCATGATCATCTCTTTATTACTTATATATGCATATTTTCCCACTGTATGAAGTTGAAAGCATATTGCCAGGCTTGATTCAAAGTATATTGATGCGTGAAGAGTAGGCTTCCAAATTCAATAACCGGATACCAGTTTTCATTTCTATTTACAAATTGGTAAAGAACAGAGAAAATTAGACTAGGGGCTAGCTTATAATTTTAATGTGATAACTTTACATTTATATATTAAGAGTGACATTAGATACAGACTTGTAGTACAAAGTTTTATTAACTGATATATCACAAATCAGAAGTTAAAGTCAAAAGGTATATCATAGCTATATTTATGGATGCATGGGGTGACCACACAACAACGGTCACCTCGTTCCATTTGCAACTCTCCCATGGTGATGGTTTTCCATAGGGGTGCCGCTTTGACGTGAACAAAGTGACACCTCCTAGGCTCCTCCGTTCGGGTGAAAGCCTAAAAATGTGTCTAGTATAAACTAGTGAGTTTGCCTCTATAAATAGGACCATTGTGCACTTGTTTCAAACCCTCTTTATCCCTCCGTTTTGCACCTGTTGAACCTAAGGTTTCAAGTTTTGTGTAATTATATATTTACACATGGATTTTGATGATAACAAATGAATTCAAAGAATGAAGGAGTCTCAAGCTCAAGTTGTCCACACAATGGAGTCAAGCACATCAAGGAACCAAACATGAGCAAAAAGGAAACAAGTTCATATTAAAGTCATAGAGGAATGTTGTAAATCTCTTAAAATTCAAAATTAAGATTAAGGCTCAAAAATTAATATTTTATCATAAAGCATTAAAATACATTTTCCACATATGCATGAATTTTTTGAAAATTAAATTTGAATATTTTGAAAGATAATTGATTGTCATCTTTCACATGTGCATGCCATGATTAAAGGTTTGAACTTTGAAAATATTAAAGATGATTGATTGTCATCTTTCACATGTGCATGTTTTATTTGAATATTTTCAAAAGTGATTGATGCTTTTCTTGACTTATGCAAAAGGAAGATGCCTTTGTTTGAATATTTTGAAAAGTAAAGTGTGCTCCTTTTGTCATATGCAAAAAGTAAAAAATTAGGTTTGAAATTTTTGAAAAGCAAAGTGTGCTCCTTTTGTCATATGCAAAAAGTAAAAAGATTAGGTTTGAAATTTTTGAAAAATGAATGATGATGTTTTTGACATGTGAATCTTTTTAAATTTGAATATGAAGTCTCATATGCCTATAAATAGATCATTTGAGAGCTTCACATTCACAACACCAAGAGCATACAACTCTCATTCAAAGCTTTCATTCTCTCTTCTCTAAGCATTGAGCCTTAACCCTTGTTCATTTTGAGAGATATAGTTTGTGCTTGTATTGTTCTTATTTCACTCATTGAGGAGTGTTTTCTGATATCCTACCCACTATCAATTCTTGTATCAGTAAAAGGGTGTGTACAACCCTTGTGCGTGTAGAAAGTGTTCTACACAGGGAATCGTTGAATCACCACGTGTAAGGTGATTGCAAGTGTAGAGGGTGTTCTACACGGATCCTTTGTAGCGGTGTTGTTCAAAGGTGTAATAGGTTTCTATCTCCACCTGAAGGAGATTGAATAGTGAATTCGGGGATCCTCAAGGGGTAGCTTGAGGCGAGGACGTAGGCAGTGGGGCCGAACCTCGTTAACATACTGAGTTTGCTTCTCTCTTACCCTTACTCTTTATATTTATTGCTGTTTCATATTTTGTTTATATTTTATATTGTATATTTGATTTATAATTGTTATTTTTTTTAAATACAACTCAATTCACCCCCCCTCTTGTGTTAGTCATCTGGGCAACAATTGGTATCAGAGCTAAAGCTCTATTATAAGATTAACTATCTTTTGAGTTAAGATCTTATGGCTAACATTGCAGCTTCATTTGGTGAAGGTCAATCTAGCAGTCGGCCTCCACTCTTTTGTGGAGACAATTACTCATTCTGGAAAGTTAGAATGAGAATATTCCTTCAGGCTCAAGGTCGAGAAATCTGGAAATGCATTGTAAATGGACCTTATATTCCAACAAAAGTGGTTGATGGAGTAAAGGTCAAAAAGGAAGAAGAAGAGTTTAATCGTGAAGACGATAGACTTTATACTTTGAATTTAACTGCTATGAATTTATTATATAATGCTCTCAATGGTAATGAGTTTAATAGAGTAATGACTTGTGCTACGGCAAAAGAAATTTGGGATAACTTGGAAGTTACTTATGAAGGAACTTCTCAAGTTAAGGAATCAAAAATTTATATTCTTACTCATGAATATGAAATGTTTAAGATGAATGATGATGAATCTATTTCTAGTATGCACACTCGTTTTACTAACATCATAAACAGCTTGACAGCTCTTGGCAAAGTTTATTCCAAAGTGGAAATGGTAAGAAAAATTCTCAACTCTCTACCAAAACGTTGGGAATCAAAAGTGACAGCGATTCTTGAAGCTAGAGACCTCAAGAAGCTCGAAGTGAATGAACTCATCGGGTCACTTATCACCCATGAGTACACATTGAAAAGAGGAGAAGAAGAAGGAAAGCCAAAGAAGAGCTTGGCACTTAAAGCTGTTCCTCATGAAAGTGAAAGTGATGAAGATGAGGAAAATGACGATAAAGATGAAGAAGTTGCGATGATAACAAGAAGAATTCAGAGATTCTTAAAGAAAAATAAAACTCCTCCGAGGAAATCATTCAAAAAGTTTTCCAAGAAAGATTCAGGTAAAAATGATACTTTAATTTGTTATAAATGCAATAAGCCTGGTCATATCAAGCCAGATTGTCCCCTGCTAAAGAAAGATCGAAACAAAGGCAAGAAAGCAATGAAAGCTACATGGGATGATGATTCAAGTAGCTCAGATAGTGAAGCAAGCAATGAAGAATCAGCAAATCTCTGTCTTATGGCTAAAGATGATATTGAGGTAACAAATTTTGATAATATTGAAAATCCTTCATATGAAGAATTGCAAAATGTTTTAGAAGAGGTATATGAAGAATTTGAAAAATTGGGTATCAAATATACTGCTTTGAAAAAGAAAAATTCTTCTTTAACAAACGAAATTGATATTTTAAGAAAAGAAAATATTGTTTTGAAAGACGAAAATCTTGAGTTGAAGAAAAAGAAAACTGATTTAGAAAATATTGTTGAAAACTTTACGAATGGAAAAAGAAATTTTGAAAAACTTCTTGGTAGTCAAAGATGTGTTTTTGACAAGGCAGGCTTGGGATATATGCCAAAACAAAAGTTCAAACCTTATAAAAACTTCTTTGATAATCCTTCTACATCAAAGTCTAATATTCAAAATTCTTTTCATAATAAGTTTGTCAAAAAAGGATACTATTATAATCATTCAAGATTTTCATATATGTCACATGCTATTTGTAATTTTTGTAATAGAAATGGTCATAATTATCATACTTGTCCTATTAGAAGAAAACATACAATGACTATTAGGGCCATATGGGTACCTAAAAATCTTGTTTCTTCTAATACTAATAAATAAAGGACCCAAAGAACTTGGGTACCAAGAAAAATCATTTTAATTGTTTTTATAGGTATGCATGAAGTCCTCTACAAGCAAAAACAAATGGTTTTTAGATAGTGGATGTTCAAGACACATGACGGGAGACAAGACTAAGTTCTTTGATCTTAGATCTAAAGAAGAAGGACACGTGACATTTGGAGACAACTCGAAAGGGAAGATCGTGGGAATAGGTAAAATTGGTAATAAATCTTCTCTCATAATTGAAGATGTTCTACTTGTTGAAGGTCTAAAACATAATCTTTTGAGTATAAGTCAATTATGTGATAAAGGATTTACAGTTACTTTCAAAATGGATAAGTGCATTATTTTGAATGATCATGATTATAACATTTGTTTTACTGCCTTTAGAAGTAATAATGTTTATACAATCGATTTTGAAGAAATTACCTCACAAGATGCTATTTGTTTTTCAGTACAAAATGAAACTAATTGGTTATGGCATAGAAGACTAGGTCATGCCAACATGGAACTTATTTCCAAACTTTCAAAAAATGATCTTGTGAGAGGTTTACCAAAGGCAAATTTTCTTAAAGACAAAATTTGTGATGCATGCCAATTTGGTAAACAAACAAAAACTTCTTTTAAAACCAAGAAATATATTTCCACTACTAGACCACTGCAACTGATACACATGGATCTTTTTGGACCAAATAGAGTTGCAAGTCTAGGAGGAAAATATTATGCTTTTGTTATTGTTGATGATTTCTCTAGATATACTTGGGTCATCTTTCTTGCTCATAAAGATGAGGCACATAATGCTTTTACCAAGTTATGCAAGAGAATTCAAAATGAAAAGGGCTATACTATTTCAAGTATCCGAAGTGATAGGGGAAAAGAGTTTGTTAATAAAAATATTGAAACATTTTGTGATGAAAATGGTTTTGTGCATAATTTTTCTGCTCCTCGAACTCCTCAACAAAATGGGGTAGTAGAGAGGAAAAATAGATCTCTTCAAGAGATGGCAAGAACAATGCTTAATGAGAACAACTTGCCTAGTTATTTTTGGGCCGAAGCGGTAAGTACTGCATGTTATGTTATAAATAGAGTTATGTTAAGGTCTAAATTAGATAAAACCCCCTATGAGCTTTGGAATGAGAAAAAGCCCAACATTGGTTACTTTCATGTATTTGGATGCAAATGTTTTATTTTGAATGACAGGGATAATTTAGGCAAATTTGATGCAAAATCGGATGAAGGTATTTTTCTCGGGTATTCTACAAATAGTAAAGCTTATAGAGTATTCAATAAAAAGACTTTAACTGTACAAGAATCTATGCATGTAGTATTTGATGAATCTAATTCTCTACTCTCCAAGAAATCCATTGATGAAGAAACAGGAGGTATAAATAATACAGAAAGTCTCAATCTCAACAAAGAGAACACAATAGAGGAAGTCCAACATGGAGACATCAGGAAAGATCATCAAAATTTAATACGAGATGCAACCAAACAGTGGAAATTTGTGAAAGATCATCCAGTGGAACAAATTCTGGGAGAACCTTCACAAGGTGTAAGCACTCGATCATCTCTTAGAAATATTTGCAATCATACTGCTTTTTTATCTCAGATTGAACCTAAAAATATTGATGAAGCACTTCTTGATGAATCTTGGATTCTAGCTATGCAAGAAGAGCTTAATCAATTTGAAAGAAATGATGTTTGGACACTTGTTCCTAAACCCAAAAATCATACTATTATTGGAACAAAATGGGTTTTTAGAAACAAGAAAGATGAGTCCGGAGTCATTACTAGAAATAAGGCTCGACTTGTAGCCCAAGGTTACAATCAAGAAGAAGGAATTGATTATGATGAGACATATGCACCAGTCGCAAGATTAGAAGCTATTCGAATGCTACTTGCATATGCTTGTTATAAAGATTTCAAACTTTTTCAAATGGATGTTAAAAGTGCTTTCTTAAATGGTTTTATAAATGAAGAGGTATATGTTGAGCAACCTCCAGGTTTTGAAAATCATATTTCTCCAAATCATGTTTTCAAACTCACAAAAGCACTATATGGACTCAAACAAGCTCCTAGAGCGTGGTACGAGAGACTCAGTGGTTTCTTGATTAAAAAAGGTTTCTCAAGAGGAAAAATCGACACAACTCTTTTCATTAAATACGAAAATGATGATATTCTTTTGGTTCAGATTTATGTTGATGATATAATATTCGGTGCTACTAATGAAAATATGTGTCAAGTTTTTGCTAAGACTATGCAGGATGAATTTGAAATGAGCATGATGGGAGAACTTACATTCTTTCTCGGATTGCAAATTAAGCAAGTAAAAAGTGGGACATTCATCAATCAATCAAAATATATTAAGGAATTGCTGAAGAAGTTTGGGATGGAAGGTGCTAAGGAAACTGGAACACCAATGAGCCCATCTACTAAACTTGATAAAGATGAATCCGGTAAGACAGTTGACTCGAAAGTATATCGAGGTATGATTGGTAGCTTATTATATTTGACAGCCAGTAGACCAGATATTATGTTCAGTGTGTGTTTATGTGCACGTTTTCAATCATCTCCAAAAGAATCTCATTTAATTGCAGTTAAGCGCATTCTTAGATATCTTAGTGGTACAATTAACCTAGGGTTATGGTACCCTAAACACACATCTTTCGATCTAATCAGCTACACAGATGCAGATTATGCTGGTTGTAAAATAGATCGAAAAAGCACTAGTGGAGCATGTCACTTCTTAGGTCATGCATTAGTTTCCTGGTTTAGTAAAAAACAAAATTCTGTTGCACTATCTACTGCTGAGGCAGAATATGTTGCTGCGGGTAGTTGTTGTGCTCAAGTTCTTTACATGAAGCAACAACTTGAAGATTTTAAACTCATGTATAATCACATTCCAATCAAATGTGATAATACAAGTGCTATAAATCTTTCAAAAAACCCAATACAACATTCTAGAACTAAGCATATTGAAATAAGATATCATTTTCTTCGAGATCATGTGCAGAAAGGCGATATAGTACTAGAGTTCACAAACACACACGATCAGTTAGCAGATATATTCACAAAACCTTTACCAGAAGATAGATTATCTATGATTAGAAGAGAAATAGGTATGATGCATATTATGAATATCTCTTAAAAGACAGATCAAAGTTCATAAAAATAGATAGATTTTTCTTAAATACTTTTACATAAACTTGAGGTTCTTAGCCTCATGTTTGAGACGCTCATTCTCTTCATACAATATCATGTCATCCCTATTCATGGGAACTGGCAAGCGGAATGAAGAATCCAATAGAGATTTCAACTTTTTATTCTTCTGCCGAAGGATTCCTTCCCTTGTGTGAGACTCTTGAACAATTCGTTGAAGTACAACAATTTGTTCCTTAAGCTTTTCAACCTCATGGTTTTTTGCTTGAACCCGCTGGGAAAAAGCAACAATAGAGGATGAGTAGCGAGTCCCGAGACTCACCAAGTCGTAGATAGCATCGGAGTCTGACTTATTTGCCATACTATTATTTTCTTGCTGCAACATAGCACCAATGGCAGCTGCAGAAAGGACAGGAGGTTGAGATGTAGAAGAATGAGCCATTGAGAAAGGAATTGAAAACTTAAAGCGAGAATGTTGAAGGAATGCAGATGAGTTATAGAGATAAGAAGAAAACTTGATGCGGATTGGATGAACTTTAAGACTGTTTTTATAGAGATAGTATAAAGAACAAGACGAGCTATCATCCAAGTCAAAGAGCAATGTGTTTTTTCCCGATCAGTGAAAAAGACATTTTTTTTAGAAACTCGGAGCCTTCAATCTCGTTTGTCAACAACATCAGGCGATTTGTTTCTATCTTCAACCGCACTAAATTCATAGAGTTAGGCCTCGAGGCTTTGCAGGACTTGTCGGGTCACGGACGGCTCTCTTTTTCAACTATCTACAGTGTTTTTTAACGCACCGTTTTCTTCAGTCTATTTACTTGCTGTCGATCCTTTTTAATGATGCCAAAAGGGGGAGAAGTTTTAGACTAGAACATTAATATTGTTTAAATTGTTAAACTTGTTATATATGCTTGGAATTATATTTATTTTTTTTTTTTTGAAAAACTAACGCACATTCTCAGGGGGAGCTTAAGTATTAATACAGGCTTCAGGTTCTATCAAGTATTTGTCATCATCAAAAAGGGGGAGATTGTTAAACCTAAGGTTTCAAGTTTTGTGTAATTATATATTTACACATGGATTTTGATGATAACAAATGAATTCATAGAATAAAGGAGTCTCAAGCTCAAGTTATCTACACAATGGAGTCAAGCACATCAAGAAACCAAGCATGAGCAAGAAGGGAGCAAGTTCACATTAAAGTCATAGAATAATGTTGTAAATCTCTTTAAAATTCGAAATTAGGATTAAGGCTCAAAAATTAATATTTTATCATAAAGCATTAAAATACATTTTCCACATGTGCATGAATATTTTGAAAATTAAATTTGAAAATTTTGAAAGATAATTGATTGTCATCTTTCACATGTGCATGCCATGATTAAAGGGTTGAACTTTGAAAATATTAAAGATGATTGATTGTCATCTTTCACATGTGCATGTTTTATTTGAATATTTTCAAAAGTGATTGATGCTTTTCTTGACTTATGCAAAAGGAAGATGCCTTTGTTTGAAAATTTTGAAAAGTAAAGTGTGCTCCTTTTGTCATATGCAAAAAGTAAAAGATTAGGTTTGAATTTTTTGAAAAGTAAAGTGTGCTCATTTTGTCACATGCAAAAAGTAAAAAGATTAGGTTTGAAATTTTTGAAAAATGAATGATGATGTCTTTGACATGTGAATCTTTTTAAATTTGAATATGAAGTCTCATATGCCTATAAATAGATCATTTGAGAGCTTCACATTCACAACACCAAGAGCATACAACTCTCATTCAAAGCTTTCATTCTCTCTTCTCTAAGCATTGAGCCTTAATCCTTTTTCATTTTGAGAGATATAGGTTGTGCTGTATTGTTCTTATTTCACTCATTGAGGAGTGTTTTCTGATATTCTACCCACTATCAATTCTTGTATCAGTAAAAGGGTGTGTACAACCCTTGTGCGTGTAGAAAGTGTTCTACACAGGGAATCGTTGAATCACCACGTGTAAGGTGATTGCAAGTGTAGAGGGTGTTCTACACGGATCCTTTGTAGCGGTGTTGTTCAAATGTGTAATAGGTTTTTACTTCCACCTGAAGGAGGTTGAATAGTGAATTCGGGGATCCTCAAGGGGTAGCTTGAGGCGAGGACGTAGGCAGTGGGGCCGAACCTCGTTAACATACTGAGTTTGATTCTCTCTTACCCTTATTCTTTATATTTATTGCTATTTCGTATTTTGTTTATATTTGATATTGTATATTTGATTTATAATTGTTATTTTTTTAAATACAACTCAATTCACCCCCCCTCTTGTGTTAGTCATCTGGGCAACAGCACCAAACCATGAGACCCTACTCCCTTGCGAGAAACTCATAAAACCAATCCTAAACTTATTTTTCATCAATATTTATTATTTTGGTAAAATAGTGCCAGAGAAGACTAGGAGAGCAGAAGCAAAGAGAGTGGATTTTGGGTCGTGGAGAGGCGCAAAAGATGAGATTGAAAAGTGAGCGTTCATTCCAAATAGATGGCATAAACGAGAATCACCAAGGGATGAGTACAATCCATATAAATTACGCAGGTATGAGTTGCGTAATTATAAGGGAAGTATTCGAGGATGACATTTTCTTGAGGAAAGAGTTCAACAGCAATGGAAGTGAGCTTAGCAAAAGTAATCCCAGGTGGGAGAGGGGTCATGAGATAAGGCTCAGTTTGAAAATTGTAGACGAGGTAGGTTTGTGTAGGAATGAATACAACAAACAATAGGGAAGAGGTAGATTTATGATTTATATCCTTAACTTTTCTTTCTTTACTTTTGTGTCTTTGTAGCATGTACCCCTTAAAATCGTTCTTGTTAGAAGAACAGAATTCGCAGAAAAACGCAAGAAGCTTTGAAAGCCTTTTCCTTTCTTCAAAATCAGTTAACTTGCAAAATTTCTCTCCCAAACAGTTATTCATGTTTGTGAGATGTACATATTGTCACACAATTTCTTATGAAAAGCAATTTCAAGAAGTATCTAGTAGGTCTTTACATACTCTGAATTATATGTCAACACATTGGCTAGTTAAAGAAAAAAAATGGAGTAAATCCAATTATTATCTTATAAATTCCCATTTATATTTTAGAAAACAAAAGCATTGTTTTAATAGAAAATTTCAAAACGAAAACTGGAATTTTTCATGCATAAAATTATACAGAAAAAATTATTTAAAAAAAAAATTTAAAGGATGAATTGCGAAGTCGGTAGCTAAGTTATCAAGTTTTTGCAATTCAAAGACATGAGTTTTCCATTTTTGCAAAATTGATACATGAATTTTAAAAAAGCTTTCAATTAGGTATCTTTGCTAAATTTTAATTTAACGTGATGCAACACGCAATATCAATTTCGACGTTAGCCAATGAAAGATTGAAGCGATGCATCAATATGCCAAGTGTCAATCGTGTTAATTTTTAGTTATCAATTGTTAAAAAGTTATAAACTAAGATCTCTAATTGCCAAAACAAAACTTGAAAACTGTGGCCGTGATTTTAAATAAGTCCAGAAATGAAACCCCAAGGGTTGGCCTAAGAGGTGAAGACCTTGGTCTTTGAGTGGAAGTATCACTCCATTCAAATTTTAAGATTCAACACCTCATTAATGCAAACAATCCATTGGAGTGTACCATATTTCCTAATAAAAAACTAGCGATTTAACCAATTTCGTAGAATAAAACTTTTGAGGGTGCAATGCACGGGATCGAAGTTTATTTTGTAAGGATGATATAAATAATAATTTTATACCTATTAACTATTAACTGCCCACTGTTAATTTTATAAATAATAATGAAATGATATGTGATTAATGTTATTCATGAAAAATGCTAAAAGAGTCATTCAAATTTACTATTTACGTATTTAAGTTTTTTTTAAAATTTATTTTGATTTAATAGTTAAGAAAGTGACTATTAATAAAATAAATTGTATAGTTTTTAATTTTTTTTAATAATTAAAAATGTTAAAAAAACACTTTAAAAAATTATATAAAAAGAACAAAAAAATTTATAACTAGCAATAAGGCAGTGATAAATGTTGGGTGGGCTGTCAGCATCATCGATGATAGTGGGCCATATTAGTGACCCATTTCAGTACACAAAAATTATTATTGGTTAGAGAAACTTTGACGTATAGAAAGTTATTCTCTTGACCCGGGATGAATTCACGTTAACATTTTTTTTTTTTATTGAGAGCGTGGACTCCCCACGTCAATGATATTAGGTACGAGTTGCATCAGGTTCTTAATGGTAGCGGAACTTTTTTGCGTCATGCATGCGAGATATGGAGCGAACTTTCCTATTTCATTCTTTTTTTTCTTAAAAAAAATTTAGTTGCAAGTATAATTGTGCACTAATCTACGCATCAATTTAATATGATTGGTCAAAAAGTAGATTTTATTGAAAACATTATTAACTTAAATTTTAAGTATAAAAAAATCAATATTGATATGCAGATTAGTACGCGACTTTAGTTATATGTAGTAAAACTCTCTTTCTTATAGCTAGCTTTCAACAGAATGCTACTTTTCATTTAAAATGTTATCTTCCAGTCAAGCTTAGTGAGATGTGAAATTATTTAAAATGATTAAAAAAAACAAGAGTTTAATTATTTATCTAACTTTAATTAGTAGAGACTTAACATTAGCTGAGAAAGCCCACTCAATTAGGAGCAATGCTTCGTACAGTCTTTATTTGAGGACTGTAATGTAGACATAGTTAATTTTATCTTTACAATTTTTTAAAATTATTAAAATAATCCTCCTAAAATAAATTTTTTTTTTTTTTAATAAACGACCTACCCATACAGTCCCCACTTAAGGACTGTAAATAGAATTCTCATCAAAATTAGAGCAAATAACCCCAGGCTGAAGGTTGAAATTTTGATTGTTTGGAAACAGCTCATAACAGCAACCTGCACTCCAGCTCCAGTACAAATGTCATGTACAAACTCTCACGAAGCATGTGAGAGAGCCCAGAAAAAGAATTTTACGGAAGTAATCTTGATTCTTGACCTGCAACTCCTCATCTATCCATGACTTTTCCATAATCGTTTTCCCCAGTCAATACGTTCTCTCGTTAACCCCCGTCACCTACTTCCCTCACAACACGGCTAATAAAATGAAAAGCTCATTCTTTGATCAACTGTACTTGTGCCAGTTCCCAACTTTAGAGAAAACTTATCCCCCGGGCCTGGCCAACACGTCAAGATTTTTCAAAGATGCCATTTGTGGGCCACACGATGTTTTTCCTCATTCGTCGTTTTACGAGATCGGCCCACAATTAATCAATGTTTACACGAAAAGTAGAGACCGGAACGTGGCTCATGATATCTGCTTTACGGGTTTTTTTGGTTGATTTTGATCGTTTCGAGAGTGGAAATTTTGATGCCAGCCGCCTTGGTTTAGAAATGGTTTAAAGTTCAAAGCTTTTGACAGAGTCAAGGAGTCGAGTGGTTCTAGTCCGAGTCAATGCAGAAAATGAGTAGGATACTTCCTCACCTCCGAGGTAGTAAGTACGAAGGGATTTCCCAAATGCACAGACCTCGGCCTGCTTTAACAAGTCTTCCCTTCTCCAGTTCCCGAGTCTACTGCCGTGTTAAACTGAGAAACTCCACATTATATTGTGAAGGCAGCAGGAGCAACAAAAATAATTATCCGAACACCTTTTTTGTTTTATCGATCCATAGAGTAATAGGTTGTTGCTGGTGAATTGGGAGTCTAATTGGGATATGGCTTCTGCCTCCCTCTTTGTTTTCTTTCTTCTCTCATACCTCGTGTTGCTCCTTTCGGCCGAACAAGAAGAAAAATACGGATCTCATGACTGTCCTCGCTTTAATTGTGGAGGTCTGGGCATGATCGGCTTCCCATTCACCAGTATCGAATACCCAAACTGTGGTGTTGGCATCGTAGATTGTGGAAAAGAACCTCCGACGATTCAACTGGTGAACCGTGAAAGAGAGTACGAACTTACAAGCATTAGAAGTATTCCTGAACAGCCTAATGCTTTTGTCCTGGGTATCCGGGACCGGATGCTTTTGAGGCACTTGTCTTACAAGAGATGCGAATTCATAATGAATTCGTCTATCCCCATATCTCCATTCATCTCTTTTCAAATCATTTCACCCAATCGTACCTTTGTCAAATGCCACAGCGCTGTCTCTTATTTTGGACCGATAGAAGTGAAAAGAATCGAGTGCACAGACAATTATTATGTCTACTATTCTAATCCAGGCGAGAGTTTTCCGAGTATTCCTCCTGGATGTTCCATTTTTCAGCTCCCAGATAATAAGTCAAGTGGCAATACTGAACCGCCTGATCAACAAATCGTAACCGGTGAGTTCGAACTTCAAGCGAATGCGTCTGATGATTGTTCCGAGTGCTTTGACAGAGGTCAATGCCAGCTTGACCACGGCGGAAACTTTTATTGTCCAAAGAAAGGTATGGGATGCACAAATCCGTTCATGATACGGCCCCAAAGAAAATTTCTTTTTATTATATATTTTTACATTGTAGTTATTCCTAATACAGGTGCTGGTACTGTGTAGTTAATTTGCACCATGCTATATATATATATATATGTGTGTGTATGTGTGCGCGCGTGTGCAGTAATTTAGCTTTATATATAGGTGATTGATTCGAATTAGTTTTGAATTTAGATGATCGACAGGAGCCGGCTGGCGGTCCTTCGTTACCACCACCAGGCCGGAAGCACAAGAAAAAAGTCTGGGTGATAGCCATGGGTAATTAAGCTGCTCTGCAATTTTTGTTTCTGTTAGATTGATATTCACACGTGCCATTTGATTGCTTTTAGAAATGAATAATATTCCATCAAAATATGGCATTGACCCCCAACCCCCTATCTCCAGGAGAGCAGAGGTGCAACCGGAAGGAAAGCTCTTATTTTATTTATTATTTATTTTAAATAAAGGGGAGGCTATAAAAAAGAAACTGAGAGGGTCATAGTTAATTTCTTCTTATATGATTAAAAACCCGAGTTCCTGAAATTTTGGGGGCACCAACAATACACCTAATTCTGCCCCAGTCCGAGAGCCAAATCCGCCACACCCCCCCCCCCCCCCCCCCCCAAACAACAAAACAAAATTTCTTGAGATTAATACATAAATGCTTAGTCTATTGTGTGTTCGTGGCATATAAATTACTTGCAACTCATAATTTTTCATGAGCTTTGGTCAACGCCCAATTTTCTCCACTTCTATAATTCTAGGGCATTTATTATATAAGGAATCTAGTGAGAGACTTTCTACTTACATACATAACTTATTCCAGTTCCATGATATTCTTTAGATGCTTCTTGTCTACCTGTTAATCAAAAGTTAACTCTTTCACCGGTTAAGATAGTAGAATCAGGGCATCTTTATAATTTTTGCTGCTTCATTTTTACTTTGGAACTACCTAAAGAAAGCCAATTTTGCTTAGTTTCATGACTCGCTAAATATTTTGTTTGAGTTACTCTAGTTTATGCGCTAAGTTATAATACTTTTTCTTTTATTACAGCCACTTTATCTGTTGCCATTGGAGTTCTGATAGTCATTGGCCTCAACTTCAGACAAAAGTTTAGATCCATTTTGAAGAAGGAAAGTCTAACACATCAGAATGTCGAGACCTTTCTAAGGAATAATGGACCATTTGGTATAAGAAGATACAATTACTCGGATATAAAGAAAATGACCAACTTCCTCAAAGATAAATTAGGCCAAGTAGGTTATGGTAGTGTCTACAAGGGGAAGTTACAAGATGGGTCTTTGGTGGCAGTAAAAGTTTTGAAAGGATCAATAGGAAATGGAGAGGAATTCATAAACGAGGTTGCAAGCATTAGTAGGACCTCACATGTCAACATTGTTACTCTTAGGGGCTTTTGTTTTGAAGGTTCCAAAAGAGCTCTTGTTTATGAATTTATGCCTAATGGATCTCTGGAGAAGTTCATATATAAAAAAGATTCACCATCTGATCATCAATTGCAGTGGAAAACATTGTATAAAATTGCAGTTGGCATAGCTCGAGGATTAGAGTACTTGCATAGAGGTTGTAACAATCGAATCTTGCATTTTGACATAAAGCCTCACAACATTCTTTTAGATGAGAACTTTTGTCCAAAGATCTCAGATTTTGGCCTAGCAAAAGTATGCCCTAGAGAACAAAGTATCATATCAATGTTGGGTGCAAGAGGAACTGCAGGATATATAGCTCCAGAAGTATTTTGTAGAAACTTTGGAGGGGTCTCTCACAAATCAGATGTTTACAGCTATGGAATGATGGTTTTGGAAATGGTTGGAGGTAGAAAGAATATAGATGCTGAGGTTGATCATACTAGTGAAATATTCTTTCCACATTGGATTTACAAGCGCCTTGAATTTGATAAAGAACTAACATTGCATGGTCTCAAGACTGAAGAGGA
Source organism: Carya cathayensis (assembly GCA_011037825.1). Lineage (NCBI taxonomy): Eukaryota > Viridiplantae > Streptophyta > Magnoliopsida > Fagales > Juglandaceae > Carya > Carya cathayensis. The sequence goes on along the minus strand of QGSO01000704.1, from coordinate 3,823 downwards.
TCGACAAAATGCAAAGAAGATGACAATAGTGAGCTTGTGGTGCATACAGACTGACCCATCAAACCGGCCAGCAATGAGTAGAGTTGTCGAAATGTTGGAAATGAGCCTCAATGCCTTGCAAATTCCTCCTAAACCTTTCTTGTCTTCCTCGTCAAGATTAGAAGCTGATTCTTCGACTATAGTGGTTCTATATGATCATTCTGGTTCTAAGGTTCCATAAAAAAAATATTTTTCTTGAATAGGAAATCTTAATTCTCGAAAGCAATTGTGTATATTTTCCAGTTTTATCAAATATTAGCTTGTCGATTCACCTTCAGTTGAAGACTTGCCCAACTTTAATTGCCTAAAATATGCAGTATTATTTGGCTTGATGGCTCGATCACATCATATTCTCTGGCATTATCTGACTTCTTCCCTTGTCTGGGTTATCAAATCTATCCAATGGTTGATTGAGAACATAAGAGATATGTCTCATTATCTCTGGCTAAAATTATCACTAGAATTATTTTCCTTACCCTTTTTTGGAAGCTTTAACTGACTTTGGTCTGTTTATGTATTTTCACAACACGGGACAAATCTCTTGATTTGAGTTGATATGTTTGCATAAGTGTGATATTACTTGGAAAATAGATACTACTAATAAGTAAATTGGCCAAACAATTTTTACAATACTGAGATTTATCTTTTGGATTAAACCCAAGCAATGTTGGAGCTAGTTTTAGCAAAGGCTCTAGGGTGTTTGGTTGAAACTTCCTCACGAAAAGAAAGCAAACCGCGGTCAAGCTACCATTATAAGTACAATTAAATCCATTTCTCACCCGATTCAAAATGCTTTGTACACATCCTTCCTCGCAAACCTTGTTGGTTGTGACCACCTTTGGACCAATCAACCCAAGTGATGCTCCTATTTGAGTTAATGTCCAGGTGAGTTTTGGTCTCGAGGGTTTCCAAGTACTGTGCATCCATGTAACATGGAGGCTTGCCGTGATTCTCAAAAATGGGGTAGTATGCAACACCTAATACTATCTATACGGCTAGCTTCCAATGAACTTCGAACTATTGGTTGCCTTTATGTCAATCGGACAATGATATCGTTGGCCACATGCACTTATTATACCGCCCTCAATCCATGGGTCGTGGATCATCAAATGTGCCAACAAAACTTTGGTTAGAGTTGATGAGGTAGTTGTAAATTGTTGTGAAGTTGAATAGAGGAATGCATGTTTCGGAGAGCAACACAAATCTTTCATTGGAGAAATTGAGTAGGGCATTAGCTAATAGGCGCCTTTCCGCATCCATCATTGTGGCTTGTTCCCATTCCACAGGCCGCTGCAAAACATGATACAATCCAAAGTAAATTTGCAGTAAGATGCCTTGATGCAGTATGCCATATTGAAGTTTTTGACCGAATGGTTTTATGACCGGCGCCCATTGCTGCATTTTTGCTTCTAGGCCTTTTTCTAAAATTTTAACTCGATTTTATATGTGCGATCAATTACAACTTATGATTTTGTGCTTTCTTTTTCTACTCCAAATTGTATTTGGCACATTCAATCAAGTATGAAATTTGAAATTGCAAGTTAGCTTATTATAAGGAACCAGAATCCTGAAATTGGATTCCCACCTTCACTGAGAATGGGATGCATCCTTCCCTTACCCTTGGCCCTCTTCTCCTATGGAAGACCTTTGCCATGAGGTTCAGGTCAGCACATGATTAACCCTGGTTTGCATTGATACAATCCTCTATAACTATTTGGGGCATGCCCATGGTGAAGAATCCTTTTAGGAGAGGCTTCAAAATTTTAAAAATTTGCCAGTATCTAGTAAGCTAGCAATTATAGGAGCACACTTGAATAGAATCGGAAACTGCTCATAGCATATTTTGTTTCTCAAATGAAGTAGGTTTATAAAGGAAATGCTGCCCTGGTCCTTAAACCATGGGGCCATGATTCTGTATAAGATATTTTCAGGTTTGGCCTGTTTCATTTGATCCCTACCAACAACAGGAACATGTTTCCTTTTTTGGACGCAAATTGCTTTACATGATCTTGCATCCTCAATCCCAACTACAATAGCATATAGGATCTAGATGTCGGATGTAACAGCCCGCTAATTCTTATCTCTGTATCATTCTCTTCTATTTTCTTTTCACGCATAGTAGACGGCAAAACAATCCGTTTTGGATTCTTTCCCGACAGCAGTCACCATCTCTCTCGTCTTTACCCTCATCTGGAATCACGCGTATAGATTATCTTTTCCGTAAATCACGTAATTTGTTCTTCACCGACAGCTGTAAAATCATGAACAGTTTTATCCTAAGCGTTGTACCTCGATGGCGTTTTTCCGGATCTTATCCATCGAATTTCAAAGTATTAGATAAGCTTGTTTTTAAAGTAGCACAATTATAATAATTTAATGAGCTCTGAAAATATTATAATTGTGGATAATTATTTAGATTAAATATTTTAATTGTTTTAAGATATTAAGAGGTTTAATTTTACGTTGAAAATTCTTATTTAAATTTAAGTGTTTTATGCACTTTGATTAATTAATGATACTTTATCATTTTATATAATGATGAAGAAAATATTATTTTATAAACCTTAGTTTATAAAATAATATTCTATCTTAATTCTTCTCAGTGTAGTAATTAAGTGTTTTATTAATTTAAATGATTTTATCCTCTTCGATTAATTAACGGTACTTTATCATTTAATATAATGATGAAGAAATATTATTTTATAAATTTTAGTTTATAAAATAATATTCTACCTTAATTCATCGTAGTGTTTTATTTAAAGTGTTTTATTTAAAATAAGTTTCATAACACGTTATCAGCACGAATTGCTTTATTCATCTACCTCATCCTCTCTCTCATCTCTTCCTCTCATTCAATCCTCGAAGAACCAGCGAGCATGAATTGCAAAGTCCTTGATGAAGCCAGCAAATTGTTGGCAACTGACCCGTGACTGACCAGATAGACTTTTGATTTTGTGAGCTACGAGATGAGGCAGACACGATGAACAAAGTCTGGAGAATTTCCGCGTGTTCGCTTGCAATGAACTTAAATATGCTACCGATGGCTTCCATCCCTCGAACAAGATTGGAGAAGGCAGCTTTGGATTTGTCTACAAGGGCCGGCTGCGAGATGGCTCCCTTGTGGCTGTAAAAGTTATGTCCATCGAACTCGACTCGATGCGAGGCAAGAGAGAGTTTATAGCTGAAATAGCGTCACTTTCCGACATCAGACACGAGAATCTCGTTACCCTTCGAGGCTGTTGTGTTGATGGAGCTAATAGATACGTAGTCTACGCTATCAATGGAAGCTCTTCTCTCAGCTCAGGTCTCCAACGCCAGGGCCTGCATGGCTTCACTTTTGATAGGCGCCATCCCTGAGTTTCAATCAGTTTCAGTCTTTAACGTGCATAATTCACGCATGAGTGCCCAGGTCTAAGACAACCTCCATACCGTACCGCTTAGCTACTGGAGCTTGATATCGTTAACTCGCTTTATCCCCGTCGTTGATATGTAAAAACTTCATGTTCTCGAGTTTTTATGAACTTCCTTCAATTCCATAAATACAGTTCCAAACGGTCGGTTCACTCCAGCAACAACGACAAGCTTCCAAAATCATCAGTACCACAACAGCAACTGCACGAGCTGGACGAAGGCCTGGGCGATGGCGACCCGCAGATGGTCCACCCACACGAGTACCTGGGCTTTACTAACATGCCTGAAACAAAGACGATGCTTTCGTTGCTTGCAAAGCAAAAGTCAATATGTTTTTGACAGGGCCAGCTGTACGTGATGAGTTACAATTATT